>RXPK01000207.1:110153-514962 GCA_004143645.1 Protaetia brevitarsis
CTCATGCCGCTTTACCAACGAAAAAATATGAATTTTTCATCAGATGCACGAATATGATCATATATTTATTATAATTACAACACTTCTTATATCGTTCTCGCGAGAAAAAAAGACTCATGTTTATGTTTTAGAATGTAGGTACACATGCGATAAGCGTATCGTAATGGTAATAACAATAACAAAGCAAATTTGTAAGTGGATGGATGTTTGTCTATAACATATATTGCTGAGAGGCTTGGCCTTCTTTGGAGTACTTATGTAGAATAGGTATACAAATGGGTACGGATGTGGGTGCTCGCTGATACACATACAAATTGGTCTTTGAAGGTCAGCCCGGTTCGAATTTCTTCAACTGGAAATTTGTTTTGTCTAATTCTGTTTACGCAATAACATAATTGCGTTAAAAATGTAACGAACTAAATTTGTTTATCCTGATGTGAATAAATCGTGATGTAGTATAAGAATTGTGATTTAACAGAATTAATTTCGAATAAAATTAGTTTTGTTTGATTTGACCCAGAGAGCCTGCCTTAAATAAATTGCGGTTATTAAATTATTCTGATAAATAAATACAATCTTAGGAAATGGAATGTCTAGCGGTGATAACGAAAATAGAATATCATTTGTCAAAAGCACTTTGCAATAGCCATTTCCATTTTGTATAATACTTGCTTCAGTCACATTGGAAAGCGAGATAAATATCATATTGCCATATATTTTCTGTTCGTTTTTTTTTAATTTAAATCTTGCGTAACCATTTAATTACACCTCTCACTGTATTGCAATTAAATTGTCTATTTTATTTTTTCTTTCAAACATAATCACAACCTTTTATAATTGGCTGTTAAAAATATCAACAGACACGTATACAAAAATGTCGACTATTATAGTTTCAATTCGCATTTGCTTCTCGATTCTGAGAGCAACCCGCCAATTAAGCGATTTCAAAGTGCAAAAAAAAAACTGCGCTCATAAAAGATTTCTTGATAGCAATTTCGCATTTATCTAAATTTCGGCCATTTGTAGGTTGCAAGGAAAGGCCAATTAACGGACGCCGTAAAATGGCAGTCGTGTGGGTTGCGCTTTTTAAAATGCCTAGACTTTCACTTCGAGATTCGGCGGAAAGAGTTAATGAATAGTTTTGCGCGGCTGAACAGTATTTAGTTATCGAAACGAACACATTAGGATTCTTTTCACGGTATTCGTTATAGATGCAGTTGATTTGCGATTAAAAATTAATATGAAAGGAAGACATTTTCTGGCAAAGATGATTAAAAGGAATCATTTAACAAAATTTGCATCTGCGCTGAGAAAAGAGATTGTATTAAATGAAAACTTTTATAACTTTTGGTTTTGATCGTGTTCAACGAAAAGAATACTTTTTCTCAGATATTTTAGAGACTTAACATGAAAGGTGTGAATAATAACATTGTATAAATGACATTATGTCTATAGTCAAAATCCAAAGTAAATTGAAAAATATTAAAATTTTTAAATTGGAAGAAAGTAGAGTAAATATCTAATGCAATTGCATATCACCAAAGAGAATACAGACAATTTTTCGTTAGGAAAGGACATTTTTATAGCAGTAGGTGGTAAACCATATTTGAAAATAGGGATTGGCAATATTTTTAAATACAAAAGTTCAAAATAACGATTCTATACTATTGTATCAAAAATATGTAGTTAGAACCTTAAGTAAACTTCTACTAACACTAATAACATCATAAAGCCATCATATAAAAGCAGAAATGGATCAAGAGAATGCCCGAGATATGGGCAAAAATGTACGAAATGTGGAATTGTGAAATTACATTGTAAGGGCTTGTAGGATGAAATCTGACAAAAAAATACAAGAGGCTAACAGTGATGCAGTGAAAGAACTAGAATATGATAATATGAAATATTGTTGTTTAGAATGTACAGCCGAGAAAAGAAGATGCATTTGAATGAAAACTTTGGTTTTATATTATGTTCAACGAAAAGAATACTTTTTCTCAGAAAAGTGTTTATTTTAATTGAAAGTAGCGTACTGTTTTGCTGGAAGATTATTTTCTTCTCGACGAAAAGTAACCGTAATTAAATGGAATGCACCTTAGTTTTGATTAATATTTTATAATGTCTGCATAACTTCTGTTTAAGTAACACAATATTATATTGTTATTACTGTGTACATATTTAACAACATATTTTAGTTTCTTTTAAGTACGTTATTAGATTATTGAATTATAAACAGTATTTTAAATAAAAAAAGCCGGATGTTTTGGTTTATTTGCGTGGACACGCATGCATACATTGATTTAAAACGTTTGTCTTTTAACGGAAAATGCAAGCACCTGTATTCAAGATGAGTGCTTTTTTACGCGGAAGTATTTTAGTTTCATTCGTGTTCCCACGTGCATAAGTCTCAGGTACACAAACAATAATGAACAAAAGTGAATATTTTTCGCGCGAGCTTAAAGAAATTTCAGAGATAATTGGAATCTTTTCAGTTAATGTTGATTTATTTATAAGCCAAGGAACTTTACAGCAGTATATAGTGTTGGAAGGTTTTAAAACTGTTATACTCGGGAAAAACGATCTTGTTGTTTTCAACCATTTTTCGTGCATTTGGTTCCAGCTACTAAATTATTACTTGATTTAGGAATATTAAAAATATTCCTGTATTCAATCAAACAAATAATTTGGTTAGTAGATTTATTGGAAGATAGCGCAGTATTTATTAATTTAACTAAATATTTACATGGAAGTAAAAATAAATATCCCCTTGATTTTCGTATAACAGTTTTCCCTCCATATAGTACAGCAGATGAGCAGATATACTAACGTGTAGTAGAAAAATTGTCGGATAGATGGCGCATCTCCTATTTCATTCCAGTAACAGATAATATTTCGCACAAAATAGGCTGGAAACTACGATCGTAACATACTAATCTAGTATATTTACCAGAACAACATCTGAGGGTAGTCATCCCCATTGAAAGGACGAATTTCTTTAACGGCACACTAGAGTGCTTTAGGAGGATGGTCACTACGACCAACTCTCCAATACTACTACAATTTACAACATTCTAACGGCAAATCCCTCCTTAGTGCATGGACTTTTGGAGATAATTCATTTTCGTTTCGATTAAAAATGATCACGGCATTTTGTTGTGTTTACGCTTGGGTCTAAAATGAAGAAATGTTATAAAAAAGAAAAAACCTCTTGAATCAAAATGCTTATGGTTTTCTGCCAATCTGCATGATTTTCAAGTGCAAAATAAAGAGGACTTGAACCAACTATCAATATCTTTTACTTAAAACAATAAACTGTTTCAACGAAAAATATATTATTTCCGAAGAAATGCGTGAATTTAAAATTATATACCTTTTCAGGGAAACACCAAATTATGTTGGCCATATAGAAACGCAAAAACTTTTTGGTTTAATGCAATTCTTTTAAATGAAAAGGATATTTCTCTCAGTGATAGTATAGTAATTAGTGATACTATAGTAATTAACAAGAATTATATATAACAAATTAGACCCAGTTCCAGTCTGGTTTTTTAAACCATTATTACATAAACTACTGTCACCATTTTCAAGAAAAAGAAAAATGGTGTACCACCAGGCTGATGATCCAGCAAAAGTAATGAAAGGGGAAACAAGTTATAAGACTTTAAGACTCATGTTCATGGATATAGAATGTCATCATCCACTTTAATCACTGTTGGAGAGAATGAACACCTAGGGCACCTTAGGGATATACATCCAAACCCTCACCTATTATTATTTATTCCATGCACACTTCGCCCGCTCATTTGTTCAATAACATGGACAATAATAAAATCTTGTTATTCACGAATAATTTTATAAGCATTGTGGTACTTCTTGCGAATTATTATCTTTTTCTTCTTAGAAGCTGGAAAAGGAGTGCGTACGAATCAAAGAACGGATAACGCTATACGGCACAGAATAGGCGAAATACACGCCCTTCAAAAGGTTTCACTTTTACAGTATATGGAAATCTATTATGGTTACCTTTTAAAATTATTTTCATGTTATACAAGGTGATTCAAAGGTATTGTTGTGTTTTTTAAATAGCACCCCCTGTGTAATATTGTATTTTTAGATCCTCCAGTCAAAATAAGTGTTTGTTTTAAAATACCTAAACACTAAAGTTGTTTTTAAATAATTTAAAGTTTGTGAAAATCTAACATCATTTTCATGTTTTAAATAAAAAGTAGTTAAGTTACGTAAGCGAAAGTTACAGTGAAGTGTAACAATGGATTATATTTTATAATTCAATTATAATAAACTTGCCATCATATACAGGGTGTATAAAAATTAAAGCTACTCAAAAAAGGACTTTAAGTGGCCATAAAAAATTAGGATAGATTTTCAATTATTTAGGAAACCTTAAGCTTTAAGTATTACCAACGTTATTAAAACAGACAGTTACTTTAATACCTTCTAAGGTTTTTGGAACATCTTGTGTAAAATGATAATTTAAAAAGTAACCACAATAGATCCCCATATATCCCAAAAGTGAAACTTTATGAGCTCGCGTATTTTGGCCACAGTATTCCGAGCATAGCTTGAATAACCCTGTATATAGAAATATCTACAAGTATATTTTTTAAAATGGTGGCAGAGTGTCCTACCTAGATAAAGGAAATTACTTGTTTTTATCATAATTACTATATCATTTAGCAAACCAACCCAAGCGTTATGTGAAAATCTGCCCTGAACGCTTAATTTCTTGAAAATTTTGTTTACTACAAACGTGCTAGACTTCAATCCGATCATTAATTGTCACCTCGCAATGATATTTTATACGTGTCTGTCAAATCACGTAGAGCAAGATCTTCCAACGTGACTACCACATACCAGTTAAGAAGGACTGGGAGACAACTACTCCGGTAAGAGCGGTCTCAAACTGGTATGCAGACGGCGCTGTAAAACGGACTACGGCGTTGGAGCGGCAATATACGCTAAGAAGCCTAAAAAGGCTCTTTCAGTAAGCTTCAGCAAAGACACGATTGTGTTCCAAGTTGAGGTTGCTGCAATTCACCACTGTGTCCGATAAATAGAAAGATGTACCGAGAAAGGTAAAAGCGTCGCTATCTTCTCTGACAGTCAGTCCACACTTAAAGCGATTAGCTCCACAAACGTGGACTTTAAGCTGATTTGGAACTCTGTAAGCGCCCTAAATGAGGTGGGCACTCAAAGGAAATTAACTTTGGCCTGGGTCCCTAGTCACTAGGGCGTGAGAGGAAATGAGGCGGTGGACGAGCTGGTCAGGCGAGGTTCGTCAAGGTCATTCGTTGGAGCCGACCCCTCTTTCGGCACTACCAAATCGAAAATTAAAAAATTCATCAATGAATGGATATATAATCAGTCCAGAGAGTGGTGGAAAAAATCACCGGGACAAAGACAGGCAAAAGAGTTCCTAAAGGAGCAGAGGCCTGAATTCACAAGGGATCTACTGAATAAACACAGGAAGACTGTCAAAATGATTGTAGGTCTGCTGACTGGTCATTGTAGACTGAATAGGCATATGTACAACATAGGCCTGACAGATGATGCAACCTGCAGATACTGCCAAGAGGAGGAAGAAACTCCAGTTCATGTGCTGTGCCAATGTGAAGGCCTGGCGAGGACAAGGTTTCTAGTATTGGGGGAGGAGAACCCCACAGCTAATAGCTACATAAAAAAGCTGCTCTCAAAGATGATAGGCCTAATTAAGAGGGCAAAATTAGAGAGCGTCCTCTAGGGAAAAAGGGGATCACAATAGATCTGAAAAGGTCGCGTTGAAAGAGGTCCATAGGCCACCCCAATCCTAATCTAATCCAATCTAACCACATTGTGGTATGGAGGGTTCATCCCAAAAAGCAAATTCAGTTTCAATGCGAATTTCTTTATTGCAGTTTATAAACGCATAAACAAGATCTGCTCAAACATAAAGATGTTAAAATGCATGTTTAACGTAGATTAACTGAAAAATTTGTTTCTAAGAACGTACTAAGAACGTACTCATTTACATTTATTTTGCATTTCCTCTATTAGAAAATTACATGCTTAACGGAAATTAAGTGCTTTCGAAGAACTATTTCACTATGTAAGTACAATACAGCAGAGAGGATAATTGCATGACCTGCAGCGTGTGAGCAAATAACCTGTACCTTAAATTATTTACTTAATTAAATCTATGTTTATTCACCATCAATTTTCTTTTTAATATTAAATGGTGGGTATACATTTAAAAAAAAAACTCCGCTGATTTATTCAAACATTGGCATGTATGTATACTTTAAAACATCGTATGTATTGAAATACAAATTTACTCAGCCAGTTAAAAATGGTTAAAGCAATTGAATCTGTAACTCTGTTAATTCCAAATACGTTGGCTTGATGGATTAACATGTCCAGACACTTTTTTTCAGTGTTTGCTCTAAGTTGCAATAAAAATAATTGTTGTCAGTTTTTTTTTTTTTTTATTAAATAGTGGTGTTTGCGCAATATAACAAGTTTTATTTGCTTAGCAATAAAAGTTCTACCAAAAATATTGATATAAATAATTTTTTTTAAATAAACATTGTACTGGTGTATGTGTAGTCATTGTGTAGTTTTTTTGTAGTTTTAAATATGTAGAAACTACATAATTAATAGCTTCTACGTACTCCATGCAAACCAAAAAATTAAAGGATTTTATCAACCTTCTATGCTAAATTGCTACTTTCAAATTAAATTATTGGAACTGACGTTGATTAATTGTATTTTATTGCATATACAAGAACCGAATTTAATAGATAGTACAACATTGCAAAGGAGACGGAGACTCTCTAAAAAGCCACAACTAATTTTCTCATTTTCAAGCGTAGGTGTCTATTATATTAGACCTTATGTAGGTTAATAACTCATTAGGTGCCAGACAATCCGCACAATCTATTTCTCACTATTTTTTTTCCAATTCGTACAATCTGTATAACTCTCCTCCTTGATTCTTTTTATGTGCTTACTAATTCAACTATAATAGGAAAGCACTCTTCGATTGATGAATTAAAACTTCGACCAATTGAGCTATTGTTTACTCTCTTTGTTACTTAATTTTTACCAGCAACGCTCTGACTAATCATTCGTTTTTCTTAAGCTATAATCATTTTTTTTTAAAGATTAGTTATGTTTATTTTAATTGAGAATATGGCTAATCGTTTGTTTAAATGATTCTTTATAGCTTAAGATGACCAGTGATTGGTCGAAGCCTTGCTCGTAAGAATTAAGTAACGAAATCGATAAATATTTGTCCAAATAACAAATAATTAATTAATGAGAAAATAATAAAAGCGAAAAATACTAATAAAATTTAAAATTCCTCATACTATCATTCATTGCTTATACCTGGCCATTTTGGATAAATTATCTGTAAGAATTTTTAAAAACAGTGTCTGCTAAATATCAATTAACAAACCCCGATAGATACTTTACAATTCTTTCGTTTTTTTCCTAAATTTACTTTGTACTTTACTTTTCTAAAAGACCATAATCTTGAATATGTGTATGTATGTATGTCAATGAATATAGTTCTATTCACATTCTGATAAGAACATCAAATTTGCCGCTACAGAAAGAACTTGTTACGTTTTGAATAGTCAAACCTATGTGGAAAAGAAGTATATTTAAATAATATTCCTCCTACAAATTGCAGATTACTGAATTCCTGTTGTGCTTGTAATTGATTGCTACTATTCATTGCCGCTTGGCACGCAAATGAATTCAACTTACATCGTAAATCAAAATAAAAATCACATCAAAAACGTTTTAGACTTATTGCAGAAATAAATCATTCTAATCTTTTCTAACAATTTTTTTTGTAAAAAATATGCGGAAATTAATCGTCATTATGCTTAAATTATGATTGCATAAATACCTCTTTTATACTTTCACAATATATACAGTGACCGGCAGAAAGTTCGCAGCGTATGCAATATTTTTTTTAGCTTTGAAGTTAGTAAATCTTTTTTCTTACAAATTACCTTTGCATGTCTTGAAACTAAAATAACTCTCGTCAAATCTGCCGAAAATTTTATTAATAATTAGAATAATGAATAATTGAAGTAATATTTTAATAATAATAGTAATGGTCCTTCCCATTCAAAGTTCTCTCTCCACCGATCATTCAAAATAGTGCACATATCTCTCTCTCTCTCTTCATTTTAATGTAATTTGGGTTGTACCTAAATTAAAATTACTTTTTCATGGAGTGTTGTTCGACTTTTTTCATTGTACTTTAATACTCAACGAAATCATTACCTAATGATGGCGATATGCCAAAACATGTAGTGCAATAGATTTTTTAAATAAAACTTTGAATGGGAAGGACCATTCAAAGGTTTATTATTATTTCTATATTTTTTAAAAATAATAAATGTTGTTTTAAATTCAACGCTATATCCAAATATGAAGTTTCAATTAATTTTAGGAAAAAATGAAATTTAATCGATTTTTTCCTGTATGCAAAAGTGATTGAGATCATTCAGCAGTCATATCTTATTCTGTGTAAAATTTGTGAGAGAAAATCATGCATGCTATGTCAAAACATAGATCACATTTTCAATGTTTTTTTGCCCCAAAACTACCAAATGCTCCTTTCTTTTCCTCTTTAAAGTTATTCAAAAAAATTCTAGCCTCCAAGATCGCCACAGAATGATTTTTTTTGGGTATGCATAAAACACAACCTTTATAAATTTCAACCGTTTAAAAATATAGACCGCTTAGAAAACGTAATTAAATAATGCATCGCAGAAATGAATCCTGTTTTTTACGAAACATTGCTAAGAGAATTTAATACTAGATCGATGCAATGTTTTCCAAACAGAAGGCGACATATAGATTTCTTTTTAGAAAGAAGTTCAATGTTTATT
Organism: Protaetia brevitarsis; assembly: GCA_004143645.1. NCBI lineage: Eukaryota > Metazoa > Arthropoda > Insecta > Coleoptera > Scarabaeidae > Protaetia > Protaetia brevitarsis. The sequence goes on from RXPK01000207.1 coordinate 119,060, forward strand.
CTTTATGTTAATTAACATCTGTTGTTGATATTATTACAAATACATTGTGTTTTATTTTTTCTTTTGCTTGTGGTGATCAACATTAGGACCTACATAAAGAAAAGACAAAGTTAAACTAATTGCGACTTTCCAACAATTACTAAATACTAAAATTTGAATTATATGTTGTTATTTTGTTTGATTTGAAAACAGAACAAATCATTTTGATGTCTAAACATCTGTGGCGAATCTAAAAGATTAGATAAACTTGACTAAAATTTATTAATCACTTTTATTCGATATTTAACAGTAATATAGCAATAATATCATGAAAATAATGTGTATTTATAATAATTAGTGGAGAGAGACGATGATTAAGTGTAGCTAAGAAGACAACGCCAGTTGATTAAATTTAATTGTATTTTTTCACATTTTAATAGGTAAACTGTAGCAATTTAATCGGTTGTGAAAACTCGTACACACTTACAACAGTAACGAAGTAAGATGGTGTTTATTCTTTATGTTAATTAACATCTGTTGTTGACATTATTACAAATACATTCCGTTTTATTATTTCTTTTGCTTGTGGTGATCAACATTAGGATCTACATAAAAAGAAAGACGAAGTTAAACTAATTGCGACTTTCAAACAATTACTAAATACTAAAATTTGAATTATATGCTGTTATTTTGTTTGATTTGAAAACAAAACAAATCATTTTGATGTCTAAACATCTGTGGAGAATCTAAAAGATTAGATAAACTTGACTAAAACTTATTAAGTACTTTTATTCGATATTTAACAGTAATATAGCAATAATATCATGAAAATAATGTGTATTTATAATAATTAGTGGAAAGAGATGATAATTAAGTGTAGCTAAGAAGACAATGCTAGTTGATTAAACTTATTTATATTTTTTCACATTTTAATAGGTAAACTGTAGCAATTTAATCGGTTGTGAAAACTCGTACACACTTACAACAGTAACGAAGTAAGATGGTGTTTATTCTTTATGTTAATTAACATCTGTTGTTGACATTAATACAAATACATTCTGTTTTATTTTTTCTTTTGCTTGTGGTGATAAACATTAGGATCTACATAAAAAGAAAGCCAAAGTTAAACTAATTGCTACTTTCCAACAATTACTAAATACTAAAATTTGAATTATATGTTGTTATTTTGTTTGATTTAAAAACAAAACAAGTCATTTTGATGTCTAAACATCTGTGGAGAATCTAAAAGATTAGATAAACTTGACTAAAATTTATTAAGCACTTTTATTCGATATTTAATAGTAATATAGCAATAATATCATGAAAATAATGTATATTTATAATAATTAGTGGAGAGATATGATGATTAAGTGTAGCTAAGAAGACAACGATAGTTGATTAAACTTATTTATATTTTTTCACATTTTAATAGGTACACTTTAGCAATTTAATTGTTGCACTGTTGCGAAAACTCGTATACACTTACAACAGTAACGAAGTAAGATGATGAACATGATCAGCCCATTAAAAAAAACACGTAAAAGGTAAAAATCATTGACATATCTCTCACATCCAAGTACTGGAATATGCAGCTAAATCAGAAGAGCGGAAATGTAAAGGTTAATGTCACAACATAAATGGCCAGATGATCGAGGTGGTGTAGGAGGCTTATGCATTTATATTTTTCTCCATAACTTTAGAAAGTAAAGCTGATTAGTAGAAAGATACCTACAGATTGAAATCAAAGATTAGAATCTTAATATTAAATATTTGTTGCATATTTTGATAGATCAAAGTTTGAATCGAATTCAGTTCAAATTTTTTTTACAGTGTATTATTTTGGCATAAATTTAGTTTAATAGGAGTTTTATATGTATCTTTGATCCAATTTCATTGATATGTCACCATTTAGAAGATAGGAAGAATTGCTGGGATTCGGTTTTGACTAAAATTTACGTATATGTAGGGTTGCATACCCACGATACAGTTAATTTTTTAAATTGCTAATTAAATGTGGTAACACGTATTGTATTTTTTTCAAAGATTTTTTTTATGATATACATAGTCCTACTTTTGTTTTATATGAACGTAAGTTGATTCCATAATTTTGCAATATTTATTTATTTGAATTTAATTTAAACATTTTACAGTCCATAATATAAGCATTCTCATATGTAAAATATCCAGTATTCCCCTCATATTGGTGTAATTAACGGACTTTTAGAGGCAGTTATACTCTTGCGAAGACAATCGCAAACTATAACTGCTACAGAATTTGTAATTCGAATCATTCACTAGCCAACCTCCGTAAAAGATGGATCTGTCTCAAGTAGTTATTGTAAATTTTGACAGCCTTTTAAGATAACATCAAATTTATTCCAAATTCCAATTTATAATAATGGTTATTTTAAAACTAAGTTGATTATATTAATATTTTACCTGCAATACCGTTGGGTAACTTTTCTTCAACGGCGGTTTTCCCGAGAATTGTTCCTGTCCAAGCCATTCTTAGTAATTTAACATACTAACCCCCCCATACCAGATCTGATCAGTGATGCGTGCCGTTTTCTCCCCCAAAGGTATTCTGCGCTCTTATGAACTTAAAAATAAACATATTATTTTAATTCTCATCTAATTTTAAATATACTTTCGAGATGTTCGCCAAATTTTTGGGTTAGAAAATTTTGTAAGTGCCCGCCACCATCTTGAGATAACTCGTGTAAAAATCGATATTACATTACTGGATATTCGTACGAATGCGAATATCGGAAAGTAATGTTTACTATAAAATGTTACATGTGCTGGTATATCCATCCGTCATTAAAACATAGAATCACTTAGATAGAGATACAAATGTCAGAAAGACGCGGGAATTTTGAAATTTAAAATTTATCGTATTTATAATTCTTTGATTAAATTAAATTGCAAAACTTAGAATTACTACTTAAAAACGTCATTGTTATTGAATAAGCGAACTCATGTTGCTTACCTGACATAAATCTTTTATTATTTGCGTTGTTTTACACTGCTAACTATTTCGAACCATTTATAAAATAAAATCTCATTCTTTTTTTGTTTTCTTTATTGTATGTACAACGTCGATCAATAACATTGATATATGATTTATAAAGTCTCAAACCCACAATTTCACTGGAATTAACTACTTCAACATTGAATACTCGAGCAGAAGACAAACGACAACAATACTCCATAGCATCCTCGGTTATACTAAGGATTAAGGGGGTAACTGCCTAATCGTAATTTTTTTAATGCCCGACGCGTCCTTTAAGCTACTATGCTCAGAAATTCTCCACCCGCACGCCATGTGTCAATAAAGAGGATACATTTATGATTTAAGATTAATAAAATAGATGGCACTGGGATTAAAAATAGGATTTTTTATAACTTAAATAGAACATTATATGTAAAAATATCTTTTTTATTCTGGGCTGTGTACTACCTCATAGCATCACAATATACAGGGTGTTTCAGACCACTCGTCCACTATCTTTTTCTCGCAATCTATTGCAGCTAGACTAATGCGACAAAAAAATTAATAATAAAACCTCGCCTAAAGAATCATGTGAAATTATATTTACTTTTTATATTTTTAACTTCCGGAAACGTTCCATTACACAGGAAGTGGATAGCAATTTTCTTATTTTAAATGGAATTACATGTTTTTTCTTACCTCAATGAATTCTACAGATTATTTGAATACAATTTTCACTAAAGTTCTCTATTTCTAAATTCAACCGTTTTTGAGATATTTACGATTTTGTCAAAATTTTTTTTTGACGTTTTCATCCCTTTCAGAAAAGTACCGTATTTTGCAAACTACTAAAGATAATGATGTCATTTTACTAGTACCCAAGAAAAATAGTTGTCCGTAGCAAATTCTGTCAAAAAAACCACTAAATTGTATACAGAGTGTTCATAAATCGATTGTCAATTCGAATACATTTAACCTTAGAAAATTCATTTTTTTCAAATGTAACATTATATTCCTAATTATACCATTCAATGCAGAAATAAATTCTCCGTCGATTGGTATAAAGGATGCATATACCTATTCCTAGTCGTTTTCAAGATATCAACCATTATTTACTCGGCTATGAAAATTTTAGATGATTTTTAATTTAACACTTCATGTTTTAAATAATTTTTTATTATTATTAAATTTCAGTCGAATATGTTATAACTATGTAGATCTAGCTTATTTCAATTTCTCACTTATGTTTTAACGAAACCCAAACCACGTTTTGCAACCGATTACTTTTATTTTTAATGTCGTTCCAGATGTCCGTATTTTTCAGTAAGATTCAGATGCGTTAACCTAAATTTCAAGACGTAATAAACGGGTCTCCTATCCTCTGAAGAAGTGATTCACCACTTTTATCTTTAGAAATCCCGCGTTCCACTTTATACTACACGAATAAGAAAAATGATTAAATATTCTCTTCCCGTATTTTTCCTTCAACTATTTTTAAATGTTAATATAAATAAAAAAAATGAATTATATATATAATATATGTGTGTGTATGTCTGTGTCATGTTTGCCTACATGTTTTTTCATTGTTATCTGAGACGTACAAACATATATAATTATTATTGTACAACAATAAATACATTATGTCTGCTGTTCTAATGTTTTAGAGGAATGCGGTGTATGTACCAGGGATTTTCCAGGAATACCCGTTATCATTTTTAAATACGGTTTTTCTTTATCAAAACCAACGTGCGGTTAAATTTACGATGCCAGAATTAATTATGTATATATCGTACATCATAAATTGTATATGTAATATGTTTTGTATCCATTTACATATGTATATACATAACATATGTGTCAAAATGGTGTTGTTTTCTTAGAAGATCCGTTATACACAACATGGAGAGAACGCGTACTTGTAGTTCAACATCAAGCGGATCACAAATTACGTGTCGGCAAATAAATTGCGCAAATAAGACGGCCAATTCAAACATTTCATCGCAAATTGCCAGCGAGGAATTTTAATTTTGGTCTAGATTGTAAGTGTTATTTAAAATTGGGCAGCACGTGAATGTCTCTGTCTTTCACATTGACCTGTAACACTTGGGTAATTGGCAATTTAAGGGGAAAAGTAATTTGTGGTCGCTATAGAGCTTACAAGATTTAAAATAAAATATTTTATGGCTTCGTTACATGGGTGAACTTTTCAAAAGGATATAGCTTGCTACTGTTTAGCTATATAGGTATATTCACATTCAAACATTGCTCTGGTTTGATATACGTATCAGCATCAGTTAAAGATTAATGAAAGAACGTAAAAAAGTAAGTATAAATATGGTAACATACACTGTGACAAGTAAAATATAATTGTACCCTAAGGAATGTTAACATTTTTAGACCTCTAAAATATAAAATGAAAAAAAAACATACATCAGGACTTGTAATATTGAAACAAGAGTGTATTTTTACAGTCTGATATATTATACATCACACCATTGTTATGTACTTTTCAAATCTGAAAATACCTCTGTTTTTCATTTTGATACATTTCAAGCAATTAAATTTCTAACTGATTTGGAAAAATTACACAGGAGTTGTATTTTGTCACAATTTGTTCGTAAAGATACAAGGTCTTTCAGAATTTCGCAAAATTGACATAAAAAATGTCATGTGCTTAATACAATACATTTATTTAGATTAAAGTTTTTTTTTTTTATTTTTGTGGGAGCCGTCTGACTTGAAATCTCCGGAAACACTGGCAGCCTCTTAGCTTTTTGTATTTGGTCTCCCATTTCTCTCACCCATTAAATTATATCAGCCAGTATTCTAGTACCCTGCATTAATCTGTACAGGACTCTGATTGGTTGATCGAAGTGATCGTGTCTCTGGATTCACTTTTATCTTGCCAAAAATTGCCTGTCTTTTGCGTTCAGAGCCCCGCATTCACACAGAATGTGGTAAGCATTCTCTGTCATCCCATTACACAGTCTGCAGTTGGGTATCTCCAGTTTTGATTCCAATTTTCTGTAGGTATCCTTTCAGTGCGCAGTGCCCTGTAAGAAGAGGAGGTGCGAAGATGATTCCTACTAAGCTGCAGTAGTTCTTCTGTCTTCTTCTATGATGGAGCCTTTGCAAAAATTTGCCTTGTTGTTTTATCCCAGTGTTCTTTGTGTTTTACTTTTACCCAACCTTGATCGTATTTTGGAGTTCACTAATGGCTTCAGTATCATCTGGCCGTCTGTTATAACATACAAACGCTTTTTTTTTTTTGTAAGCCCTCTGATTGATTTCACTTGCACAATTCAATATTGCATATGCCTTTGTCTGAATGACCGTAACATATTTTCTGCGAGCAAGGGTGATCATTGTATTTTTTACCCCGCTGTTGACTCCAACTCCAGTTCTGTTTTCAGCTTTTGATCCGTCTGTAAGCTAGATCAATTCCCCCAAAATCTCAATCCCAGAAGATTCCCTTTCACATGATGTACAACATTATTATGTCCCAAACCTGCATATCTGCCCCTTGGTAGTTCTTGCAATCTGAGATTGTTCATTCTTGCCTCCCCTATTATCACCAGGTGGAGAGGAGGAAGGTCTAGTACGCATTCCATTGTTGCTGTAAGAGTAGCCGTCATTGCACCCATTATTCCTAAACACGCAAGTCTCTGTATCTTGCTAAGTTCAGTCATAGCAGTTTGTTGCTGCATCTTTGTCCACTATATCAGAGATGCAAAAGTAATCATGGGTCTGACCACTGTGAAGTATGTCCAGTAGATCATATTTGGTCTTAATCCCTTATGTTTTTCCATGAGTTCTTCTAGCTAACATGACTGTCGTCTCCGCCCTCGTTTTAATTCTTTTTTCTATCGATTCCAAGTGAGCTTAGATAACACCAACATATTTCACTTCCCCTGACAGTTTTATTTCTTCATTTCGAAGTTTTAGCGGTCCAAGACCATCTAACTTCCTCATTCTCGTCAATGCTGTTATGATCGTTTTGAAGGGACTAATGTTAAGACCCTCCTCCTTAGAACATTCTTGTATAACCTATAAAGTGTTCTGCATTTTGTCCCGCACTACGTTGTTGAACTTGCCCTTGGGTTAGAATGACAAGATCTTCTGCATAACACAAAGCTTTATGCTCTTCATTGCCCAATCTTACTAGCAGCTCGTCCACGACCAGGTTCCACAGCAGCATTAGATTAAAGTCATAAATACATAATAATAAAACTGATTAGTTGTTAAATAATAATCCTATGGCTCGGTGTGCAACTAATAACAAAATCTGATTTCCGAGAAAAACGCGCGAAACGCACAAATATTTGTTACGGAAATTTACAAGGCTGTGTTATGTTCTAATTTCGTCATATTAAATGTAACACATCAATCCAAAACGATTGTAATTTTGAAATTAAAAGTTATGGATTTTTTTTGCATTTTTGTAATAAGTTTGATAATATACAAAAAGAGGTTGTGTACTAACTCAGTCCTATACACTGACTCAATCAATGTGGGTACAGTGACCAAAATATCTAATGTCTCGCCCTCAGGCCGGTGACTCGACATTTTTTCCACATGCCGCTGAGCCCCGGGTTCCGGTTGCTGTCGAAAACATACATAATAAGAACGTTGTTATAGTCTATGCCATAACCATATTCTGTTTAGTTTACGTATCTGTTTGTTCACGCACTTGAAATGCCAAACAACCCCGCTTAGCCTTCTCGCAGATGACAATATTTTTAAAGTAAGTAGGGTTCATACTAAGTTTATACTAACAGTTTCAGGTCTTCATATATGGTGATACCCAGTAAAATTTACTCAAATCATGTTTTCTTTTATTTTCATAAAATATTGTAAATCTGTTGTTGCTTTAGTTGATGTTTCTTTACTTCTCTAATTTTATCCACAATTTATATCGTCTACGTTATTCCATCACGTAATACAATTAAGATAAATTACCAAGTATTGTTTCTGCGTCTATTTATTTTCGCCTGGATATTCAAGAACAGTTTCTTGTTGTAGCAACAAAAAGTCGAAGTCATATTATAGGTGATGGTAGAAAATAAACCATTAACTTATATTAATCATATTTTTCTATGCAATCGACATTTAATGTTATACTGTACGCTAATTTTCTCTTAATATTGTCGACGTTTATGAAATCTTTCTTTGAATTACTTAAAAAGAAAATAGTAAATGTTTACTTCTAGGTTGCAGAGGCTGAAAATATTCATTGTAGAAAACAGTGGAAATTATCCCTTATTAGGAAGCGGCCGCTTTATTTCTTCTTAATTTGTTTATATTAAAGATGCCTAATAAATATTTTATCTTTCAATATTTTTTGTTGTCCTTTTCAAAAATTTTCAGATGTTATGTTTAATGTTTGTTGTTGTTTAATGTCTCTTCTTATTTTTATATTATTTAGTTTACGTCATGACAACAAATAAAAACAATATTTGATAACTAGATATTTTGTTATGTTCATGATTTAAATTCAATTGAATATACCATCCTACAAATTGTGCAAAGCTGCACAATAAGAATATTTCTATATTATCCAGATCGTGAACACTTTTCCTTACTCAACACTGAGTAATGAAATGGTTATTTCAACATTTTTCGTAGTGTCACGAATTTGAGCATTGATTTAACCACATTGCATTTAGTGAATCATATGGTCCTATTTGAAATAAACATATTTATATTGTTGCACACTTAATAATAAATAAACTAATAGTTAATTTAACAAGATTATAGTGTTCAAGCGTAACCAATATTTTATCTTGTTGGTTTAATCCCACAAATTGTCGATTTGACATTGGAAAAAGGGGTTCTTTAAACATTTTTACTATCGGTGTTAATTCAATGAAATGTAATATTTTATTGAACTTTTAAAAAAGATTCATTCAAATATTTTAAAGCTATAAACGCATTTCAATTCCAATTATACATTCAATGATACAAGCGTTTTGAATTTCGCTTCCCACCACCGTACAAGCAATAAGCCCTTTTTTACATCTTTGGTTAGTTTACTTTGGTTAAATTAAACGAAAAAAAAAAAACACAGCAAGTGACCAAATTCTATTTTGAGGTTAGCTTCTTACATGGTTCAACTGAAGTGATCAACTGATTGCGCTTTTCGGGTGGTTACTAGAGGGGTAAAGATTAGCGAGTTTGGTTAGTTCAGTTTGGTCACATCATTAAAAGAAACACAAGTCAGTTTTTATTAGAAACTGAACAACTATGGTATGCTCGATTTGCGTCTGAACTAAGTCAAGGCCGGTTAGATGTTACTTCGAAGGACATCAAACATTATAAAATTTCATATTTAGTTTGTATAGATTTCGGTAGCAAGGGCTTAATTAATAGAAAAGATGAGTATGATCGAAGCGAACGGGGCTAGAGATAATGTTTACATGACGTTTACAATATTTTTAAAGTGCGGCTTGTCGAGAAAATCCATTTAAAAAACCGGTAAATACACCCAAAAATCGAACAGACAGTACGGAGTTAATGCAAGCGTTAGTAGATGGCGACACGAACAGTACTTATAAATGCAAATACTTATATATGGAAAACAAAATTTGCATACCCACTTTGCCTATTTTATTCACCTTCAGTCACTCAAAAGAATATCATTTCTTCAGAGCACTTAATTAAATCATTTGTCAAAATTAATATTTTACATTTCGCGCCATTATTGCTTCCCAGTGACGTAAGCATATACATACATGCGCGTGCGGCGTAGTGTCTTTCTACTCGCCTATCCGAAAACGACTGAAAACGTGCACTTAGGCAGGCAGCAGGTATTATTGATAAATTTCCTTCTACGGGCCATAGGAGGAGACATTAGATCTTCTGATTGCTGTACATACATACATGCACATTAGCATACGTTTGTTTCGCACGGGAAAAAGAATCAGCGAAAAGAATTCGAAACCTAAACTATACACTGAGAAAAAATATTTAATAACCATAAATAAAAATACAATTATCGTAAGTAAAAAATTCAGCTGAATAGGGAACAAAAGCATAGATTACTTAGCAATAGTAAAAAAGAGATCCTAAACACTGATGCTAACAAGAAGCAATCTAAGTTACTTACGATCTGCTTCATACCGGTAACTTATGAAGTTACTTATGATAATTAAACTGAAGTAGTTAAGCCAAAGAGTATATGTAGTTGCAGTAAGCAAAGATTTGTCATTGTCAAGTAGTAGGTGTATTGCTGTGAGTGAACTATTCTATAACAGCTATCACACCTTCATAACACACAAGCTATTTAGATCACTTGTGATAAGAAAATGGTATCATTAATGTACGTTCACTAAATACCTGATATATAGAAGGTAATGGTTTGGTATAAATATACAATATACTTACCTTAAAGTTGTTGTTCAACTATAGGTAGTGTAGGAAACGAGGAAGTTTAGTGAATATTTATTAAGTAACTTACTGTGTACTCTGTGTGAATAACTGATAAAGTACAAAAAAAAAATGTCCGCAAATCTTCGATTATTTATGCAACCGCAACTATAAGTACTGCGTACCGAGCAATGCGTAATTCAAAATTGTTTGCAAATAATTTTTAATTACTAGTCAGTGTGCTGTAGCTTCGATTGCATTAATAATTGAAGATTAAATTCGCATTTATTTTGTTAAGATGGTACATAATACTTATTACTTAAGAAAAAAAAGCAGTATTATTAGTAATAGTTTTATTTTGTATAGGACAAACACAGTGACTACCTGATATGAATGAAAGATATTGGTTTCACTTTAACAAGAGTTTTTTTTAAACAATTTACAACGTAATTACTCATAAAATATATTCCTTAATAATGAAAAAATGAACAAAGCAATAATAAAAGATAAGGTAAATGGGGCCCCCTTGAAACGTTATTTAGTTATTGAAATCTAAACAAAGGACAAAGAGAAATATGGCTTTGAAGTTACAACTAATAACAAACAAAGAAATAATATACCTAGGTAGTAAACTTGCAGTTTTTGTTTGGTTCTTTGCACTGGACGTTGTCTCGGCGAGTTGATCCTCTGTCGGCGTACGTGACGGTTACGGTGATCCGGTGATCGCCTCGAAAACGGCTACTTCGTCGGGGTATCCCTAACTGCAGGTGGCACTTTGACTGTGGGATCACTCAGCGACGGCATCCATACTTTAACTTCACCAGCGAGCGTAGATATCATCACAATGATGGGGAATTCAAATATCCCAGCACGTCGTTTAAAACTGCAATCTTGAAACATCCGATTGCTTATAGGCTCAGTACTACTTCTTTCTCTGGGATTCTTTATACGGATGGGGCCTTGAGTTAACCCACCCGGTATTTTTAATATATTTGCGTTCCAACTGGTCCACAATGGCCGTACTCCTTGGCCACCCTTTTTCGACGACCTTTTCTCACGTCCGTAACTCTTACTTGACGCTAGTCCGCGTCTACGCGCGTAGCCGTCTCAGGGACTATTTCATTACTCCGCGGCATTAGCCAATCAGGAATAGTAAAACAAGCACGGGGTGGCAGCAAAACTCAAATAATCATAGTTGTGGCAAGTTGTTACCTATTTAAGAAAATGCATGAGTTTAATAGCGATCAGCATTGTTGTTACTTCTACTAACCATGTGCTGTAGTTAGATACAGTACCAGTAGTCATAAGTAATACGTTACTTACCACAAATTTGTTAGGTACGCTGTGTAATAGTCGTTAATGAAAGCACTATTTACAGTAACAACTTGCATTCAGGAAATTGGGTTTAGTTGCAGGTATTAATTAACGAGAATAGTTCCAAGTAAAACTTTATCTATTGTAAATAATTTTTTATCAAGTAAACACTTTACTTAGCCCATTTTTCTCAGTGTATGAAGTATTCACTTAACGTTTTAAAAAATCCCCTCACCAGTTTGTCATATAAGAGAAACTAATGCGAGTACGTCCCGAGTACATTCAAAATTCTGTCCAGTACAGGTATTTGAGTACACCGAGACAGATGTACTCATCTACTCATAAGTAATGTCTCAGAGTACATTAGGTACTCGCATCCTTAATTCCAGTACATATATCTGAATTTTGTCCAGCTCTTGTGACGTGGCTATTTTTAAAGCTGTTCATAAACCTACTTTCATGGTTTTTCTCCGAACTATGAAAGTATTATTCAATCACACGTGCTTAAATACATGCACAGGTAGATCAGCTGTAGTACATCGAACGTAGCCATAACTCATTACCAGTCTTTTATTCCGTGGCGTTTAACGAGCACTCCATAGTAAAATAGTCGCTATAATTCCAACGCCGATTCTATTGTTATGCAAAATAAAGTAGGCCAGGAACATATCAGGCCTGGCGGCTGAACAAAGCCCCTGCTCTTGGTAATTCCGTAGTTTCCCATAAAATTTTAACGACCCGTGCTATTTTATAGAGACTTGAGCGCATACGGTTTCGATCTCTTATCGGCGAATGGTCGAACGACTTTACGCCGCTATTGAAAGAGGAAAAGAGAATAGCGGAGGGGCAAATTGTTTATTGTTAATTTTTTACTTTGTCGAGGCGCGATTTGAAATGTAAATGCCGTCGTTACCAGTTTCATTTTCCAGGTTGTAAAACCAACGCGGCCGCCACAAAATAACGCGCAGAAACAGGAAACGGTAATTAGACCTAAAACGGAATTGTAGTTGGCGCTCTATCGGAACAATTATTCTCATTGGATATAAATTCATTAGCTGACGGTCGTTAATTAATTTGTTTTTAGGTCGGCACTGGCTATAACGTTGGGTGTCGTAATGTGAAAATCGTTTTCCTTGTTTCCGCTTTCGTGCGATTCTACGTAAATTAGGTCACGGGAACTCTTTACATTTTTACAAGCCACTACAAGCATTTAGGATAGCAACTATTAGCACGGACTTCTAATTAAAATCGCAAGCGAAAACAGAAAGGGAAGTTTTAATTTTCCTTAATGGCAAATCTAAAGTGACTTCTATTTAAATGACAAAGGAATGAACCTGGTCTAAATGTTCTAAGAATAAAACTAGCAGACAAGTCTGAATGTATTACTTTAAATTACCAAAAAATTAAAATCTCAATTCTCTTTTTTTGATAAGCTTTCACCAAAGCAAAAATTAAATGTTAATTAATGTTCTAGATTGGTAATCTATACCTTGTCTCAAAATTAGAAGGAATAGCGGATGTAGACCGGTTTACACGGCAAATCTTTATTAACATGAGATACTTCTAAACAAAAAAGATAGAAAATAACGGCATATAAATTTAAATTTGCCGCTTAACCAACGCACATTTTTTTGCGGATGACAGGTAGTTATCTAATTTTATATAAAAATAAAAACCTGTGAAGATTAAAACACCTGAGTGTTAAATGAAGATTTGTAAGTTTAATATAACAAAATGACTACATGCTGATATTTTTATGCTGAAGAGTAAACTACATTTGTGTGTATCCTTGTGCCCACGTTAATAGTTAATGTTAGTCACTATTTGGCAAAAATCGCTTTCTGTGTCACAAGCTCCCAAATTAATGGTTCTAGCAAATCTCTGATTAGCCCATCACCTTCTACATTTACATATATCGATGAAAAAATATCTAAAGTGTTGCACACATTCAATATATTTGCTGTAATGATCTTAAAAAATGACTCCAAAATATCACTTTGTTCGTCCAGAGATAAATCGACCACACAGTAACATTTTCTTGATGGGAAAAGTGGAAAAAGTGCTTAAACCTGTTATTTTTTTCCACTCATTGCAGGCCACTAGTTCTAACAATAATCTTTATTTTTATTCATATACGGTCAAAGTAAGCAATAAATGATGTGAATAATAAAATTTTTGAAATACTGTTGACAGGTCTCGTTGATAGTTTAAATAAATAATAACATGATGATGATTTGCGGAATATTTTCTTTTTATGTATAAACAAGGTGATGGGAAAGTATGTATGTAAATAGAAGGGTGATGTTATACTGCGACTTAAAAGATCTGTTGTGTCCCCTATTCTTGCTGCTTTACAGCTGGCCTTCCAATCCTATTCCTTTCAGAAAGTGTAGGATGTCAGAGGGTCCCAGTCTAGGTAAGTCTCCCTCTTCGATTTCACATGCTCCCAGGTGCAACGCCATCGAGTTGCACAGTGCTACGCAGTTTGAGAGGAGGTGGATGGGTGTTTCATCCTGTTCCCCACAAAATCTACATTCAGATTCCTTTTCTAATGCAACCTTAGGTGTTCTTTCAGTCTACAATGGCCTGAAAGTGTTCCTGTTAATATGCGAACGTTGTTCTTACTCAGGTTGATGGATTCTGTAAACCTCTTCTGATTATAAGTTCCCAGAAGAATTTTACTTTGCCTCATTCCCTGGAGATTTTCCCGGTAACTGGATTTTCTCTGCTCCATTTCTATTTTTAGTTTCTTCAGTATTGTACTGCTACTTAACCCGCAAAAGGGTTCAGGCCCTACAAAAGGCTATGCGAAAGTATATTACATCCAAGATGGAAAATGTTTCATTACACTGGAGGGATCATGTTGATTGTGTTGTCAGATCCCTACACTGGAATGAAATTTCCATTGGGGATAGCATACTATTTTATTCGCAATCATATTAAACTGAATTGTATTATAAAGCAGTAAACAAAGCAACTACTGGCAACTACTGCAAATGGTTGTAGTTAATAAGCTCTGGAACTTGAATATAGCAACTTAAATATAAGTTTTAATGTTAATAAATAAAATATGAGTTTGCGTTTTATTTTAATTTTTATATATTATTTTCGCAAAAAGAACCTGTATATATTGACAAAAATTGGCTACCCTAATTCTAATCCTAGTGTGATATGTAATTCGTCGTCAATGTATATTTATCAAAAATCATGCACAAACGATGTTTTTTTTAAATAAATTAACGTACCTGCAACAATTTCGTATTCGTTTTTAGTGATTATTTGTAGAATTAGAATTACTAATAATTAAATACTTAAACGTTGAACTGACATTTGATGTTTTCGATTATTGACAGAAACGTCACTTTCCACCCAAGGGATGGAAGTGATCACTTGCAACCCAAGAACAACACTTTTCATCCAGTAATGACGTATTTTCCAACCTCATACAGATTAAAAATCGGCATATTACTATTGTGATTGCGAATAAAAGACCTTTTTTTGGCACGATTGATTTAAATCACTTCTCCTAATTTTGAGACATACTATAATTGAGGAGTAAGAATTGTAATTTAGCAACAAAATGCTTATACAGGGTGAGCCACCACATTCGCGGTTTATATACGAAAAGTGGTAACATATTTTCATTTTTTTTTTCGTTGAGGGTTATACAGGTTCAGAAGGAGCACATTTCAAAATTATTTTGAAGTATACAGGTTGACTCAAAGAAAAGTTACACACCAAAGTTGTGAAAAATTAAATGGAACATCCTGTATATTATGACATATTTTGATAGTACAGACTAAATAAAGACAAGTTGTTGTTAGGTTTCTTATGCCTAACTCAACTCGTCTACGAAATAATTAACTATCCTTCAAAATGTAGATCAAAATTTAAGATGCATGCCTGTCATGCATATTTAAGCTAGATATTTTCAACTGTATTTATTTTTTAACTAGATCATTAGACTTGATAATAAAATAAAAGTGATGCAAAAAATATACAGGGTGAATAAAAACATACTTTTAATTTTCGTTATCTTTAAAGGCAAGTAACTTTCTTATTTTAAATGGAACACCCTGTATTTATTAGCTTATTTAGAATCTAATTTTAACGATCTTTAAGATGTAGTGGTCCGCCTTGTATATTATAAAACCTTTTTTTTTTAAATTCAGCAACAATTACTACAAAATTGAGGATGGGTAGCCCTATATCTGATTTGTTTGCGAACATATATGTAGTTGGATGATATTGGACAACGGTATCTTATGAACAACATCCATCCAATTTTTACACACATGAAGTTATGAGTGACGTACGTAGATAATGTGCTTTGCTTGTGAGACGGTAATGCATCAGATGATATTGATCTACCAACAAAACGCAGAACGCCCTACACGTTGCACCAGCATGAACTGACGAGGAGAGTATAAATATCTGTCCCTCCAAATCTACTGTAATAACATTCAGAAGAAGGAGGAAGCTAAATGGTATCGATCTGTTAAAACTGCGAAGTGAAACATTTTCGTATTGTTCTTGACTCCAAGCTCACTTAGAAAATTAAAACTAGAGTCCAGACAACACTCGTGTTGGTTAGAAAGGCCCATTGAAAAACATGGAGGTTAGACTAAATATGACATATTGGACATATGTCACTTATGCTTCTCTTATATTGTGAACAAAATTGTAGCAATAAATTGCTTCAGGAATAACAGGAACAATTAGGACTACCTCTACAGCAGTAATGGAATCTTTCCAAAATCTTCTCGTTTTCATTGGCTGATAATAAGGGAGGCAAGAATGGGACATCTCAGATTGCAAAACCTGCCAAGTTGCAGACATACAGAACACAATAGTATTGCCCGCCATGTAGAAGACCACATGATTTCGACATATCTTTTTGACAAAAATTTCAAGGTGGAAATGACAGATTGGATAAATTGGAATCAATCCAACAGACACAGATTCGAGGAACTAATCTAATTTGCAGACAAAAAAACATCTTCTCGATCAGTAGCATAGGCAATATTGAATTATGCAACAGAAATCAATCAGAGACCTTATAAAAATAGATGGATCTATATTGCAACAGATAGTCAATAGGGCACTAATGATACAGTAAAGACAGATTTGGTAATATATTCGAGAACTGAAAACAGATCGCAACGATGTTACTTTTATTGTTGTTGGTCAGACATTCAGCCATTGAAAAAAAAAAAACGAAACTTCATATATGAGTCCACCACCTGCTGTAGTAGTGTCTAAAACACAGCACGAGAGCAGGTAAGGAGTCAGGTCAAAGAAGCTGATCCACAGGCTGAATCGGTGCTGAAAGTTACTTTCCACCATCATTTTTGGATTGTCTGGTGTTATGCCACATATGGTGTTACCACCATCATTTTCGTCATTTATTAGACCTTATCAGTAAACAACATCTGCCTGGGAAGTGTATGGTTTTTGTTTATCCAATTGCTAAAATTTTTAGAAAATAATTTGGTGGTTCTACCTAAAGCTGTGTTCTGACTAGCAAACATTTTGCTGCAAATTGATTGCAGCAAATCATTTTTGCAAGTGTGAACTGCTTAAAAAAACATATTGCAGCAAAAAGATGTTGTTGGTGCAAGTTATTGCAGCAATATATCTTGCGTAGATGTGAACAGATAACTTTTGATTGCTCGTGCTGTTTGCATGCTTGCGACGGTCGATTGCACGTGTCAGTCGCAAGAAAGTGTTTGCACGAGATGGCCAAATTTGCGTGGACAAAAGAGTTGACCCAAAAATTAATAGCAATTTATGAATCTAATCCAGAATTATTGGAGGTATCAAATGTAGATTACAAAAATCGCAATAGGAAACAAAAGCATTATTGAAACGATATCAAAAGAGCTAAATATTTGTGAAAATGAAATACAAAAAAAATCCATAATCTACGCACACAATTCCTATAGGAAGTGCGACGTATTAAAAAGAAAAAAAAGTGGACAGGGAACTAGTGATAATTATGAAAGTAAATGGCAATTTTTTTAATCATTAAAATTTATTTCTACAAACATAGAATGCTCGCCAACTATAAACAATCTGGTAAGTTAGGGGTTGTAAACAAGTAGTAAATAAGTAACTTAAATGTGTTGGTATTGTCAGTAAACTTCTCCTTCAGTAGATAGATTTAATCTCTGAACTCATCGCGGACATCTTCTGCTATGATTCTCATGAAATTTACAAAACTGCGCCAAGCATCTTCATTTCTCAGTTCTTGTAGCAGTTTATTATGGAAACCCAATTCGTTTCTTTAAAGTATTCATTCTCTTACCCATATTTTCCTTTTCTTATTTTTTACTTGTTTTATTCCTTTTTAACAAAAGCATTACTGCCGCAGCAGCGATTCCTTTCACGGACGACATATCAACTTAGCTGTTAGAAGTTTCAAATCAAACTGATGCAAGAAATATGTGGCAATGTGAATAGCTACGCAATATTTTGCAGCAAGTAGGACCTCAGAAATTTGCATAAGTCGTACGATCCACTTGCAGCAACAATTTGCATTTATTTTTTTGCACAAGTGTGAACAGAGCTACTTGTCGCAACTGTTTGCGCAAATTGTTTGCTAGTTAGAACAAGGCTTAACATAGTTTCATTAAATATTAAACAAAATATGCATGTACTATTATCATAATGGTGTCATTGTTCATTTTAATCGTGTTGTAATCGATCATCTTAATAAATCTTCTTCCTGTTTTCTTTTCTATCTAAAATGCAAAGTATTTAACATAGTATAAACGAAAATAATAGTTAACATTGCACAATAAAAATAAAACAACACGAAAATCGGACAAAAAAAGTGTTTGTTTACAAATCACCTCACACAAAATACGCAAATCCACAAGGTCGATACACGTAACAATCTAACCACTAATGTTATTAATTTATGCGAATCCATAAGCGATAAAATTGAAAATTTGTAAACAATATTTAACACGCATCAGTTATAAAACCGTAGAAGGAATGCGTTTTCATTTCAAACAAATTTGTAATTGTTAAAGCAAAGGGCTTGCCGTTTGTACGCGTCATACAACTTCCTATCACCCACTTTCTGATGAATGTCTTTGGATTAATGTTGTGAATTTATCTAAAAGGAAGAAAGGACACACAAGGATCGAGATGTGGGTCAACTCAAATACAGGCAATTATTATTGGATATTACTTTAAACTATCATTTCTTCGAAACAATTTCCCAGTAACTTGTCGACTGCTTCACGTTTTTATGTTAATAGGTTGTTATAAAAACATCTCTTCGTAAATAAAATCGAACGATGTATGTTGAAATCGAAAATGTCAAGTTCGTTCATACGAATACATGTAGCGTACACAATATACTTGTTTGTATTGTATAACGTACGATACCTTCTAGTACAGTAGTAGTAGGTATGTACCACTATGGTTCGGTCTGTCTTTCATGCCCGTGAAACCTTTCAGTTTCTCCTTAATTAAGATTTATTTCTCCATTGACACCAATTAACCTATTTCGGTCAAATGCGAGTTGCGTTGCCTTTTCTAAAAATTTTATGGAAAATAAATATACCAACGGGACATTCAGAGTAGGTTTGTTCATAGTAAGTTTAATGTACGAAAAAAATTATTGATTTGTGGCAGTAGAATAAATAATGCTATGTCTGGTGTATGTTAGAAGTTGTAAAAATATTTTTTTGTTTATGCCTACACAAGGCACTTCTACTTTATAGCGCTTATGTATTTTATGGTAATATGCATAAGGTACTGCTAGCTTATAGCATGCAGTATAATATGTAGTCAATTACTATTTTGGATCATTATCTACAATATTTTGAGAAATAACAATAATAAAACGAAAAATGTGGTGCTACAGATTGAATCAACACAATATATCATAGAAAAGGTTGACAGGTGGAAAAAATATTACTAATTTTACAAGAGCAAGTTATTCTTTGCGAAGAATTCTAGTTTTCGTGGCAAAAAATTAGATCAGACTTTTAGTAAATTAAAAAACAGCGTAAAAATCCTTTCAAAACATAAATGTTCTTAATTTTGATTCGGGCAAAAAACTGTTAATAATATAAATAGTGAACATAACTCATTCTTTAACAACTAATATTTTTGAACCATATACACTAGTTTTTGATACCGTGTGTTCTATTGTCTAAACTATCACACTAGTTTTATACGTGTTTCAAACCAGTTCAAGACTGGTTTTAAAGGTGTGTTTAAAAGAAATGAAGGTAACAGATAGCAAAATTTTACGTATTGTTATGGAACATGTCAACAAGAACAACACCTTTGATCTAAGGGAGCAACAATCCATAATCTTCAACTTACCCTATTGACTTGGATGCTGGATTATTGGTTGGGAAGGGTGGCTAACAGTGCAGCTGGTGAGGTGCCGCCAAAATTGGCCATACTAGGCCAGACCTCCCCCAGGATAAAACTAATAAGTTGGGCAAGCGCCGGACTGTCACATAAGATGTGCTCCATAGAACTTGCCGTGGTCTACTGCGAGAGAGCTGCAGGCAGTATCTTGTTGTCCTGGACTGCTGTACCTGCTGAGGGCTTTAAGGGCAGTTTCGCTGTCACTATAAAGGACAATACGTCGTCCCTTAATGCTCCTTGCTAAAATTTCTTCGGTACCATGCAGGATCGCCCTATTGGCTTGCTATTTGGCTAAAATGAATACAGAAACGATAATGATTGTGCTTTAGCCAAATTTCTTAATTGTCCAAAGAACTATTGTCTTGCTATTGGCTATGAATAAATATGACTTTTTGATCGCAGTGGCGCGTTCTTGTATATGTCCCTTGTTGACGTAAATATACTCACTCTACCAACAGTATTTAATCGCAGCTCCTAGAACACTCATTCTACAATGAAATGTCGGTCATTGATGGTCTGCATAAACTGCTTGTGATTGATATGCTTAATATTTCAATATTCAATATAGATTAATATTAATAATTGTGGAACATTACAAAATATATAAACAAAAATGGAACATTTTGAAGGAGACAATAAAAATTATCGAAACGTAAACAATATTTTATTAAATTAGTATGAGTCCTCATTGAAAAAATACAAAAATAATAGCCGCTGTCTGAAGAAAAAAGAAACCTTATATGTATGTATTGCTATGGACTGGCACCCCGGGTTTCGGAAATTCAAATGTGTATTTTTATTTTTTCCTAATCAGCCTTGTCAAAACAATGATAGAGTTTCCGCTGTTCTAAATTTTATTAAGAATTTTATTTAATTGTTAGTTTCATTCCTTTTGGACGTTTGTGTATATTTAAAATCATTTATTTGTACTTTTGCGTACTCCGTATTGGTTAGTTATTTTGTTAGAGTTTTTCTTAGAGTTGCGTTCTGCGTTCAACGCACGATTTGTTATATTTCATATATATGCGGGAGGCTTGAATAGGGCGAGCAGTTCGTTGAAAGTTGCCCGTAAGTAATGTTGTTTATTTTTTTTATTGCCGTTGAGGTAAATTCATTTTATTTTAAATTGTTGCTCGTTAATTGATTGATTAGCTTTCCAAGGAACTCCTAATTAATTATTGCTGTATTGTTTATTGTGTAACACTTTTGGATGTTAATCAGTATTATTGTAAAAACGTTCTAGAGGATTCCGCGAAAGTGTGTTAAATTATCGTTTTCTTATAATTGTTTTGTATTTTTATTAATCACTCGGGGAAGGTGAAGTGAAGCTTTGAGCTATTAAATTTAAATTTCAATGTAAATTGTATCTAATTTCTCACGTGTAAATTATAGTTTAGATTTCATGACCGCGTGGATGATTTTTTTTATGAAATTCCTTCTAGAACGAATCTTCCATTTTGTTTGTTAAAGGATTTTAAATCGTCCTTTGTCATATTAAATTCTTGCAGTTTTTGTTTGTCCAGAATCATAAATTCACGGTTCATTTTCTGCATCATCTTTATTGTAATTAAATGTTTTTTTTTTCTTTTTTTTAAAAAATAACTTAATGATCTGTAAATATCATTTTAAATCACTAGTTCTTTATTTTTGGTTTTGCCAGTTCTATTTTTGGGGATTTAAAAGAAAGTCTAATTTTACAATCGCCCACTTTAACTTTTTTGAAGCTACCTTGAATATTTAAGTATCTCTGGCACCTTTTGAATTCATTTTTGCTGACTACTAAATTAATTTGTCATTTTTAATTTCTCTTAATTTTATGCTTGGACCATCAGTTCACAGCAGTATGTATGTAAATAGAAGGGTGGATGTTACACTGCGACCTAAAAATCTGTTGTGTCCCCTTCTTTGCTGCTTTACAGCTGGCCTTCCAATCCTATTCCTTTCAGAAAGTGTAGGATATCAGCGGACCTCAAGCTAGGTAAGTCTCCTTCTTCGATTTCACATACTCCCAGGTGTAACGCCCTTGAGTTGCACAGTGCTAGCAGTTCAAAATCTACATTCAGATTCCTTTTCCAATCCAAGCTTATCAGGTGTCCTTTCAGTCTACAATGGCCTGAAAGTTTCCTGTTAATATGCGAACGTTGTTCTTACTCAATTGATGCATTCTGTAAACCTCTTCTGGTTATAATTTCCCAGAAGAATTTTACTTTGCCTCATTCCTGGAGATTTTCCCAGTAGCTGGATTTTCTCTGCTCCATTTCTATTTTAGTTTTCTTCAGTATTGTACTGCTACTTAAACCCGCAAAGGGTTCAGGCCTCCAAAAGGCATTCCAGCCCCTTTTTTTTTGCGAGATTATCCGTTATTTCGTTTCCTTCCACTCCCGTGTTGACCCGGAACCCACCGGAGGGTTACTTTATCTTCTTTGCCTAGCTCATTTAGTTTCCTAGGCATTCCAGACCATCTGGAACTGATTTCATATGAGCTCAGCGCCTTGATGGCTGCTTGACTATCAGACATGATGATCATCTCCTGCTTCGATAATTTCTATCCATATTGAACTGAACACATCTTTCAATAGCGTGTATTTTCCGCTAAAGTATACATGGATATTTTCCCAAGCTTTCGAAATATGTGATTCTAGGCCTATATATTCCTATTCCAGTTCCCTCTGCCGTTTTGGAGCCATCAGTATATGATGGCATTTCTTTTCAAGTTCAAGATGGTGTTACGATCCCACTCCTGTTACTGAGCTTTATGATGAACCTTATATACACTATCGGCTGAGAACAAAATTTCATCAAAAACCCTTAAGATGCTGACTTCACAACATACAGGTTTTCCACACTTGATAATTTTTTCTTACAAATGTAATCTATAGCATACATGTATACAAAATATGTATACAAAATTGTCGTTAATTTATATGACCAATACGTACGCAATATTTAAATAAATATATTCCAATATGTGAACACTCACTTATAAATAAACTCAAGATCCGTCCTTTCCACCATTGCTAAGAAAGGTTTTAGGTCTTTTAGAAGGGTCCCCTAAAAGTCACAATGTAGAGGGAGCAAATTTCTTATCTACGTCATTGCCAAAAACGACTATTATCTGATAAATAACGAACATTGCTGCAGAAACTCTTTATCAATAACGAAAGAACATTCTGTGAAATTTCTATCGATAGGCCAATTTTCATCGGAGTACAAACAAAAATCTATTTTAAAGGATACTTTTTAAATTTTGCTTTCTTTATACATTCTTTAAGTAAGTAACTTTTAAATATTTACAATCTTTGTGAAAGTTTCCCTAAGCATACAATATCACGGTATATGTTATTAAAGCAATTAACAAAATAGTTGCTACATCGTCTTCATTGCACTGCTTCTTAAGTTTTTAAGTATACAGAACAAATTCAGTTTAATTAATTGAAGCAAAATCAGAAACAAAAAAGTGTAACACAGAAGAAACTTTCAAAGTAAGAACAAATCCCATTAAAAGTTTCTTATGAAGATAGACATCGTAAAAAATTACTATCAAGCATTGAACTAAGATAAAGAAACACATACCATGTAGATTAAACATATCTAAACAAAATCTAATTTACTCATTACTTTAGATGGTTATTCAAATAATTAATCTCTCTCAAATAAATATTCACAAACCAATCACGAGTGAAAACGGCTGTAATTAACAAAACTTAATTACGAAATTACAACAGAATACAATTAGGGACTGGCCGAAAAGCTCTATAAAGAAAAAAAACCGACTTGTCGATTTGCCAAACTCTCAATTATACCGTTAACAAAATCTCTCAATTAAGTTTATATGTACTACTACCTACGTACATACCTCGTATAATGGATGTTTGGGCAAAGTTTCTGAGCAGTCATCTGCATAAATTACCAATAGATAGCCTCCATTTAACGACACGCTTATTTGCTAAATTAGAACTGAGGAGTTTCAGCGTAAGTGAATATCTTATTTTAATATCTTATCGTATGTGAATGGAGGAAGCATGTATTGATATTTTGAAGGTTATCAAACGCTTGGTATATTTTATTTCATTGGTCAGGTGGACATGCGAATGATTCAAGGCATTTATGAGTGGTGTATAGTGGTATTTGAGTATCCAGTAGTGATATTTGTATCTGCGTTTATTAACTTATAAAGTTATTTATTATTTATTCAATCTCTTAAATGCGATTTCTAATTGCCTTTCTGGTTACACGGTTGTAATTTAACAATAAATAATAATTTAATCAATATCGTAGCTGCAATATTAACAAAGTTATCAATAGTGCACCGATAACTTTGAACAGCCTGTATAATGCATTAGCAAATATATTTATATTTAGTTTACAACGCAGAAGGGTGAAATTCAATAGAAACACTACAAGCTTCGTCCGTCTTAATGTGTTACTATTTTTTTTTTATATAAATAAGCTAAAGGTTTGTGTTAATTAAAACCGTTTGGATTATCAGTCATCAGTATTTACTTGAATGGAAACTAGTTCTTTCTTTTGTAATATCTATAGTAGCTGTATTGATGAAACCATGAAAACGAAATACTTGTATTAAGACCATTAATCATTGCATAAAAAACAAACATCAAATAATAAATAGCAAAAGAAAACAAAATCAATGTATTCTGAGGACCTGCTATTATGCTAAATTCATGGAAGCTCTAATAAGTTATTTCACATTTAAGACTTGAAGTTCTAAATTTTTTTCATTTCATTAAGCAATCAGTTTAGAACATTTTTTAAGGGATCATCTGATATTAAAGATATTGTATTAAAGATTGAAATGATTGAACCGAAGCTTGCTGAAGTCAGCAATCTTAAATATATATATAATTAATAATAATAATTACGGTTAGTTGGCATCGTACCATTAACGATAACACACAACATAATACATATTCATTATTAAATTAGTTATGCCAAATAGAACTATATCGCCTTCCTTATTTGACACAATAAGTTTGGCGTTCTACCTATAGTCTATAAAGAGAAAAAAAAAAAAAAAATTAAAAACAACAGTAATAACATAAAATTATTATGCGGTGAACTCCGCGAACAAAATCCATAAACTTACAAACCAAGCAAAATCTAAATTATATCATAAAGTAGAAGTATATCCTGAAGTAATGCCTAAGTACCATATCCGAAGCAACTATTGTATAGTAAGCAAATAATTTCTGAGTCTACTCTTCAATATAACTTAAAAGTTGCAGTTTATCGGTGCTCAGAAATACATGTTTATTTAATATTTGCTACGTTATAGGAAAAACTGCGTTTATAGACCTCTTGCCTATGTTTAGGAATATTTAATGAGTTTTACTACGAATACTAATGTTGTGTAAATGAGAACGAAAGCATAGTCTATTAAATAAATATGTCGGCACTCTATTTCTATAAATATTCAATAAAAAGTAGCACAATGCAGTAAGCGCCTATTTGTCATATTCAGTATGCGAGATTGCTTGAGAACATGATGTACCACACCGTCTAGGAATACCAAATACAAGTCTAGCACATGAGTTCTGAACACGCTGTATTCTTTAGAATCCGCTTGCGTAAGGCAATGTGTATAAATTACATCATTGTAGTTAAAATGTGAGAGAACTAAGGTCTCACAAAGAAGATTCAATGTGTCACTGCCAAATAACCGTCGATGAGGGTAAATAGACTTAAGGGAAAGAAATGCCTTTCTAACGAGATGAGAAGTATTCCGCTGAAATCGCAACTTAAAATCCATATAGACGCCCAAATTTTTTACATAGTCAACAGTGGGAATACGCTCAGACGAGATACGAAGATCGAGGAGTTCCTTGGTATTAGTACGTGCATTCCTAGGTCCAAATACTATTACCTGGGTCTTGGCTGGGTTGATTTGTAGTTGGTGCAAATTAGAAAAGGCACATAATCTATTAATATCTTCCATAATGAGCTGTTGCGAGACGACAAGGTTGGACGGAGGAAAAGACATATAGAGTTGAGTATCGTCCGCATATAAGTGGTAATTACAATTTTTAATACGCCAGGTTAATCTTGCAGTGTAAAGAGAGAATAGCAGTGACTAAGAATAGCACCCTGAGGAACCCCGCTAAGAACAGGCAGACTGTTAGAATTCACTCCCTCTAAGAAGACGCTCTGAAATCTATCAGATAAATAGGCTTTAACTAGAGAGAGAGCAGGATCACTCAGACCATGGACGATAATATAGAGAATAATATATTATGTTGATGGTATCAAATGCTTTACTGTAGTCCAAGAGAAGTAAAACAGTCACCTACCACCATCGGTGGCCTTCAAGATGTCATCCGTAATACAGGTGAGCGCTGTAGTACAGCTATGGCCCTTGCGAAAGCCGGATTGAAAAGATGGCAACAGGTCCTGCTTGTTAACATATTGACGAAGTTGAGCTTCCAGAATCCTTTCAAAAACTTTGCCCAGCGAGGACAAAATCTTATAGGCCGTAGATCTTTTAGCTGTTCAACATGGGACACTTTAGGTAATGGAGTGACTAAAGAGGATTTCCAAATCCTAGGATAAACTGAATTATTTATACAGTAATTAAAAATGTGTACTACATAATCAATTAACAAAGGCACGCAAATATTTAGAATTCTCAAATTAATACCATCAACACCTGTTGCATTACTGTTAGCTTATGCAAAGCTTGAAGGACATCTGATGCGACAATACTCTTAAACGAAAAGCTGGAATCAGACACAATAGGGTATCATTGTAGTATGCAAAAAGATTAGAAGTTTGTATATTACTAGGTGAGATAAAAAGAAATTGTTAATTGCATTTAAATCCTTCAAATGCTCAGGAATGCTGTTCGACTTAGGCTTTGATATATTCAGTTTCTGTATCTCGTTCCAAAGAACTTTCTTGTCATTTGAATGAACCTGACACTGATAGTTATAGTAGGCTTTCTTTTCTCTCCTGATTGCTCGATTAGTTTCGTTTTTCAACGTTTTATAAAAATCATGATGTATGGATTTTTAGTTTTACGATAACGTAAAAGTGCTTTATCTCTTGCTTTAATCATAAGTTTAATATTGTATGTTAACCAAGGAGCAGGTGGCTTTGTAGTGACAACATGTTTAAAGGAGCGTGCTTGTCTATAATATGCAAAATATTATTATTTAGAAATGAGACCTTTAAATCTATATCATCTATGTCATAGATAAGATACCAGGATATACCGAATAAGTCACTAGTGAAGCTATCCCAGTTAAAATTACTAAACGACCTTACATCAAATTCACGTAATATTTTTTTAGACTTCTTAAATCTAAGACACAATAAGTACCCAAGTGATCCGCAATTTGATGTTTAAAAGTACCATGTCTTATAACTGGAGCGTTAGCACTAATAACAACATAATCTAGAAGGGTGGAGGAGTTGTGGTTATCCGTGTAGGCTCATCAATTATCTGTGTAAGATTTAATATATTGAAAAGATCCAGAATGTCAATAACTTTTTTATCTCAATATTTTAAAAGATCAACATTAAAATCACCTAAGCAGATTGTAATATCTGCAATAATTGTGTACTCAGACAAGACTTCTTCAACATCGTTTAGAAAAGATAAAAAATTACCATTTGGTGGTCTATAAACTACTCCAATCATACAGTTAGTATTCCCAACCAAACATTTCACCCAAAGGCACTCGAGGTAATCCTCTACATAACATTTATCTATCGTGACCTTTAAATTAGACCTACAGTAGAAAGCGATCCCTCCTCCCCTGCCAAGTCTATCAGTTCTGAAAAAATTGTAACCCGGTATATCCCAGAGATAAGAAGGTAAATCTTGGGAAAGCCAAGTCTCAGTTATTGCGAATACATCGTAATTATCTTGTAAAATAATCCGTTTTAGTTCTTGGAAGTGGGCAGGGAGAGACCGCACATTTAAATGTCCCAGTTCCAATGGCATTGCTAAGTAATTAGAAAGTTGCTAATTCATTTAAATATAAATCATACAATAATAACAATTAGAGTTAGGCAAGAATTATATTAATTTAACATATACATAATTCTGTGATTGCATTAATTATAAAAAAAAAAAAAAAAATTGAAAATTATTTTCTCTTATGTATAATCTTAGACCTATCGTCGGCTTGAGTGTCAAATTTGATCCTCGGTCGAAGATCTTTTCCGTGAGATCGGCCCTTGACATCATCTAGTTGCAATGGTAGATCAGGTTTCGGACACTTTATTAATTCCAGGCAATCCGCATTATCCTCAGTAGGTTGGTTGAAAAGTTGTGGAAAATCTGTTTTTAGTTTTGCCAAATCACTTATGCTATAACCATTGTTGCCAATAATTAATCTGGTTCCACTAAATTTAGGTCGCAAAGATTGTGCTTTTGCCGACGTGTAATAAGGTTTCAGAGTCTTCCGAGCCAAACGTTCATCATAAGATAAATCACGCGAGACGTATATCGTAGAACCTTTGAAATTAGAACATTCACTTAATACTGTATCTCTAGTAAATACTGAAACGAATTTAATAATAATCGGTTTATTTAGACCAGATTTATTAATACGGTAAACATCAGATATGTCCTTTGCGGACAGGCCGAGATGTAAATGATTATTAAATTTATCCAAAACCAAATTCAGTAGCTCTAGGTGAGTTTCTTTTTCCTTAGAGGGGAACCCAAAAGCAATTAAATTATTGTTTTTGACCGTTTTCTCCAAATTCCGAATTCTTTGTTTTAACTGGCCATTTTCTTCTTCCAAAGATGATATTCTAGTATTAGCCAATTCCAAATCCTGTTTTAAACTATTGATGTTCTCATTAACCTGACTAACAATGATTTCTGTTTGCCGTTTTATAAGATCAATTAGGGAATCATACAGTTCCTTATTGCTGAGATCAACAGCATTACTACACATATCAATAGAAAATTATAGGAGAGAATCAAAGGAAACTCTTTGCACTGAGGGGTCGATCACAGTGACTAACAGGATCGCGACGGGTAGACCACGGAATGGAATAGATAATAGACAGGAAAGGATTTGCAAAAAAAAAAAAACTCTATATCTATTATACCAATAATTTAAAGTAAAATGAAATTATATACCAATGATCTCTATATTTCAATGTTACTAACCGATGTATGCATAGGACACCGGAACATTCAACGCGATACTTTTTTACTGGATATTTAAAAGAAGTACGGAATAAAAATAGCTAATGGTATAATCCAAGAAGATAGAATTATTAGATACAAATAACTCAATTATAAATGGAATGAGTAAAATACAATGTGCAGCATCAGAAAGATTAAATCTTAATGAGTAAAATGATACCACTCTTACTTTGCTTACAGAAGATTAAACAGGTAAAAACCAAACAGTAAAGGCACACTTCACAAGCACGTGTTCACCGCGTAGACATACACATATTATTGAATCATAAACACTATTTTAAATAAAAAGGCCAGACATATTGGTTTATTTGCGTGGACACGCATGTATATATTGATTTAAAACTTTTGCCCTTTAACGGGAAAATGCAAGCACCTGTATTCAAGCGGAGTGCCTTTTTACGCGGAAGTATTTTAGTTTTATTCATGTTCCCACGTGCATAAGTATCAGATACACAAACAATAATGAACAAAAGTGAATACTTTTCGCGCGAGGTTAAAGAAATTTCAAAGAAAAGTGCAATCTTTTCAGTTAATGCTGATTTACTTATAAGCCAAGGAACTTTACAACAGCATATAGTGTTTGAAGGTTTTAAAACTGTTATACACGGGAAAAACGATCTTATTGTTTTCAACCATTTTTCATGCATTTGGTTACAGTTACTAAATTATTACTTGATTTAGGAATATTAAAAATATTCCTGTATTCAATCCAACAGATAATTTGGTTAGTAGATTTATTTGAAGCTAGCGCAGTATTTATTAATTTAACTAAATATTTACGTGGAAGTAAAAATAAATATCGCATTTTATTTTCGTATAGTAGTTTTCTCCCCATATAGTACAGCAGATGAGCAGATATATTTATGTGTGGTAGAGAAATTGTCCCACAGATGGCGCACCTCCTATTTCATTCCAGTAACAGATAATATTTCGCACAAAATAGGCTGGAAACTACTATCGTAACATACTAATCTGGTATATTTACCAAAACAAGATCTGTTAGGAGTCATCACCATTGAATGAACGATTTCTGTAACGGGGTGCTTAGGGCGATGGTCACTGCAACCAACTCTCCCAATTCTACTAGGATTTATAATATTCTAACGTCAAATTTCTCCTTAGTGCATGGGCTTTTGGAGAAAATTCATTTTCATTTCGATTAAAAATGATCACATCATTTTGTTGTGGTTACGGTTAAGTCTAAAATGAATAAATGTTATAAGAAACAAAAAACTTCTTGAATCAAAATGCTTACGGTTTTCTGCCAATCTGCATAGTTTTCAAGTTCAAAACAAAAAGGAATTGAATCAACTATCAATATCTTTCATTTAATAGAATAAACTGTTTTTACGAAAAATATATTATTTCCGAAGAAATGCGTGAATTTAAAATTATATTCCTTTTCAAAGAAACACCAAATCATATTGGCCATATAGAAAACGCAAAAACTTTTGGTTTAATGCAATTCTTTTTAAATGAAAAGGATATTTCTGTCAGTGTACCAACAGCGAACAATTTCAATTTTTTTAACAAGAGTGCGTTACAAAGAAGTCCTACTGTAATACGGACATTTTGAAACGTTTCTAGTTTACATATGCTTTTAGTGACTTTGGTAAATGTACTGCAACCGGTAATATAAAATACTCGAAATATCCGTTATTAGTTTGTCAACCTACAATGATACAACAAATGATTAACGCCATCATAAATCAACTTGCCCATATATGACGTCAAAGGTAATAAATTAGAACGATGTAACGATAGAGTCTATATATGCATATCCATACTACACATAAAAGTACTTCGCACTGCACTCTGGAGCGCGGAATAGAGAAATGATGGATGGAAGTCGATGTCGATTTTTTGAGCTCTCAATCGTGGAATAAAAACCAGTTTGGTGACATATTCTTATAATAATAAATCATGTAGAACGCGCGAAGTATAGTGCAATATAGGAAATACACAACACTGCATTATGCATACAACGCAAGTCAATAATTTCCGTTGTTGAAAAATTACTTTGTAAAAATGATGAAATGCATCCACCTATGTATATTAAAAATATATCCCTTTCTTTTACTATTGCAGGAAATCGTTAATGCTAAGGCTTTTGTGGTATATAATTTCGCATAGTATCTATATTTTTTCACATTTTCATTTCTCTTTTTACATTACTTCTATCTTCTCTGTATAAATCTTTCGATATATAGGCATCATAGTAAAATATTTAAGTTTGTTACGTAAGCTGTGTACATGTGCATGTTTCTAATTTTCTCTTTTTTCTTCTTTTCTAGGAATGGACACTCCTTTCAATCAGTAGTAAGATGTACTAGAATGACTGACTGTGACCAGTGAGATTTTTTGTGCATGTGTCTCTGCTCAATCATAGTGAAAAACAGACATGATATTTTTGACGACATGAAACCCTCGTCAACTTGTTTGCCATGGATAAAATTTATATTAGCTGCTTTTCTGTTTTCCGCTATAGGTAAGTCTGCTCTATTATTACGTAAACTCCTACATCTTTGTTCTTTTTTCAAATAACATTTCGTTTGAAAGAACCTTTACTTAAAACTTATATATGTGCAGTAGATATACATATAAACAAATATGTATTTCTGTCTTCTGTAGTATTTTTGCATGTATCGTATAATGTAGCAATATTATTATGGTGACTTTCCATTGAAATATTTATTGATAGAATGGTTTTAAAATAGTGACGTATAGAATCCAGTAAGGATCTCGGATCAAACGAGAACTTTGTTTTAAGGTAATAATATAATTACATTATAATTATACCATGAAACACATTTTACGTGTACTCTTATGTTAGATTTGTTCCAACTTATACATAATAAGCGTACAAAAAAGAGCTATATGAAAGGTATTATTAAGAAATATTTATAGCTTAGATCATATTGATTTTTATCTGACTATTTTGGAATGTGAAGAATATAACAATCATGAAGTATCCCTTTTTAAATTATGAAAGTGTTAAAAATACTTATTATTGTTTGCTGTGAATCTAAAACAGAATCGGTTTTTCTTATTGTTGTTAAAAAAATCTTGCAGGTCCCCATATCCTTGACATTGATTGGGAAGAAGGTTTGTTTTTCCAGTTCACATTGTTTAGTTTTTATACATGGCAGTGAAGTGCGTTAAATATTGGAAGTTTATTTCTGAGATTATCTTATTTTTACTTTATTTTATTTATTTTCTTTCTCTTAATCTCCATGATAATACATGTGTAGCACATCTAAATATTGTTATTTATCTTAAGTGAGGAGCTTAGATATGCCGGATGTAAATATTACACATTTTTAAACAATTCGAATTATTGTAAGTATAGGGACGGACAAAGGTGTTATCATTAAACGAATTCAGGATTCTTTTTATTTCTTTACAATGCGAAATTAATATTTTCATTGCTTGCATTGCTCACAATTTATACATATTGTTTTGAATTTCTAAAAAAAAATAGGAAACATTTTTTTTTCAGTACCTATTGAAGATATCTTTATGAAATTTAAACTATACTTGACTATCTATAGACTCATTATAATATATTTGTTTTTAGAATTTTTGTGATACTGGAAACTCTAAAAAAAACTAGCAGTATATTTTTTGGGAGTGATTTTCTATACTAACCCCCAAAGTGACACCTACCAAAAAGATATATCTTATTTGTTCATTGGTTACCTACTACATGTTAAAGTTACAAAGGTGTTGAATTGGTGGAACATAGTTAAAAAGAATAAAAACCAATTATGGATATGTGCATATGTATCAATTATTTACCACAAACTTTATTAAAACCCGTAAACTATCTCTATACCTATCGTCATAAATATGTTCTTATAACAAAATATACACCTACAAATAAACTATAAATAATCAATATTTCGTAGCTCATCAGATACGATGACGACTACTCTGTACTATACTCGATGAAATATTGAAATCGGAACCCTCGAATATGCGATTTCACAACATTCGACCGTACGAATTTCGAACTTGTGATGTGTGATTTAAACTCGGCACAATGCTATCCTATAATGTGCTATAATGAGTATGCAGTGACCTGTTTCCAGGACGATCCGATTTTCAAACAACTTCTCTCCAGTTATAAGTTAACTAGCGAGTTAAAATACATACGGCAGGCTACGTATACTTAGATTTAGGCAAAAAAAAAATTGTTAATGAAAGTTAAATTGTTTTATAGAGTATTTTGCGGGAGTTTTGAATATCTATTTTTGTTTTGTCATAAATGTTGGCTGATAATAGGTAGAGATACGCAACCGACCGTGTCTACTAGCTGTGGTGATAGTGTTGAAAATGACAGTTACGGCAATGATTTGGATGATCTTGACTATCAAGTTTTTATATACAATAGAGATAAAACAATACATTGTTACTGTATATTAAGTGAATCTAAAAAAATCTTAACTACTGTGCTTTACTTTTGTGCACACTTTAAATCAAGTATGGGCAACTTTTGACATGTTGTGGGCCAAACTCTAGTGTGCAAATACGTTCGCGGGCCGCGTTTAAAAGTAGTGCATTTTAAAGTAGTGTTTTAAAGTAATGTTCATAATTTTTAGCGATAGAGATCAGACATGAAATAATACGACAATGTTATTAAAATGCAATTTATTAAAATAAGAAAATGAAATGAAAAAAATAGGTACAACATTATAATTAAATCGTGAAATTTGGAATTATTACAAACTGCGAAAGCTAAATAGCGACAACGAAATCAATGAGACCCTTGAGCTTGAATTTGGGAAATAGGGAATTTTCCAAATTATCGTCAGTCAGCCTTGTACGATGTTTTGATTTATTAACTTTCATCATTGAAAAGTACTGCCAAATGCACAAATCAATCCTCTTGCGAATTTTCTAAGCTCCGGAAAATGGTCTTCTTCGTGGTATTTTTTGTAGAAATCGCACAACTCCACCTCTTCAAATTTAGATTTTAGGAGTGAGTTTTCTTGAAGCTCGATCAACTCCATTTGCAAGTGTATTGAAGCATTTTGTACATTATTTTTTTTTTTGGAGTAGCTAATAAATGCTTTTGGATTTTGTCTTTTCTTATTTGTCCTGTCAGTGAGTACAGCATAGGATGCTTAGTTGAGTAATGCCTCTTTCTATTGAATTCTTTCATCACAGAAATGGATTCATTACACAGCAAAAAAATAGGTTTACCAATGTGCAATTCTTCAGTCCATTTTTCTTGAAACTGGCCACCCTCTGCATTTACTTTTCGTTTCTTTCCACCACACATTATTTTCATTTACTTTTTGTTCGATAAACTTAATAACAAAATATAATTAGTAAGCACTCAAGATGCACACAAAGTCACAAAGCAAATTGACGGCACTAGCAGTTCGCTAGGATATCGCTTGTCGAAGTTATCACCTCGGTAGCTCAAATAGAACTGAACTAAAGTTCGGGCCATCCACCCGCTTATATAGGCAAAATGAAGGAATGATTTAGAATCGTCTAGTGTAGAACATTTGAGAAGCTATAATCTTTTGTTGCGCTGCCAGTGAGGCGGCAAACATCAAAGGCTTTGATGTTTGCCGCCTCACTCTTTGATGATCGCCGCCACTCGGCTTGCTGGCTCACTTGATTCTGCAGGAGCAAGCGACAAACCCCATATCACTCGATCTTCCTCATTTGAAGTGGGTATGAGTAAGTAGTGTAATATATTTTTTTTTTTAATTGGGTTTTTTAAAATATCTCGCGGGCCGGATCAAATCTTACAGCGGGCCGGACCCGACCCGCGGGCTGGTTGTTGCCCACACATGCTTTAAATGATCTTTTATCAAATGGCTTGAACAACCTCTGTTTCCTTTTGGAATAAAAATTCTTCGTTTAATAAATGGAGTTAGGGATGTGACATTAAGTTTATGGCTATTTTAGATGAAGAACAATAACAACAATCTTTCATCAGATGCGATTGCAGTTTTCATTTGCTTAACCGACTAGACCATTTACAGTGATTATGTAGTCTTAATCTCCACGAAAGATGAGAAAGCTTGTATGGTGCATTTGTAACGTTGCGAATACATTCTCAAAGTCATATATTATGATTACATACCTACATATTTTACAATTTGACTAGACAACAGAAATTAGATTGTGTGCATGTCAGTTTCAACGTGTTTGAGCTCCCATATTTTAATTTTAAGCCACGCCAAATGCATTTTACATATTACCTTACTCTAATTTCATATTTTCGGTATATCGTCGTAGAACAGCTGAGTTACGAGGATATCGCAGATAGGATAGTAGTAGAAGTTCGCTAAAACGTTCAAATAAAACTTTTTATTGCTCCTGTTCGAGTATTCTGCACGTTTATTTTATAACGGCATGTGTCGCGCCGGAGTCCCGCTGAAAGTGCCCTGGAAAGCACTTTAATATAAAATATGAAATTTCCCACGTATAGCCACGCTATATACTGCCAGCATCTTTCCGGCGAATCCTCTTCGCTCCTGCTGATGGGAAATAACCTGACACTACCGGCTAGAAACGTTAAATATTTAGAAAGTAAATCGAAAAAATGCTTTCATGACCTCCCTCAACTGCACGCGAAGTATTAACGGTTGTACTCGAGTGTCGATGGAGAAACTGACGTGCGTGATAGAAATTATTTAGTTTTAATCTTTCCTCGTCATCGACTCGCATTTTAATAATGTGCCTGCGTTACAAAAGACCGACTCGGAAGCAATTAGATCTCTAACCGCACTTCTCCCCTTTCAGAGTCGGTACTAAAAGCTCATTTTAGTTTCTACAATATTAACATTGAGTCTTAATTGAAGGCCATTTACTCTTTGACTATGTTGCTTTACATTTTCGAATGAATGCTCACTTGTTCATCTTGTAAATGATTTGCCAGTGAAATTCGTTGAAAGAATATGAGTTGCAGAAGATTTGTCGGCATTTAACTCAGTGGCTGCAAGTTTCACAGGGCGATTTGTGCTACGATTCTAATAAAACAAAACACACGGTGATGAGACCAACTCAGCAAAGCTCCTAACGGTGATTGCAAGTAAAGACAGGGTATATAACTTTGAAATGATTAAGAAATTTGCATATTTAGGCATCATGAAAATAGACAGGAAAAATAGAAAATTTAGGCTAGAGTAGCAAACGGTAATAGAAGGTGTAGATTGCTGACAAACCTACTGAGATACATAAAACACCTAAAGACCAAATCATGAATGTTTGTAGGTACGTCATAGTTGCTTATGACGTATGCAGCGTCTGAAACAAATTCAGGCATACCAACTGTAAGAATTCGAAATTCCATCCTGTATAATGCAAGTATTTAAATTCATTTTATTAATACGTAGTTGATAGGTACCGTGGCTTTTGCTGAAGTAGCGTCTACTTAACAGGAAATAATAGTCTATTTTCGTTTAAAGACTCGCGTAATTAAAATAATATGGTATTACTTTGTATGTTATCTGCTTTTTTGTTTATTGTATGTTACAAATGCTGTTCAGCAGTTCCCACGTTCCTCTCAAGTAGGGCGTTTGAAGATCAGAAAAATAACGCCTTCGGTCATACTTGCGCCCTCCTGTAAAGAGAGGCCGAACTAGTTATCGGTGCAAAATGACGCCAAAACCGAAGTTTATAAAAACCCTTAACATTGCTGTTTTCAATTAATTAGTCCGCGGTGCTTCAATTTAGCTTCAGGAGTAAGCACGCGTCCCCTTCGTCGGGCGTTTCTAATTCTTCAAATTAAAACTTCTCATCTTCTGATCCGCAATTAACTGTCAGAACAAAGTCTTCTATCTTTGCTTCACGTTCGTACCACTCTTTAATTATTTTCTGTGTTTTCCATTCCTCCGTGGCCATTGATTTTATATAAGTATATTATTTATATGCAGTGTCCTTGGCGAATGTTGGGAGATAACGAAAGTCGTTCCATGGGGCGCATTTAATAATAACTGACAGTTGACTGATTTACAGTAGACTCGCGATTATGTGAACTAATCACATTTCACATATTTTATCATTTCTCAAAAGTAGTATTCATATGGTCGCGAGGCTACTGTATTTTTGTTATTAAGAATCATAGGGAAATCTTCAGTTAGAGTAGGATCATTTCAATTGTTATGGAACCCATATAGTACTTAGAATAGGTAGTGTAGTACATTTTTTAGGTGGAGCACGGGGTTCGGATGATTTGTAATAATTTAGTTTTTATAAATAAAGTGTGTGATTTATGCAATTTTGCCAGATGTCTGGTGTACAGCTGTCCAAGCTTTCTTGCCGCATTTCCAATACTTGTTTATCGTCATAACCATCCCGACCAATGTGCTTATTACAATATCCTTTCGCATGTGCCCATATCAATTCGATAGCATTGAAATCGCAGTGATACGGAGGAAGTCTTAAAACTTCATGCTCATGTGCTCGAAGTAATTCATCAATAACATAAACATTAACCATAAATTACTTTACCCACATCCATTTTATTTCTCTCTGACACATCACGTGTTTTGGGCATCAATCGTAGTTTGTACAGGGCTATTGAAGCACTCGATGAAGGAACAGCGGATGTAGTTTCCTTCTTACGCTTTGTATTGTAGACGGTACCCATAGAAATGCTCAAAGGATTCGCAACTCTCTACAATTTGTATATAAGTTTTAATTTAATACTAACCAATTATAATTTATCTCATAGACCGCATCAACGGATATTAAAAGACTTCCATTTCGCTTTTCCTCTTCCAAATACACTAGTAAACGACCGACCAACTCTTGGCAACAAGAACTAAGTCGTTTACTGGGCATCTTGAACTGTAACCTAAAAAAAATATTTTAAGTCTTTGTATGTTTCTTTAACACCTCTAAACTTACCGCAGACTAAACGATTTACTTCACTATAGCTCTGAAAAGAACTTTTGGTAAAAGAAATAATAGAAGTAAATAAAAATTCAAACCTAAAGAAGGGCAAATAAACAATAAAAAGCAGATGTCAAATGTCAACGGAGCGGTAAAATGGGTAAAAATTGCGTGGTTGCATGCAGTGTAGTAAACATTATGAAAGCTCTTATTTACGCATTACTCGACCGTATTCTATCTCACTTCAACTAGTTTATTGATACTTAATAAAATATGGACGTATAGTTTAAGTAGCTACGACTTATGTTATATACTTCTATCTCGCTTGTGTATATGAATGCTTCCAATTTTTGAAACTACGCTTGTCTTTACTTTACCGACCGGTTAATGACATTCATGATTTTCCCTAAAGTTCCTTTTTTAACCTTTCTTCAATTTCTAAAATCAGTATTTTTTGTTTTAATGAGAAATTAGGTTCTTATTATTTATTTTTATGTTTTTATTCTTGGTCATCATTATTAAAAAAATAACTTATTTATCATCCCAAGCGCTCGCTTAATGCAATTGCTAAATTGCGAGTTTGCCAGTGTAAAAGCTCATATGTTTTGCTGGAGGGATCTTATTTTAAGAAATGAGCGCTCACGCTATAGTAGTACGCTAGTGCTGACCCAATTTTAACAATTGTCACACACACATGCACACTCAAACAGGGATACACATACAGGATAAAAAAGGTAAATCATGGGGTCAATACCGTGTCCGGAAAATGCATTGCAGTTTTCATTGTCCGTTGCGGACGTAAAACATTCTTTATTGACGTGTACTTGATAGACGCGTAGCGCTATTTTTTTTGCCAGTGTTCTGAAAAAAAGACTACTATTGTGCTTTTTGTTCTCTTGATTTGCTTTTGACAAGAAAAACGACGCACTACCGTCATTAAGAACTATTTTTCGTACGTTTTTTACTTGTAAATCGGATAAAATGCACTGAAATGGTACGCGGACCATTTAAGCAATGAAATTTTGTTGTGGCACGATGCGCCGTGTTTACGCTGTGATTTTTTTTTCGTTGTTTTTTGAATTGCCTGTTTTCCATTGGGTGTTGTGCGCGGAATTTCTTTTGTTATGTTCAACAATGGCCTTTTTTTCCGAATAGTCGGATCGGTGTTTTAATGGGAAACAATTGCGTTATTGGGCGTTTATTTGATTACTTTTTTTGTCGGTTTTAAGTGGCCGTATTTAAGTATATAATAATTACTTTACAATCATCTGAGAATGTATATTTTATGCATATATTCGGACGAAAGGTCTATCCGATCGATGGCAATAGCTAGCAAAATGCGTCATAAACTATACATTTGACTGACAAAGTTTTCGCGACCTTCCCTTGTAAGAAAAAAAGGAGTTAAAATCAACACTTTCGGTCATCGAGTAACCTCGAAGTTCGTTTCCTGGCAACCACTCCGAGTCGCAGTGAATTTAAAAGTTGATGAGGATATTTCGAAAACGAAACATCGTACTGAAAATGTGTAAACGCTGCTTAAAAAGTGACGATGAAATAGTGTTTTTTTTTTAATATTGTATCTCATTAATATCGCAAAAAAAAGGACTTTAGCATGACGTAACTTTCCATATTTGTTTCGGTGAACAACGTATGCAGTGATGAAATGGTGTTTTTACACTCTTTATATGATTTTTACAATCAAACGGTTTATTGTAATATAAACGGTAAAATTTATGAACTTCTTGCAATGTGTCACTCATTGGTTTTGCTTTTTCTTTTCGCACGTCTACCATACTTAATAATTATACGTCCGCTTTATATAAAGATCCGCTCGGTACTAACTTACAATAGTTATACGCTAGGGCAGAATTATTCCACCCTTCATCTGCTTCATTATATTACATAGGTGGAAGCACTCCATGCGCATACGATCCTGCCCACGGGAAGTCATCGCATATTCACAGATTACTAAAAAAGTAAAGTATTCACTTAAAAAGTAACTCGATATTTCGAGCTTTTTTCCTTACGGAAAGCCACGGTGCTTTGTTGACGTAACAGACGCGCTGTAGTTAACATATGTTGTTGTATGCCCATGATGTGATTGATAATATCTCTAAGTGCTGATGTTTACGTGAATGCGTGCGCAATCCATTTTATTCTTTCCTCCATATAAATTTAACCGTGCTAGTGTAATGTTCGCCATCTCCTTAGACTATTCGCCGAGGATTTGTTAAAGCAACAAAATATATTTTGTCAGAGATATTTATTTAGAGCAAATAATAATTTATTTAGCCCATCATATTCGTTTATTCGGCTATACAATGATATTTTGTTAGCAAAAGTAGTTGAATCAAACAAATATTTATTAAATGTTAAATCCAACAACAAAGTATTAAGATTTCATTTAAATAATTATAATACTTTTGAGACAAAAAAGTATACCCTTTTCAATTAAACCATTAATTCTTAACGCCAAATATTCTTTATATTTAAAACTGAAATACTATTTCCAATAACAATTTCAGAATGTTGTAATTTATTGTAAACTTAAAAAGAAAGCAAAGAAGATTTACATATGTATATGTAAGAATTGTGAACCTAAATTGTGATATTACAATTTAACACAAATAACAAACACGTTTTTGTCTTCTACTCTGCAAAATGAAATACTTTGGGTCAAAAAAATCCGGATAAGAGATACCTGCATTAGATGCGCCGGTGTTAACGAATTATATTATTATTCAGTGTGATTCAATCATCATATATAATATCAAATGTAATTAAAAAAATAAGGATTAGTTTAACCAAAATTGCTACTTGCTTTGATCTAAACATTATCGCAAAGCTTTTTATCAGTCATATGGTAACAAATACATTGAATATATTATATGAGTACAGATATTGCCGTAAACATGGCAGTTTTCCTGTTTCACTATAGTAACAACGTATATTTAGCACAACTTGAATACATGGCAAACACGTTCATAAAACATTTACCTCTTTACCAGGTAAATATCTTAAATAGCAAGATAGCTTAAGAAAATCCCAATGCGGAGAGCAACTGGTAGAAGCTTAGAGTTACGATTACTAAAATCCAGTTTCAAGAAATCATTACATGTTACATACATACAAACATTTATTAAATCAATAACGTAGTAATATATAGTTGGCATGAAAACAACTTGTTTTGACACAGTTTGGTTAAATGGTTAGTCAACTGAAGTCAGTGTAATCAATTGAGTCCTACAAAATACTTGGTACGGCTAAATGAACAGAACTAATACAACCAAATCGGTAATTATTAAGTGGAAACAAACGTTTAATTTGAATAAATAGTTAATTAATTGATTCAAATATGTAGGCAGATTTAATCCAATTTTCTGGAATATTTAACCTAATCCAGTTTATCTTTGTTAAAACAAATACTGTAAACATTTGAATCGAGTATCCAGTACTGACGAAGTAAGTTACTTGAAGGAAATAAATATTTGTTTGCCCATATATAAACAAGCCACCTGTTTGTGTCAATGAATATTTCATTGATTTAACAATTTCTTTTTTCCCGTACGCCCTTATAGATCATTAATGGTTTACAAACGGATCGAAACTAGGAAAAATATGTCACGGTATTTCAATACCAGTATAAATACAATCAAGAATGGCTTGGGAATGTATTCGAGAACTGAGTGGCGTGGTAATAAAGCCATTTTGCTGTGGGTGCTCGGACATTAAGCAATCGAACGAAATGAAAGAGCCGATGAGTTAGCAAGAAAAGGATCATCTGCTTCATATACAGGCTGAGCACCTGTTCTAGAAATGTCTAAAAACACGGAGAGCGGGTAAAGAAATTCAAGAGAAACAAAAAGAACACTGGAATAATAGACAAACTCATGGAAAGATCATTTACTAGGGGATTATCAAAAAAGAAGGCTGGAGAACTACTGCAGCTCAGTTCCTAGGAATTATCGACGCATTGTGACAGGTCTCCTAACAGGATACTGCACATTGATATGATATGATATATTTATTTCGTGTGAGACAGCATTATATCTGTGTATACTTGTCAATATAGTTATACAACAGTGGCCATAAGTATAGAGTTAAAATTAGTTAAAATAAACACTTAAAAAACACATTTATGGTATACCTAACATACACATTAAAAAAATTTGCAGTCCACCCACTCCTGGAGGTCGTAAAACACATTTCCCGCAAGAAAACCTTAATTCTGCTTACAAAGCCAGAGCGATTTCATATTTTCCAACTATTTGGTAATTTATTGTACAACTTTATGGATGTAAATCTGAAAGACCTCAAACTCTTCGTCAATCTAAAATGCGGTGCGACCACCATCTGAAAGCGGGTATCATACGCATCCTGTCTAGGCAGTTCGTTCTCATTATCATACGCATACCTTGTGGCTTCGTAAATATATTGATTTATACAGGTTAGAATACCAAATCTCTTAAATAATGGTCTCCACAATTCCGTGTGACGAATATTAGCTATAGTTCTTATGACTCTTTTTTGTAAGATTGAAATCCTATTCACATATCTTGACCCTCCCCAAAACAAAATGCCATAACACATTATGCTATGAAATAACCCATAATACGCAAGTATGATTACTTCTTGATTTACAGATTGGGTTAAATTCTTCAATAAATATATACAAGTAGATAATCTGCCAGAAATATTGTCAATGTGTGCTTGCTAGGTCAATTTACTATCTAAAGAAATTCCTAAATATTTAACCGGGTCATTTGTAGAGTTAATATCTATAAGCGGATTTAGAGTAAAAATTAATGATTTAGATTTATCATTGTTTAGGGTCAATTTAGGCTTTGCAAAATAAAGTTTTGCTTCTGAAAGGGTTTCATTTGATAGTACATATAAATCATGGAAGCGTTTAGTAGATGTTAATAAACAAGTGTCGTCTGCGTACCTTATATATTTAAAATTAATATAACCTGCTATATCATTAATGTGTAAAATGAATAAAATCGGTCCAAGTATCGAACCCTGGGGGCTACCGTATTTAACATGTCGCAATTTTGATTTTTCCCTTCCAATGTCAACAGCTTGATATCTGTCAGTTATGTAGCTTCTTACAAAGGAAAGCACATCTCCTCTGATACCAATTCGCTCAATTTTTGAAAGCAACAAATCATGTGATACGCTATCGAAAGCCTTTGTTAGATCCAAGAATTGTGCCATAACCATGTTCCCCCCTTCCAGCTCATCCAAAACATACAACATAAGGTCAGTTAACGCTGTATCCACTGACCTATTTTGTCTATAGCCGTGCTGGCCCATCTTGATTGAAAGGACATCTACAGTAAATTGGGATCAGCACAGGAGATACTAACTGCAGATTGTGTAATGAGAGGACAGAGACCCCTTACCACAGTTTGTGTGAATGCGAGGTTTGTTGTACGTAAGAAGACAGGCAATTTTTGGCCAGAGCATTACTTCGATCAACCACCTAGAGACCTGTAAAGATTAGTGCAGGATATTAGGATTCTGCAGTGATTGGTGTAATTGAATGAGTAAAAGAAATGGGAGACTAAATGCAAAAAGCCAAGAGGCTGGAGTTTTTCCGAAGTCCCATGCTTCCCGGCTTCCACAAAAAAGAACAATTAATGGTCAGCGCATATATGATGGATAAGGGAAGCGTGGCATAACTAATACCGGTTATTTAAACTTTAGACGCTCCACGATCAAGGGGAACTGCGCAACATCTCTAAAATTAAATTAAGTATGCAATGTACGTCGTATATTGTGCTTGTTGAAGTTTTGAACGCTTTAACCGAAAACTTTGATGAATCTTCCCCTAGCGAGATGAAGGAGGAGGGTGTCCTGGCGGTGGTACTGCACTCCGGCACTCGACATCAGTCTATTAGCGAAACGTCGCGAAGCATTACCTACTTACAGCGAGCTGGCGCGTGCTTAAAATTCATCGCTCACGAAAGTTGTTTACTTATATAGAAAGTTTACAAATTGCCCGCCGATACTGCGAGAGGTAACGCGGGAAGGGAGGTGTACTCCGCCTAGTTTTGGAATAGTTTTTCCAGCTTCCAAATGGAGATTA
This sequence comes from Protaetia brevitarsis, assembly GCA_004143645.1. Classification (NCBI taxonomy): domain Eukaryota; kingdom Metazoa; phylum Arthropoda; class Insecta; order Coleoptera; family Scarabaeidae; genus Protaetia; species Protaetia brevitarsis. Next base: position 163,241 of record RXPK01000207.1, read on the forward strand.
CCGCGCGAGCTTAGTACCGTGTATATATACCGAACGTATTAGTATCGATCAATTCCGGCCGGGTAGTCGCGCGGCATAGTTGAAATTTTGCTTGTTCAAATTACGAGATTGATTTCTGAAGTTTGTGATAATTTATACTAATAGACTTGATGCGAGTTTGCCGCTCTCTTCGCTAGAATATTGTTATTTTAGAAACGGTTTCACGTATAAATTGTAATTTGACGATAGTAAATAGAATGTTGAGATTAAAAAGTGTCAAATAACACGCGCAGTTCTAATAAAGCTAATAGCGCACAGTTTTAATCAACTAGGAACTGTTAAGGTCGTGATTATACAGGGTGAGACATCGGAATATCACTAAAACACTGCATCAAATCAAAAAAAAGATCTTAAAATTTGTTATAATGTAGGAGGCGCACTGAATGGCACCGAACTCGATCCCGTCTCTCCCCCCGCTCCCTCCAGAATGGGAGGGTGGCAGCTTTGAAATCTTAAATGGGAACCCCCATTTTGTATTGCAGATTCGGATTCTACGCCAACAAGTATGTAGTTTTTGTTTGAAACTATTTTTTCGATTCGTAACAGATTGCGCTGTAATCGCAAAAAACATGATTGTGAACGTCTGGATAAAATACATAAAAAAGGAGAAGCAAGCAAACATGGTTTTGTCATGGTGAAGTCTTTCCGGCGTAATCCTTGAACAAGCGTTGGTGATTCGCTCAATCATGTTTTCCCTCGTGGTTGGCACTTCTGTATAAACTTCAGACTTTAAGTGGTCCCACAAAAACAAGTCAGGGGAAGTAAGATCTGGCGACCTTGCATGCCAAGACACTGGACCACCTCTTCCGATCCATCGACGATTGTAGGCTCGATCTAATACTTCTCGTTCTATTCTTGAATAATGTGCTGGACAACCGTCATGTTGGAATCACATTGTTTGTCGTACGTCCAAGGGAAGGTCTTCAAGTAACACTGGAAATTCGTTCTGCAAGATGTATCGATATTTTCAGCATTTAAGTTTCCATCGATGAAATATGGACCAATAAGCTTATTGCCAATTATTCCACACCAAACATTTACGTTCCAAGGATGTTGATGTTCAACTTGGCGCAACCAATGGGGATTTTCGATACTTCAGTAATGCATACTGTGCCGATTTACCGTACCGTGGTTTGTGAATGTCGCCTCGTCCGAAAATAATACTCGAGCAAAAAAATTGGGATTATTTTATATCCGTTGAAGCGCCCATTAACAAAATCGCACTCGATTTTGAAAATCATCGCCATGAAGTTCCTAATGCATGGAACTCTAAATGGATGATATTTCCTATGCTTCAATATTTGGCAGATAGTGGACTGAGAAATTCCTGATCCGCGAGCTATTTCTCGAGTACTAATGTGCGGATTATTAGCTACTGCAATTGATACCGCGATTTCATTATTTTCTCCAGCGATTGTTTTTCGGCGATTACGTTTTCTTGGCTGTACAGTTCCTTCGCTAAAGAACTGTTGAACGACTCGGTAAAAAGAAGCGCGCGATCGCACCTTGTGGAAAATGTTGTGAATAAGGATTAACAGCGTCGTCGATATTCCTACCACTTTCTCCATAGATGTAAATCATTTCAATTCTCTCTTGTAATGTTATAGCCTTCATTACTGTTCAAATATTCAACACTAACTAATTTGTATTAGATTAATAATTAATAATCTAAATGGGGATCGGACAATGTGTAAGTATTCACAGCTTGTCAAGTACTGAATAAAGTACGGTTTTGTATCGCTGAATAGCATTCCAATTGCGAATAAATAAATGTATCGAAGTGAAGGGGCACAGTTTCGAACACATGGCTTTTTGAAATGTTAGTTTATGTTAAAATAAAAAAAACACAAAATCATGTTTGCTTGCTTCTCTTTTTTGTGTATTTTTTCTAGATGTTCACAATCATTTTTTTTTTCTGTTACGAATCGAAAAAAAAGCTTCAAACAAAAACTACATACTTGATGGCGTAGAATCAGAATCTGCAATACAAAATGGGATTTCAAAGTTGTCCCCCCTTCCACTCTAGGAGGGGGGGAATGAGGTAGGGGATCGAGTTTGGCACCATTCAGTGAGTCTCCTACATTATAACAAATCTTATCAAGATCTTTTTTTGATTTGATGCAGTGTTTTAGAAGTATTCCGTTGTCTCAAGATAAAAAACTCACCCAGTATATTTGATTATTAACAAATCCGGAAAGTGACAAATAGAGCATAAGTAGTAAGTTTTATTTTCACCAGGCGTTAGCTGAGTGCATAGACCCCGGGAGTGCGTTAGACACACTCCAACCAGTTTTGTACACTATTTCTCCAAAGACAATAAATCTTTAACAAATTTTTATTAATATTATATTGTTTACTGTTGTAAGAGAGCATACAAACTTAGGTCATGGATTTGCGTTCGTGAGTCAGTCAAAAAAAAGAAAATAATTCATATAAAATAAGATATTTATTACACCACATAAATTCAATACAACATTAAAAAATCCAGATTGGTAACAAATGATACTTATATCTAACTAACTGTAACTAACTGCTTAATTTGGTTAGCTTATTTAAAATTTGTATTTACCACTCAACTTGCGTGAAATTGTATTAAGTGAATGTTAAGCAATTATGTGGAGATTAATATGGAGTTCGATGATTATTATCAGGCGAATTATAATAAGATAGCAACAATGAATACACAATACATCAAGCAGGTAAAGAATCAATATTTGCGATAATGAAAATGCAATAAGTACAGTTCTTTATTTATTTATTTTTATTCGCCCTGGAGTGGACTAACCTTAAATTATTCTTTTAAATCGGCGATACGGGCCCACTATGACGGATAATCAGGGAATCAGGAATGAAACCTCTGCTGGATGGGAAATTAGCACATCAAGGACGAACTTATGGAATCCTCTTAGTAGAAAGTAAATATAAATAACCTCTGATATTAAATCAGCAAATAATCGAAAATTGGTTAGGATACAGGTTAAAACTGGTTTCAAAATAATGAAAAAATACTTGATTTATTAGATTGTGAAGCGGCTCTTCAGTTCATAACTAGATTGTTTAGAAAAACGCGTCCTCTGGTTGCCTGGCGATGATGAACAATTGACATGAGAGTTCGAGATTACTGAATCAGAACAACTTTTGCAGTAAGCTTTCCAATTTGAAATAGGTAGAAGTTAAATACAAATACAATTTATTTAGGTTATTAGTTAAATTAGATACAATAAATCCCACTTTCCAATATTGTATATACAGTGTGTTAAAAAAAGATTGTCGGATATTTTACCCCAATTGTAGTACTGGTGGAAATAAACAAAAAAGTCTTAGTCAACATGGGTCCGCAATTCAACTGTTTTTGACATATAGTCGATTGCATATTGTTTTAGTAGGATAAAAATTTTCAAAGAAATTCTGATCGCAATGTAAATTAAACAAATGTTTATTTAAAGTAAAACTAAAGAAATTGTTCTACATGTCCACCGTTCATTTCTAAGCACGCTTCTCACCTTCTTATGAAAGATCGACGCAATCTTTCGAAAATTCCTGGAGTCCTCCGAATTTCCTCGCAACAATTTACGATTCGTTGCCTGAGTTCTTCCAAATTGTTTTACAGATCGTGCGTACACTAATTGTTTTAGATGCCCCCAAACATAGAAGTCTAGAGGTGTCAGGTCAGGGGACCTAGGAGGCCATGCAGTTGGTCCACCCCGTCCTATCCATCTCTCGTTGTAATCTTGATTTAAGAAATTTCTAACTACGATGGAAAAATGCGTAGGAGCTCCATCGTGCATAAACCACATATTTAATCTGTTAAAAAGTGGCACGTCTTCCAACAAAACGGGTAATTCATTTCTTAAAAAATTCAAGTATACTTGTCCCGTTAAACGATTAGGGGGAAATACTTGACCAATTAAACAGTCTCCAAAAATAGCAAGCCAAACATTTAGCGAAAAACGGTTTTGGTGATGCAGTTCAACAACAGCATGGGGATTCTCATCTGCCCAGACGTGATTGTTATGAAAATTGAATATTCCGTCTTTTGTAAACCCAGCCTCGTCACTAAATAAAATCTGAGTCGCAAAAATAGGAGTTTCTGCCAGCTTTCGTAAAACCCAATGACAAAAAACCCTACGTGCATCATAATCGAGACGAGCAAGAATTTGCACGCGTTGAATGTGGTAGGGATAGAGCTGCTGTTCCCGCAGAATTCTCCAAATGAGAGGATGACTGAGGTTCAGTTCTGCGGCAAGTCTTCGGGTGCTAATATTTGGGTTGTCTTCTACCCGTCTCAAAATATCTAATTCTACTGCGGGAGAAGAAACTGATCTAGGTCTACCAGAACCACCATTAATTTTAAATGAACCAGTTTCGGACAGCCGGATATGAAGTCTTGAGAAAATCTTATCACTCGGTAACAACCGATTTGGAAATTCTTCGGCATACATACGCCGTGCTTCAGTGGCATTACCTTTCGCACGACCGTACATAAAATGCATATCGGACATTTCTGCATTTCATGCATAATTTGAGAACAAAATAAAATTGACGCAAATGATAAATAGTCTGATGACAGATGTCTGACAGCACTAATTTTAAGTCACAATCAGTTGTTTGACAGAGGGAACTATTCTCATAACCGAATTTTTTTTTATTTTAAAATATGCAATCGACTATATGTCAAAAACAGTTGAATTGCGGACCCATGTTGACCAAGACTTTTTTGTTTATTACCACCAGTACTAAATATCCGACAACCTTTTTTTAACACACTGTATAAATTCTAAATGTAAAGATTAATTAATTATTCCTGCATTCTGATGATGCTGTTTAAGTTAAGGCTAATTTCATTTATTTATACACTTGATAAATAAGTTGCCCACTTTTCATTACAATACACTCGTTTGCAGTTTGCAGTATTATTTTGACAGTTATTAAAAGTGACAGCCACTTAGATAATATTGGAAAGCGTGCGTATGAAAGGCAAGTTGATTTTATAAAAAAAAAAAAACGTGCGTTATCGTAACAGAGTTGTCTTCAGATTGGAGTTAATTTGCAGGCGCACCATGATGCGATGCGAGTTGCCGTTCTGATGATCACTTTTTTTAGAAGATGTTTAACTGGTAAATAGGTAAATAGTTTGCGGTTGTATCTGGCATGCATATAATTTATGCCGAATATTATTGTAGTAAAATAGAGTAATCTTAAGAATTGCATTAAATTAACTGCAATTTTTTATTAACCTAATACTTATTTCCTATTGAAATCCTTAACAACAGACCAATTATCTAACAATGACGTGCGATTTGTTTTCCGGTTTGTGTTTCTTTTCTTTTTTGGGATTAATCATCTGAATGAGCGCGTTAAATAGCAAAAAATCTCAAAATGCAGATGGAGGACTGACTGCCGTTTGCAAAGCGTAAAAGTTGATAGTGTACAACATCTAAGCCAGACCAAGCACATTCGAGAAAAAAATAAAAAAAGTCACCCATCTGTTAGATAGATCCTCGGCCGTCTTTCATAAATTAATGTTTTTACAGTCCAAGTTAGTTCTAGCTTCTGAAACACCGCAAGAGAAAATACAAAAACTGTCGTCAGCTTTTTTTAACTTTTGTGTATAGCGGATTTTGATTTTATTAAAATTCAAAAATAATCTATTCAATATGTCCTTGATATAAAGCAACACGAATATTATTTATAAATTGAAAATAATTTTGGTGTTTCATATTTAATTTCTGGCTTATTGTTAGTTATTTTACCAGTAAGCGTTACCAACATATCGACAACAGATTAAATTTCAAATATATTTTTGTATGCAGAACCTAAATGTAATTATCGAGTGTATGTCACATTGATTTTATTTAGCCGATGCTCCTAATATAAAGCTTTGATGTTTTTCGGCATATTTATCCAGTAGCTGCCATTCAATCGGGTACACCGCTGTAGGAAATGAATATGATTGTAGCCAGAGGGGTAGTGGGTCATCGATCATCATGCCAGCGTTGAAATTAGGAATAACATACAGATTCGCCCTGGGATTTGTAATTACATTTGCCATTTGGGGCGTTTTGTTTATGAGAGTCGAAAATATTTTTTTTTTGTTTTTGTTGCCACTTTCTGGTGTCTAGTTTCAATAACCTTAAAATGATTATACCGGGTGAAAAGTTGTAAGCTGTGGATTGCACACTCGGCACGAGGACGTCAGCTGTAGGGGTACAGTGCAGTGCGTGTGCAGTCGTCGAAGTAGGCGCACGTGTTTGAGCTAGCTAATATAAATATATCATTTTTCGGTACTTTTTTAAACTTTTAATATGCCGGGTACAAGATCTAACCCAGATAAAAATGATGAAATCAATGTTAATGTCATCAACTTTTTAAAAAGTGAAGAGTTTAGTGAAATAATCAGTAAAACTGTGATTAATGAAACCAAACAACTGCAACTCCAGATAGCGGATCTTAAGAGTGAGATAGTATTGCTTAAACAATCTAACATCGAAATGGTTAGATTGTTGACCAACAAAAACTTCGCGGATAGCAAGCTTATTAATATGGATTCTAATTATAATAAAATTCTACAATCCACTGTTTCCTACGCCGATAAAGCAAGTGTTTTTGTTCAAGGGACAAAAACCTTTACAGCAAAAAGTTGTTTGTGACAAGGATGTGCCGCCTTTGGGAGATTTTACGGACGTAGCGAAAAACGACGCAGTGAATACACAAACAAATAAAAAGATATACAATTCTCCAACAAAAATACAGACCCGTCCAAAACTGGTGAATGGACCGAAGTAAGAAGGAAGCATAATTCCAGGAATAAATCAATTATGGGTAAAGGAGATATTAATGACATCAAGGCAATACCTAAAACTACTTCATTGTTTGTTTCAAGAATCCAGCCAGGGACGGACAAGACTCTTCTCAAATCACACCTGTATAAATATTTTCCTGAGGTGGATGTAGAAGATCTTACCTCATCTCATCCGATGTTTACAAGTCATTTAAAGTCACGGTTAATCAAGTAAATTTCGACAGTGCGTTTGATCCAGCTAAGTGGCCATCAGGTGCCTATATATCTAAGTTTTTTTGGAGACGCCAGGTCAAACAGAAGGAACCCCAGGGATAAAAATAACCCAAACAAAAAATATTCTGCATGGTAGAAACAAACCCACTAATTCTTTATTTGTAAGCAATAATGCGTCAACTATTTTAGATTTTAATTTTCTTTACTTAACTGTCATCTCTCTCTATCGAGAAAGTAATGAAATATCTGTAGGTTATTTATTGAATTATGTTTAAAATTTTTTGTTTTACAGAAAGTGGGGATCTGCTGATTCACTTCAATATCTTCACTTTCAAAACTTTAATCTCAGTACTAGTTATTCTAGACTAATGGTAGAGGAGGGGGAGTGGCTATCTGGGCCAGAATTGGTTCCATTACAACCCCTATTGACCTTGATGAATTTTCAGTTGAAGGTAAAGTAGAATTCTGTGGTTTATATTGGAGGGTTAATAATTTGTCATTCTTAATTCTGCTTTGTTATAGACCCCTAATAATTCGGTTTCTGATCTTTCACTTTTTTATGATAATTATCTACCTTGCTTGAAACTCTTTTAGCGTAACACACAATTATTCTGTTAGGCGATTTAATATTGATCCTAACAGGGATTATAACCATTTTTTTATCCTAAATATATCTTACAAACTTACAATCTAAACAATGCTGTACATTTTCCTACGCGTGATAATTTGAGGGGGTCAGTGGAAAACTGGTACAAGTGATCAAAACTTTTATTTGAAAAAATGATAGTTAAACATTAAGGCGAATTAAAAAATCATGGCAATTTTTAAAAAAATAATTTTTTATATTTTAATCTGCTTATTGTAGACATATTTAAATAAACTTATCTTTTTCTAAAAAAAAATGTTCGTAGGTTTTCAAAAATATATTTGTAATCACCTATACCATTTTGTCTGGCAAGACTAAACACATTCAAACTAGTACAAGTGATTGAACTTTATTAACATAGCAACAATTAACTATTTTATTTAACATTCATCGATCTCATCGTCTGAAATTAAATAGAATCTATCATTATCAATAAACATTTCTTCATTTGTAGTTTCTTCTTCCATATCCACCGCCTCTACTCGCTTCTTTTCCAAAGTTTTCTTATTCGTTTTTTCATTGGGTTTATCGTTATGCAACATTTCTTTATAAAATTGGTGATAGATAGGAGGTACAAATTCCAGTAAATCTACTAAATTTTTCCATTTTAAGTATTTTATTTTTGGTGGTTCAGGATATAATGGTTGAAGTTTTTGGGTGGCAGGTCTACCTTTAGCTTTTGAAGACCAATCCACCTCGTAAAAATCGACAAAGTCATTTAAGGTATCTTTGAATTTCATAACGAAAGGCTGTGTTTTTTCTACTCTGATCCACTTTAATTTTCTCCAGTTAACAGTTTTACTCCTTATATTTTTTGTAATACCTGCGATTTCAGAAAAAGAGAAAAAGTCTTCTGTTTTCATTTCACTAACTTTAAACTTCTTGCAAGTTTGCTTAATTGCTGTGGCCCAGTCACTGGGAATAAATATATATGGAATGTGACGTTTATGCTTTTCTATTAAAGCGAAATCTTCGTCGCATTCCATATATGTGTGGCCAGGTTCTAAAAATTTGTGATCAACCACTTCCACTCCAGTATTATTCACAACGAACATCCAAAATTTAAGAATGTTCTTGTTCTTATTTTGACCTCCACATGAGTCACTGAAAGCTATTATATTTTTCACCGTTGGTGACAATTCCTTAATAAACTTTAGCAAACATGAAGCCACTTCGGATGATCCTCTTGATCCAGTGCTTTCATCCCAGATATACATATGAGCTTTGTTATTGCCAAGATCGTGTACTCCAAAATTATATGTCCAAAGAGTTCTCATGTAGTAAACCTTGTTTGTTGTTAAACTTGGGGTAGGTAAAGTTTTCTGAAGGTCGAAACAAAATGCTGCTATCGTACCATTTGATTCTTTTGCAGCATTCTTTGCGCATCTTTTCGCTTCGAGTGCTTTCTCTGCTTTACGCTGATGTAGCTCCCTTTCTGCTTCTATAATTTTCATATCCTTTTCACCTGCTTTTAGCAATATATTTAGCCTGTCACATTTGTCACAAGTGTCAGTGTGGGGTTGATGAAACGACAAATTAAATGCTGTATTAAATATGTGACGATAAAGCCATTCTTTAACCGGTTTTCGTTGTTTTTCTGCACAAAGTTCGGTATAGCATGCATACATTTTTTTTATATTTAAATAAGAGGGTAAGTATTTTTTATGTGGATTTTGGGTGCGAGTGTAATGACTCTTGTATTTAGGGAACAGGTTTATGTGTTCTTTCACAAAATTGCGATCGTCATCAGATATTTTATTCGGATTTGGTTGTTTACCTCTCCCGTCATATCCAGTAAATCCTAAATCATTTTTTCTGTTGACTACACGTGAGTATCTTCCATTGCTAATGCTTAAAGTTTTTAAAAAGAAATCTTTGCAAACTCTTTGATTTTTTAGGGTTATAGTGACAGATTTTGCTCTATGATTTTTTGCTTTGCGATTTTGGCGTAAAGGATTATCTAATTTAATGCAGGATGATATAAAAGCCGTTTGAAAGTCCCAGCTTCCCAATTCCCAAAAACTATTAAATATTTTTAAAGCATCTTCTGCAGATATTGTGTTACATTTATATCGGCAAGAATGGATGAAATAACTGAATTCCTTTCCTGATTTAGCTTTGTTGCGATATCCTATATATGCTTTTCCGCTGTTCCGCAATTTTTTGTTTACGGCTCGTTTATATTTGCCAGGATTTCTAAGTCGTTTTTTTCCTTTTCGTTGTATGGTGTTTTCTTGCAACACTGTTGCAGATTTACTGTTATCACTGCCATCATCACTTGTAGTATTTTCATCGGGGATATAATGTGGATCTACATCCGAATCATCGCAGCCTGAAAATTCTAAAAAAATGAAAAGTTAGGTTAGAACTATAGACGCGTATTATTTTTATAAAGCGAGCATAAACATTGCGTGCTTAAATATTTACATTGTACTCACCGTTTTCCATGTTGTTTAAGAACAATCTGATTTTCGATTATCTCAAAACTTCAAATAAAATATCTACGCAGCACAGTGCACATTTAAGTTCAAAACATGTACATGACGTGTACTAAACTTGCTGCTCGACGTTGCATGTAAAAATGGTGCAAGTGCACTTGTACCAGTATAACACAATGGAATCTATATATTTCAAGTACAACTTAAATTTATTTCCATCAGATGTCGCTACTATGTACAAATTACATCTAGACCATTTTTCTTCTGAATAAAACTCGACTTTAAAAATGCAATATCGCATTTATCTCATTTTTCCCAAAATTGTTACTTGTACCACTTTTCCACTGACCCCCTCATTTCATATTAGATCACTTTTATAGTTCCTATGAAATTGAAAATATCAAAGTTTTAATTGTTGACAATTGTATAATCGGATCATAGCATATTATTCATTTTCCTCTTACATTGCATAATTCTGATTCCAATCTTGTTACATATAGAAGAAATTATAGTAATGATAATATAAACTCGTTTTTTAATGACTTAATGAACGAAGACTGGTTTGATGTTTATTATGCTTACCCCAGTTTTCAAGATTGTTTTGAAAAATTTTATGGTATTTTTTTGTTTTACTTTAATCTACATTTTCCCTTAACGAAAAAACAAATCAAAAATAGTAAGAGAACTTGGGTTTCTTCCAACGTTATCTCATCATCGCAAAATCTAAAATCATTATTTCATTGAAAAGAAATATCCTGAATTGGGTGATTTTACATCAAGGCTAAAGAGAACATAATTCACTCGTAGCGAACACTAAACGTAATTATTATCAATCTAAAATTATTTCTTCAGATAATCATATGAAAGCTGCCTGGAAAGTAATCAAGGAATTATCGAATTCAACAACTGTTAAAGATAATATACAACTGCGTGTTGGTAATGAGTTCACATTTGATCCGAATTAGTAGCCAATCATTTAATCAATTCTTTACTAATGCGCTCTACAGATCTCTAATCAATTTACTGGGAGTTCACTTACTAATGACCTTCCTACTCTGGTAAGCAAACTATATTTTTAAAACCTTTTACTTTTTCGGACTTGCTAATCTTTTAAACTTGAAAAAAAAATTCGTTTTCTGCAGGATCGGATGATATTCCATCTTATGTTATAAAGGCTGTTTTTAAGCTATTATCCGGTTTTAATTTTTAATTAATTTATCTTTCGAACAAGGTGTGTTTCCGAATTTATTAAAAAATACTAAATTGGTTCCTATTTTTTAAAAAGGGCGACAAGTTACTACCAGAGAATTACCGCCTGTAGCTCTTACGTCTTGTTTTTCAAAAATATTTGATATATGTTTTTTAGATAGGCGGGGGCATTTCTGTCTCACTTTAATATTATTACAAATTGCCAACAGGCTTTAGAAAGAATCTCTCTACTTCTACTGCTTTAAATACTTTTATTAATGAAATTATGGCTTCAGTTGAAAAGGCTAACTATCCAGTGGGTATTTTTTTTGGATTTAAGTAAGCATTCGATTGTGTTTGCCATGATTTTCTTTTAAATAAATTACAGGCCTATGGCATTAGAGGGATTGCTTTTAATTGGATTGAGTCTTTTTTGCGAAAAGAACCCATATGTCAATATCTTACACAACAACAATTACATTTAAAAATTTTTCTTCTGAAGTTTTGCCATGAATGTTGGAGTTCCACAAGGATCGATTTTAGGTCCTGTAACTTTTTTTACTTTATATTAACGATTTTCCTTTGAAATTAGATAATGCTACAGTTATTTATATGCAGATGACATTGCATTAGTAGTGACAGATAAAGATGATCAGATTTTGAATGACATTGTAATAATTTATTGAGCAATGCATCTACATGGTTTGCAATGAAATAGGATTCTTGTCAATGAAGATAAAAGCAGTTATTTACGTTTTCATCCCTATCAGCTTCGGCCTGCGCCAGGTTTTACTTACTGTCACTGAGTGACAGACAGCTTTCTAATCAGACTATACTAAATTTTTGGGAGTGTGGGTAGATCGGTCTCTCAATTGGAGGTCCACTGTGAGAGTCTGCTACCCAGACTAATATCACTTTGTTTTTTATTTAGAAATTTAAAGCCAATTTAACGCGTCAGCAGATGATTGGTGTGTATTACGCTTATGTTTTTAGCAGACTTTCTTATGGAATTATATTTTGGGAAACTCAACTATGGCTAAAGATATTTTCATCAGCCAGAAAACGTATTGTCCGTTGCATAACGGCCTAAAAGCTACTGAGTCTTGCAGACCAGTTTATATCAGTTATAAATTATTAACTCTTCCGTGTATTCTTATTCTTGAGCTTGCTCTTTATGCTTACGACAATGTTTATAAGTTCCAACTTAATAAAGATAAACATGATTATAACACCAGACATAGAAGTGACATAGCCACACCTAGGTCTAGATTAACCTTATATCAGCAGTCCCCACAGGTTCTTGCTATTAAAATATATAATAAATTCCTAATCATTGGAAAGATCTAAACCGTTGGCGTTTTAAACGGTTTATGCGTGTCTATAGTAGTGAATGCCTTTTTTTCTACAGGAAATTCTTAAATTTCAGAATTACTTAAATGCTTTTTAATCTAAGATTTTTCTTATTTTACTGTCTTTGAATGCTCTTGATCGAATTGTTATTATTATTGTCATATTAATATCATTACCATTATGTTATTATCACTATTATTATTATTATTATTATTATTATTATTATATTATTTATTATTATTATTATTATTATTATTATTATATTATTATTATTATTATATTATTATTATTATATTATTATTAATTATTCAAATGTATAGTATACTATTATTATTATGTTGTTATAATTGCAATTTTACACTCATTACTAGGGGTTAGCTTTCTTTTTCCAAATTAGATTAGAAAATTCTTTTTAGTTGCCAATTTAGTTATACTTGTTAATTTTTTTCTTCAGATTTTAAGTAGTATTTAGCTTTTAATTTTCTTTTATTGCGGTTCATTTAATTTACTACTATTTTGTCTTTTTTATTACTCATGCATCTTTGGTTTTTTTGATTTATTTAATTTAGTTTTAATTTACGGTGATTTAGCTTTTAATTAGGTATCCAGTTGAGTTTAATTTATATTTTCGTTTCATTATTGTAGATTTTTTTGACTTGTTATACACATTTATTTGTCTATATAACAATAAACTACTACTACTACTACTACTACCTACGCACGAGGCCATAGTATAGATTTATTAACGTTCTGCGAATTATCATAGATCAGCCGAATTAAAATGAGCGTGAAATTCTTTTTCTTGCTAGAGCTTACCCTTATATCGCTATTGATGGTATGAATAGCAGATTAATAACCAATTGTCTAAACGAGTTATTGTAAACATGATTTAGAAAGTCTGTAAAAGTAACATTAGGTACATTTGTGTTAGTAAAAACAATACTCTTTTGATAACTAAAATCTATTCAAGCTTCTTTTCTATTCTTCCTTATTTTTATATCGAAACATCAGAAAAAGTGAAACTATTCACGTTAATAATGTTGATTTTGGAAAAGAATATAATTGATTCTTTTCCTATTATTTTACCGTGTTATATATCAAAGAAAAACTTCATTTGTTTGGGCATACGGTATATAATTTTGTTGGTTTTTTTTTTACATTAATAAAGTTACGTTTCGGATTCTCTTACTTTAATCCATTTTCAAACTATTTATTTTTTATTTTTTATTTTTAATTTAGTCCCTCACTTGGCCACTCACAAATCTCTCATAGTCCTGGGTAATTCCAATTAAAACATGTAAATTATTCAAACTAGTGAAAAACTAGTGTGTCATATGAGAATATTTTTAAAAACTTTTTATTTAAATAACAATTTAAAACACGCGTCGACATCAAAACAGATTAACCTGAACAAACACACACATAAAAATGTTTAAATTGTTATTTAAATAAAAAGTTTTTAAAAAATGTTCCCATATGACACACTAGTTTTTCACTAGTTTGAATAATTTACATGTTTTAATTGGAATTACCTAGGACTATGAGAGATTTGTGAGTGGCCAAGAGGGAGGAATTAAAAATAAAAAAAAAAAACAATAAATAGTTTGAAAATGGATTAAAGTAAGAGAATCTGAAACGTAACTTTATTAATGTAAAAACAAACAAACAAAATTATACACCGTATGCCCAAACAAATGAAGTTTTTCACGTTAATAATGAGATTTTCATCTTTGAATTCTCATTCATTTATTCTTCCACATTTTTATTTATTAATGTAAACGTTGTTTCAAAACCTCGGGCTGTATTACCAATAGTAGTTGCGCTAGGGATACCTTTTTGGATAATTTACTACAAATCCTGTGTAACTTCTGCTGAATTGCCAATAAAAAATTGTTTAATAACAGTTTTTTTTTCGGGCGCAAAATATTCCATTTTTTATAAAATTACTGACCTCTATCAAAACTTGCTAACCATTGTAAAACTTGAGGACTGTACCTTAATACCCAGCAACGCCCACAAGAAATGAACGAAATGAATCGAACGCCGGCTACACTTGAAGTGGATTGCGCATGTCTAGAGAATCGTTTTCTTCACCTCGCAGTAGACAGAATGAGGGCTATGTTGAATTGATTTAAACTGAATGTGAGGATAGCATTTCGTAGTAGTTAGACAAGAGTAGAGAATAGCGGTGGATGCTTGCCGTTAGACAGCGATAGCATACGGATTGGAGATGGTATATAATTGTACATCTGAAACACAATCGCCCAGCAGAATAGTATACGCTTTTCTCGATCTTGTCAACTCATAGAAATCATATTTTCATCCTTCTTTTTTCATATTGCGGTAATCGTCAGGTCGAAAGTGCGCTCACGGTATGCGAAACTTTATTTCTAATTCAACAGCTTCGTGTAGCATAAATTATAAATCGCAAAATGGCATTACAAATTTAAAGTTTGAATATGTCGGGATGATACATATCCAAACACACACCTCCACGTCAAGTTTTAAAACTTATCCTATTAAACATTGAAGAACACTTTTCGCATCGATCGTCCCCCAAATAGACATTGCGATCGAATCGACGCGCTTCAACTGTGTAGTCCTTAAACCCGCATTAATCTTTCAGCCGTCATGGGAAACGTATGATCTTTCAATTGGAGTTCCCGTCTGTCGCGAAAGGATATTGAAAATGCAGTTGCGCAAGGTTCCTGGTGTATGTCGACGGCTGTTTGCCGTTCGTGTTGGAGAGATACAATACTTGTGTTTGTGTGTGTGCTTGCATAGAGCTCCTAGTTAATCCCGTTGCCTTGCTAAAGAAGGGCATGTGTAACGTTGCGAGTTCCGTGTAGTAGTCGGAGACAGTTACTGCGATGTCATTCCTTGCTGCTAGTTTTATTAAGAAAAATAATATATTTTGTTACTAGAAGTAGAAAGCGCAGAAGGTTGCGGCCAAACTTTCTGCTATGAGAAACATGTATCGTTTTTTCTTCAAAAAGTTACTGAAAAATGTACAGTGTATACTGCCCGACTTAATTAATGTCGTCGATTACAGCGCGGTGACTATCAAAACTACCCACCATTTGGATAGGTAAGCGTTCAGCTGGCGTCCGCTATTCCAGGTAAATGATTTATTGGGGTATACAGTTGTAAAACGCTTCGCAACTATGCAAATCAGGTAGAAAAACTGAATTATTTAATATTACAAGTAAACGTTGTATATTGCAGTTTGAACGGTCTTTAAATTGAAATATCTCTTCTATAACTTGGGTCCAATTGACTATTAAAACTTAAACTCACACACAAATAAATATTATTTGGTATTACATTATTAGTAAACCTTGTGTATTAATTGTTTTAAAAACGTAGTGCTGTGTACTGATGGTACCAGCATAAATGTAAAATGAAAAGAAAAAAAAAATGAAAATTTAAATTTACTAGCTCAGCGGATAAAAATAAAAGGCGCAAAAGAATTCTAATAACCTCAAGGTTATTTTCAGAATTGAACTATTCATGAAAAATAAAATGTGGGCGTTTTGACTTTCTTTAAAACTGCAAAAATTGAAAAGGTTTGATCTAAAATAAACGAACAGAAATTTTGAATGACGTTAACAATCATTAATTTTATTGTTTATAAAAAAAAAGAAAAAAAAACATTTAGTTACAATTTGCAGAAAATTTAACCTTGGACTGAAAGTCCTGGACGAAAACAAAAACTGCATGAATCTACAATTACGAGAGGACAATTCAAAATCCTCTAAACAAGCAAAAAACAGATTTGTTCTAGAAGAAAATCCAAATCGCACAAAAAATCCACGTGGTCTCAAAATTCAAACACACAAAATTAATTTAAACGTGGACAAACAAATGCATTAATGTAAATGAAATTTAAACACAAGCACAAAGCTTCTTTTCACCTAATCCGAGGTGATTAATAATCAAAACTAACTTGAAAACTAAGAAACGGAAAATTAAACTCTTTAAACTAAAAAAACAATTTCTTCTAAAACAAATTACAATAACTGATCTTACATCTGACATGTGTACACAAACAAAATACAACAGCAATTATTTAATGAGTTCCTCGAAAGATGATTTGAAATTTCAAATTAAACGAACAACATATTAAATGAAAATGATATTACCAAAATGGCATCAAAGAAAATAAAAACATGTACTTACGCCGGCATCGTTTAAGGAACTACCTTTCAGAGGCCCATACATCGCACACATATCACAATTTACAATTGCGTGCCAAAGCGGCGCATGAAATGCAAAGAAAAACTCTTGAATAAACTACAAAATATACAATACTGACGAAGGCAATATGTACAAATGAATGAAATAAATATACACAATGAACAATTACATAATTCCAACAATCAAATCAATTAACAAAATCTTTTCAAAATTAAATATTAAAACTGTGGAAACTCTATCATTGCATTGATAAAGGTAATCTGGTATGAATAAAAATACAAATTTGAATTTCCGGAAACCCGGGTGCCAAACCACAGTAGTAGGAAATAGCAAACAACAGAGAAAGACTTCATTAAAATTATATTTAAACGCTTTACATTAATTTTACAATTGCTGTTCATAAGAAGATAAAAACTATGTTTGGCTGGTTATATTAATTATTTAGGTAAACATGCTAATTCCAAACATAAACAATATAAAATCGAATAAGCAAAATAAACACATTCTGTGAAAATAGGAAAATTAATAAAACTCTGAAATATTAAAAAAAGGAATTCTAAAAACAAAAATGCAATTACGTAACTGTCATTAAATATACAAATTAAATAATAATGTAAAACCTAAAAGAAGAAAAAAAATATCATTTTGCAAAAATAAAAAAAATAATATAAACTCTAAAAAAAATCAAAAAAAAAAAATAAAAAAAACAATATACACATGAATTAAAAAAATAACAATTTTCAAGAAGGATGACAAACATAATATGTCATCAGTATCTGATGTAGTACGCGTTATTTTCAATACACTCTTGCAGTCTTTCATTCATCGAGTCAACAGGAGTTTGACAATATTGACTGTCCTGTAGTCTGTCCCAAACACTATACATCTGTCTTATAAGATTTTCCACTGCTTTTCCACTATCTTTACTAAATTAAAACTATTTGAATGAAGTTACTCTCTTATTTCCCAATACATATCCTATATTAACAATAAATTAATTAAGAAATAAAATTTAATATAAATAAGCCAGTAATTAATACAACTCAATTTGTTATCTATACCTTGATTTGATTGTTTTTAAACGTAAAATAAGAGCTTTAGTTTTGGCCCCAAGCTGTAAAACAGATATTTTAATTCAAACTATGTTCAAACCACAATATTAAAAGTTTTCTTGGATATTAAATAATCTTAAATTTTCTTCCTGTTTTGCATAATTGCGAAGCGTTTTACAACTGTATACTCCAATAAATCATTTACCTAGAACAGCGGACGCCAGCCGAAAGTGCATCTATCCAAACGGTGAGTAGCTTTGATAGTCACCGTGCTGTAGTCGACGACATTAATTAAGTCGGGCAGTGTATATGTCAATACTAATCCTACAGTCTTAAAACTATTGGATATCATGCGATAGTCAGAATATTTACTCATGTAATCTGGCCGTATGTACTAGTCAAAACCAAACAGAATTTAAAATCGCTTGCATGTAGTAAATATGGGTAATCCTATTATAACAGTCGGCTGTATGTATAAATGTGTATTAATTGTTTAAAAAACGTAAGAAACAGCAAACAACAGAGAAAGACTTCATTATAACTATATTTAAACGCTTTACATTAATTTTACAATTGCTGTTCATAAGAAAATAAAAGTATGTTTGGCCTGGTTATATTAATTATTTAGGTAAACATGCTAATTCCAAACATAAACAATATAAAATCGAATACGCAAAATAAACACATTCTGTGAAAATAGGAAAATTAATAAAACTCTGAAATATTAAAAAAAAGGAATTCTAAAAAGAAAAATACAATTACGTAACTGTCATTAAATATACAAATTAAATAATATTGTAAAACCTAACCAGAAAAAAAATTTCATTTTGCAAAAATAAAAAAAATAATATAAACTCTAAAAAAAAATCAAAAAAAAAAATAAACAAAACAATATACACACGAATTAAAAAAATAACAATTTTCAAGAAGGATGACAAACATAATATGTCATCAGTATCTGATGTAGTACGCGTTATTTTCAATACACTCTTGCAGTCTTTCATTCTTCGAGTCAACAGGAGTTTGACAATATTGACTGTCCTGTAGTCTGTCCCAAACACTATACATCTGTCTTATAAGATTTTCCACTGCTTTTCCACTATCTTTACTAAATTAAAACTATTTGAATGAAGTTACTCTCTTGTTTCCCAGTACATATCCTATATTAACAATAAATTAATTAAGAAATAAAATTTAATATAAATAAGCCAGTAATTAATACAACTCAACTTGTTATCTATACCTTGATTTGATTGTTTTTAAACGTAAAATAAGAGCTTTAGTTTTGGCCCCAAGCTGTAAAGCACATATTTTAATTCAAACTATGTTCAAACCACAATATTAAAAGTTTTCTTTGGATATTAAATAATCTTAAATTTTCTGCCTGTTTTGCATAATTGCGAAGCGTTTTACAACTGTATACTCCAATAAATCATTTATCTAGAACAGCGAACGCCAGCCGAAAGTGCATCTATCCAAACGGTGAGTAGTTTTGATAGTCACCGCGCTGTAGTCGCCGACATTAATTAAGTCGGGCAGTGTACATGTCAATACTAATCCTACAGTCTTAAAACTATTGGATATCATGCGATAGTCAGAATATTTACTCATGTAATCTGGCCGTATGTACTAGTCAAAACCAAACAGAATTTAAAATCGCTTGCATATAGTACGTATGGGTAATCCTATTATAACAGTCGGCTGTATGTATAAATGTGTATTAATTGTTTAAAAAACGTAGGAAACAGCAAACAACAGAGAAAGACTTCATTATAACTATATTTAAACGCTTTACATTAATTTTACAATTGCTGTTCATAAGAAGATAAAAACTATGTTTGGCCTGGTGATATTAATTATTTAGGTAAACATGCTAATTCCAAACATAAACAATATAAAATCGAATAAGCAAAATAAACACATTCTGTGAAAATAGGAAAATTAATAAAACTCTGAAATATTAAAAAAAGGAATTCTAAAAACAAAAATGCAATTACGTAACTGTCATTAAATATACAAATTAAATAATAATGTAAAACCTAACCAGAAAAAAAAAGTATCATTTTGCAAAAATAAAAAAAAATAATGTAAACTCTAAAAAAAAACAAAAAAAACAAAACAATATACACACGAATTAAAAAAAGAACAATTTTAAAGAAGGATGGCAAACATAATATGTCATCAGTATCTGATGTAATACGCGTTATTTTCAATACACTCTTGCAGTCTTTCATTCATCGAGTCAACAGGAGTTTGACAATATTGACTGTCCTGTAGTCTGTCCCAAACACTATACATCTGTCTTATAAGATTTTCCACTGCTTTTCCACTATCTTTACTAAATTAAAACTATTTGAATGAAGTTACTCTCTTGTTTCCCAGTACATATCCTATATTAACAATAAATTAATTAAGGAAATAAAATTTAATATAAATAAGCCAGTAATTAATACAACTCAACTTGTTATCTATACCTTGATTTGATTGTTTTTAAACGTAAAATAAGAGCTTTAGTTTTGGCCCCAAGCTGTAAAGCACATATTTTAATTCAAACCACAATATTAAAAGTTTTCTTTGGATATTAAATAATCTTAAATTTTCTGCCTGTTTTGCATAATTGCGAAGCGTTTTACAACTGTATACTCCAATAAATCATTTATCTAGAACAGCGGACGTCAGCCGAAAGTGCATCTATCCAAACGATGAGTAGCTTTGATAGTCACCGCGCTGTAGTCGACCGACATTAATTAAGTCGGGCAGTGTACATGTCAATACTAATCCTACAGTCTTAAAACTATTGGATATCATGCGATTGTCAGAATATTTACTCATGTAATCTGGACGTATGTACTAGTCAAAACCAAACAGAATTTAAAATCGCTTGCATGTAGTACATATGGGTAATCCTATTATAACAGTCGGCTGTATGTATAAATCGAAATAGGCCAAACAATACGCCATAATATTCATTGTAAATATTCGGAACGATACAGCTCTAAAGAGCGACATGCATTTAGAATCGTGCTATTGTTGACTGCACGTGAATAACATGCATGGAAAAGTTAATTTGTACAGCCCAGTTGTCGTTTTCAATAAAAGGGGGATTATAAAATAGGTATGCTATGTGGAATTTTGTGTGCGGATGTTGGATGAATTGCATCTTACAATGAAATTCGATTTTTATAGGTTCTAAATAATAAATAGAATTACTTTGAATTTATATATACAGGTGTCCTACCGAACTGAGTCTTTCGATTTTTTTGAACTTCCAGTTGGAATTTGATTTTCAAACTTGCAATGTAGTCATGGCCTACTGTGATCTATTTAAGGAAAATATTTTCAACTTTATAGCACTTTCGGTATACAGGGTGTTGATATCAACTTTCTTATTTTAAATAGAATAGTGCAATTTTCATCGGTGTAATGAATTTACCAATTCATTTGCAACTAGTTCATATGGGAATTCTTCATTCCTAAGCTCGACCGTTTTTGAGATATTTGCAATTTTATTGAATTTTTAACGTTTGCACTCTTTCAAATAAAATTAAATAAATGAGATCTCAGATATTCAGTAGTGCTGCTAATGTGGATGTAAGTACAAAGGTTAACTATAAGATCTTATATCAATAATCATCGAATCACATACAGGCTGTTCAAAAACGCATCTCCAATGTGGATAGTTTTAAACCAACAAAACTTTTTGCTTCAAACGGAACATGGTATTTTTTAATACAGCGTTGAATGCAGCGTAAAATTCTACATCGATTGATATTAGGGTTTGGTATACCTATTTTTGATAGTTTTTGCAATATTTGCATTTTTTGCATAAAATTACTAAAAATATGCCTAAATAAAGTAAAGTAATGTAAAGTAAACTTTATTTCCAAAAGACCACAGAACTACAAAGGTATTAGGAAACGTCAGAAAAGAAAGCAAAATAAAATTTAATCTTAATAATAATAACACTAATCATAATATCTGAATAAATAAATGACAAAATTAAAAAAGAAAAGTGATAAAAAAAAATGATAACAATGGCAATAATAATAATTAAGTAAATTAATTAAGTTAAATTAAAGTAAAAGTAGTAATACCGACAGTAAATTATCATAGAGACAATAATGACAATGGTACAGCGATCATTAGGACACCATGAAGAAATGAATGAAATTAATTAAGAGATTATTAATAATAAAAAAAAGTGAATGTAGTGGTAATAATAATAATAATAATAATTAATAATAATGGTGATAATAATAAAAACACTAATGATAATGACAAAGTAATAATGGCAATAATGATAATAGAATAAACAATAGAATAAAGCTATAATACCGATAGTAAATTATCGTACAGATAATAATGACAACAGTAACAGCGATCATAAGGATCATAAAGACACTCTGAAGGAAATTAAATTACTTTTGTAACAGATTTTTAATAAAAAGAGAAAAGAATTAAATGTAATAGCAACAGTAATAATAATAATAATAAAATAATAATAATAATAACACTAATGATATTATCCGGATAATGACACGGTGATAAGAAAGATAAAAGTGATAATAATGATAATACATTACAAACAAAGTGAAAGTAATACCGATTTGTAATTATCTACAAACATGAAGGTAAGAGTAAAATACAATTAAAAATAAAAGTGATTATTATATGAAATAATTATAAAATTATTAGGTGAATTTATGAAGTAAAAGCTCATGTAGGGAATAAAACCCATTCACCATCAATAGATCACGCACATGGCGTTGAAAACGTAAACGTGGAAGATGTTTTGGGAGTTTGTTGTATACTTTAATAGCGAGAACCTCTGGGGACTGCTGAAATAAAGTTAATCTAGACTTGGGCAACGCTAAGTCATTTCTACATCTAGTAAGGTAGTCGTGTTTGTCTTTGTTAAGTTGAAATTTATTAATATTGTCATAGGCATGAAGTGCAAGGTTAAGAATTAAGATGCAAGGTAAAGTTAATAATTTATAACGAATGAAAACCTGTTGACAAGACTCGAAAGCTTTTAAACCAATTAAACAACGAATAATCCGTTTCTGACAGATGAAAATGTCTTAGCCAGGACTGAATTGCCCCAAAATATAATTCCATAACTAAGCCTACTAAAAATGTAGGCATGATATACATTAAGTAACTGCTGGCGAGTTAACACTGATTTTAAATTACGGATTAAAAAACAAAGTATTTAACGTGGGAAGCAAATTTCTCAATTTACTTTCCAACTCAAATGTTCATCAACCCAAACTCCCAGAAATTTAGTTTGTTCGGATCTGGTAAGTGGCTTATTATTAAGTGAGAGATTTAAGTAAAAGTCATGTGTAGGCAGAAGCTGGTAAGGATGAAATCGTAGGTAAGAACTTTTATTTTCATTGACATGAAGTTTATTGATTGCAAACCATAATGATGTGTCTTCCAACAAACCATTGCAAGTATTACCCAACCTGTGAGTATCTGTGTCGGCAATTACCAGGGCAACATCGTCTGCATACATAGTAATGGACGCCTTGTCAATATTTAGGGGTAAATCATTAAGATAAAGTAAGAAAAGCACTGGTCCCAAAATGGAACCTTGAGGAACTCCCACATCATTAGGTAAAATCTCTGATACAAAATTATTAATGGAGTTGTTACTCTTGTACGAGGTATTAACATATTGCGTTCGTCTAGCAAGAATGACTCTATCCAATCTAAGGCTTTCCCCCTGATACCGTAAGCAGGTAGTTTATTTAAGAGAGTATTATGACAAACACAGTCAAAAGCTTTACTTATGTCAAAGAAAATACCCACAGGATAAGACCCATTTTTAATAGCATCAATGATTTCCCTGAGAGAGGCGCTAAGAGCGGTAGAAGTAGAGTGACTTTTTCTAAAACCATGTTGGTAATCAGAAATATAATATTAAAACTTAGTAAGAAAATGTCTCGAGTCTGTCTAAGAAACAGTATTCAAATATTTTGGTGAAACAAGATGTTAGTGCAATAGGGCGGTAATTTTCAGGTAGAAATTTATCGCCTTTTTTAAAAACCGGTAGGTACTAGTTTAGTTTTTTTAAGTAAATTAGGAAACTCTCCTTGTTCAAAGGACATATTAATCAAATAAGCCAGAACGGGTACAATTGCAGTAAAGACTGCTTTCAGAATGTGTGAAGGGATACCGTCAGGTCCAGTAGAAAAAGAAGTTTTTAGTTTAAAATGTAAAAGATTAGCAAGTTCATAAAAAGAAAATGGTTTTAGGAAAATAGTTTTGTTTACAATAGTTGAAAGTTTATTGTGAGCGGTGGTATCAGATAATTTCTCATAAATGTTTAACGCCATCCTAGTGAAGAAGTGGTTAAAATAACTAGCTATAAGTTTGGGGTCAGATATTATCTCATCATCGACATGTAATTGTATATTTTCTGTAGAAGTAGTTGAATGCGAAAGTTCCTTTATGACACTCCAAGCGGATTTCATTTGAAATCAAAATTCAAATTCAAATTCTAAGTTTCAAGCAAATAAAATGAGTTTTAATTAAATAAATAGTTTATGAGGTATCAGATATTTAATGATTACAATTGACTACCAGATAGAAGAATATCTTTTACTATTATTTTGCAAATTCCCAGAGAACGAAAATGTTTTTAAAAAACCAGAAAACGAAATACTATCCGTGGAGAATTGGAATCTCACATTTTGACTTCAATGCCAATTCTTCTAACTCGAGTCGATATTTAACTATCCAACTTAATGTTTGTGTTGGCATAATACATGCTATTTTGAAGAAACACAGGTACATATGTGCCGTTTAAATATCAGCCAGTGCAAACTTTGCTTGATATGGACTTTGAATCAAAAAATAGCATTTTGTACGCAGCTTTTAAGTCAATTTGTAGAAATAATGCGTACAGATACATTTTGTGAGGTAATAAGACAATCTTTTAAAACAACTACAATGAAATGTACAATATAGAAAAGGTTTTGCATCATAGCATATATTTTCTTTAATAATATAATCCTCTTTTGTTAACATGGGCACTATTATTCCATTCTTCTGCAGACACCTTCGTAAAGCCTTTTTCTTTACTAATTAAATAAAAGAAATAATTATGAATAAATATTAATATTAAATGATTGAGGAAACTTAGCAATCAACAAACTGATAGTGCTTGATAGTTCTTTTTTTTAACACAAAACTGATTTTGATTTAACAAACATGTAACGACGTAAAATGTATCGAAACACCGTACTGCACAAAGCGAAGGTTGAAGTACAAATGATCGAATATGCAGACAAATGTCTTTACGCTAGACTCTATACAGCGCTCTCTATAGATGTTTCTCTCACTTTGTAGTGTTTTCTCTCTCTATAATGTTTACTATATATTTATATGTATTAATTACCTAACACACTTAAAAAATATTAAATAATCTAAATACCATCATTTTAGCGCATAAACTATTACAACACATACATATTTTTTCCCAAATTATTTATTTAAATAAATGATTATATAAAAATGTAATTTACATTAGCAGAATACAATATTGAAATATTTAACATGCCTGCAATGGTAAACGTTTAAATTATAATTGAACATAGTCAGATTGGACGTGCCGCATAATTTGATATTCTGACAACTTATCAAACATTGAAATTCACGTAATATCAATTAACCTAATATGAATTTCTCATTTCGCGTTTGTTTATTAAATACACGTATTTATGCCTGACGCCTAATTAATACCAGATAATAGTGAACAGTAATTTCGAGCTGACATCATCAAGCGTATGCCCGGGAAGAATTCTGGATATTTGTTACTGTATCTACGGTTATAGGTATGGAGGCTGATATCGATCGTAATCGGAAGTTAATAAAAAAAACTTTTTTTTTGCTTCGGTTTATAGACCATAAATCTACTTTGAATCTCGATGCTCGTATATTTACAGTTTTGACGCTCCCAAATAGGAAAACTTGAGCGAAATTGGAAAACTGAAACCGATATTAAATTCGTCTCTGGCCTCGGAAAATGTTACAAAATAAGGACAAAAATTGATGGCGGTTTTGATTTTTTTTTCATCCATTATGACCGAATTTTTTTACTACTTGTGTTTGAGGAAAAAGCTATAGATATTTAAATGTATTGAAGCTAAAAATAATTGAAAGCAAGCAAGTTTTATTAGATATTGCAGTAAAATTGAGATTTGGGAAACAGAAATGAAAAACAGCTAAAAAAATTGCAAGCAAGGACTTCAAACAAATTATCAGGTCTTGTAGGCAGGTGTTGCGATGTGTATGCTTTGCGAAGTTTGTTCGTTACAAACTACGTTTATAAAATAAGTGAACTGAAAAAAAAGATCAAGAATTTCTGATAGTTAGTTTTGGAATATAGAGTTGAAAAAACATTTTTCACTACAAACAGTAATAAAAATGAGCGAGATGATAACATTGTAACGCATTACACACATTAAATAAAATGTATGTAAAATAATTAAGTTTGAATATAGAAGAAAATGAAATTTAGTGTTCTCTATCTCTTCTAATTGCCCCAATTGGTAAGTAAAGGCAACAAGTTATGTAGATGCAGTTTACCTGTATTTATTTCGTTTTTGCCAACTGTGTTTCAACTCATGTAAGCATTTTTTAAGGTTATTAAATACTATCATTAAGTATTAAAACTAAAAATTAGTCTACACCAGAAAGTTTTATTATTAACACATTACAAGGAAGTTAAATTATTATCAGTATTATATAACAACAATTGAATAATGAAATCCCAAAAATATAACTAAAGCTTAAGTATGTCGATACAAATATAAATTAAAGATGGGTTTCTATGCATATCTGTAGCACCCGTAAACATATCTGCAAATCTGTAATCTGTATCTAGAATACGTGTTTACAGACTTGCATATAGCTGCTGCTATATAAGACTAGCGCTATACATGTGCATAGAATTCCCTCATTAAAATGTTTAATCAGTTCAAATTGATTATGAATTTTAACAAGAATATATTATTTTTACCATATTATTATTTTTAATCTGTTCTGCTTCACATGTATTCATACAAATTATTTATTGTTTGTGTATTTTAACTTAACATTTGTTCCGTTTCTTGGATTTATCTGCTTAGAATTTTTAAAAGTAAGTATTTATTTTCTTTTTTTAGTGTTAAATTTTGGGTCGATTAACTCTTTAATAGTAGTCTGATGGTGTTCATTTAAGTGTGTGAAACTGGTAGCCTTTACTCATTAAAGAAGTTGGAACATAACTTAGTTTTTTTGAGTTTATGATAAAAACATGGATTAACGGAAAAAAAATTACCTAAAGTAGTAATGTAAGAGCTCGTTCTGCTGAATTACACAATTCAATTACAATTATTCAAATTAACGAACTAACATACTAGCTAACGTATGTGTGACATACACGATTTAAACATTTAAGCTATTGACAATAGTTCTTTGAGCGTAATTGTCTCATACAGTTTTTTAAAATGTTAAATTTATATTCACCAAACAACTTATGTTGTAAAAAAAAAGAAGTAATAGAAACAAATAATTAATTACATGAGAGGAGTTAGGAAGCTTGAAAATAATAATAGATTGTCGAAATGTAGTTTCTAAATAAATTTTGTTTCAATTAAGTCATAATTCCACAAAAATTAATCGCTAAATAATTTTGTTGATTGGCCCTAATCACAAACTATCAACCGAAGAAGAATTCAACAATATCAAAAACTATTACGGAGTAAAAAAAAAAAAAAATAAGAAAAAATAGTGCTAACAACATATTTTGAAGAAAACATTATTTATTATATAACTAACATAACTAACCTAAAATTATCCTCTAACGTAAATGGCCATATAATGAAATTGAAATCGCCAAAAAGTCGGATTAATCGTCTTCAGTAACGCAATTATTATACAACAGTAGCATTATCATTTTAAGAAATGGAAATGATTGTTTATTTAGAAGAATATTTTGGTTATTGGTTGTTGTTCCATTCTGAACTATTTTTGCCTCAATTTGATTTGCTAGCACAGAAGTCGAGTTAACAGGATGTTTTTCACTATGAGTCAAGAGACCTAAGCTTGTTTGACTTTTCGCAGTAGAGGTTGAAACTCTCGATCCTATGTCAGATGTAAATAATTGCGCTATTTTAATTCTAATTTAATAGAAACATCAACGTATCCCACAGCGACAGCTGACGATTTCCAGCCTCTGTGCTTTTTTTAATGTAATAAAATCACTTCCCTGGTTTGCAACGAAAGAAAGAAACAGACGAACGACGAAGACAATGCCCAGTATATCTTGCTGAATTTGGAAGATTAAGGAGCTATTTTGGAAGTTTCATTGAACTTATATATTCCAATGGGAGACGTTCTGCATCTACCATTTGGATATGTTACGGAGAAAATATTGTGCGAAATGTGTTTTAGTCGTAATTGAACATACTTTTTTATAAGGGCAATCCACAGTGCAATAGTTACATAAAAAAAAAACTCGAGTTATTCTAGTTTTTGTGTTAGGTACGATAACCATTATCTTGCCTGTTTGAAATTTTAAATCACTTACGGGCATATTTGTTAGTTTTATAGTTCATCACGTCTAAGCGCCCCACAATAGCCCACAATTAGTACAACTTACAATGAGTTATATTAGGGGTATATTTAAGTTACATAGCTAAAAAAAAAATTCATTGCTAAAAATTAGAGATTATCAGCATTGTAGTAAAGTTATTAATATTTTCCGGCTGCAAGATTATAGATTTTTTTTTGCTACATAAGTTTCAGATTTTCTACTCAGTAGTATAGTAAGTTTTAAATATTTTGAAATATCTATGTTTTCTGTAACGAGAGGCATGTACGAAACATTGAGTAGCTGGACCACATTGTGGAGGCTTTTTTTATTTTTGCTCACCAACTCGAAGTATTTTTTTTCCATGGGCGGCTGTAACCTGAAGAAGGCAACTCGGCCAGAAAGACCTATTGTGCTCCCATGTCAATTTTAGTCCTCTCAGTCAGGTTGCACCCTATCAAACAAATTCGCAATCTGACTGAGAGTTAACTTACCGACCCTGGGTTTGTCCAATCGATCGACGCCAAAGTGCATCTGCTTCTACCCGTCCATTCCTGAGCAGTTGATAAGAAGATGAGCAGGAGTTTCCTCCGCA
This sequence comes from Protaetia brevitarsis, assembly GCA_004143645.1. Lineage (NCBI taxonomy): Eukaryota > Metazoa > Arthropoda > Insecta > Coleoptera > Scarabaeidae > Protaetia > Protaetia brevitarsis. The sequence continues at coordinate 192,343 of RXPK01000207.1, forward strand.
GTCCCACACTTCTTGTACAGGGGAGAGTTCACTAGCTCCATGGGGTACATGCTTTTATTTAGTGCATAGTGCGCAGTTAAGACTGCTTTACGAAGTCTTTCCTCATTCGGATGAAGCCCTAGAGATTTACAGTGCCTTGCGTCGACGAGTCCATTCCAAAAGGAGCAATGTCTAGCAGCAAGTTAGGACCTGATGCTATTATATGAGCTACCACATGTCGGTTCTGGACCTAAGAACATTAGTTTGCTGGCGCCTCTTGCTAACGTGTCAGTTATTTTATTGCCTCTGATTCCAGAGTGACCTTGCACCTATCTCAATGTAACATTTAGATGTTCCACCAGCTGTTTAATTATTCTGTGGCACCCCAGTACCACTTCAGAGTCAAATCTGACAGCTCGCAAAGCTTTGAGGGCAGCATGGCTGTCGGAGATGATTTCTACCCTTCCATTCTTGCACAGGCAGTTTGAGATGCCCTCAGCACAAGTCGGGATGCAAATAATTTCGGTCTAGTGGGGAAAGGGCTAGGCTAATAGCTTTGCCGTCCCGCTTTTCGTCCCTCCAGATTCCAATGCCCGTGGTTTTCGAGGAATCCCGATTTGGTTTATGAATGTACTGCTGTGAACTGGCACCCCGTTTTTCGCAAATTCAGATGTTGTCATGTTTACTCCGTTCAGCCTTTGTCAATGTTTCGAGAGAATTTTCATAGATTTATATTTTATTTTTAGATAAGATTAAGTTAATGAGTTAATTGTTTAATTTATTTAATTTAAGTGTTCAGTCTTTTTAAATTAATTTCATTTATTTAAATGTATAGCGTCCGCTTGCATAGTTTATGTTTTTCTAGAAGTTTTCTTCGATGATTTGTGCGGCTGCGTTTTACGTAGTCGTGAATAGGATTTTATATATATACGACTGTTCAACCTTGTAACTCAGTTCCTTGGAAGACGCAAGCGTGAGTAGACGTAAATTGTAAATTTTTGCTGCCATTTTGTTAATTCAATTGATATCGTTATATTGAATTTTATTCTGTCCATCAAGGAACTCGTTTTATAATAATAATTGTTATTATATTGTTATGTACACATTATTGATGTAAGGCCACTTATTATTTATGTGCAGGAACAAAGTGACCTATTTTCAATGACATTAATCCCATTCAGAGCCAGCTACAAACACGTAAAGATGGGGCTATTTAGTCTGTTTAACAAAAAGTCGTTCATATCTCAAAATTTATTAAAGATAGGTATAGGGAAGCCTGATATAAAGTGATATTTTCTTCCTAATTCTGAATTAAAATACAGGGTGGCCTTTTTAAAAAAATTGAGTTTTCTGCATTTGAAAATATGTCACTTTGTCCCTTAGTTTTGAACATCCTGTATGTTAGAATGTAAAGTGTGTGTACCGTTTCTTAGAGTTATATCTACATTCATAACATAGCAAATTTGGAGTCTCTACTTGGAGTATTAATCGAGATATTAATTTCTCAATGATGCAATGATTATGATTAAAAAAAAAAAGAAAACTTAAATAACTCGAAAACGAAAAAAATAAAATAACAAAGTTGACATCCATTTCCGGTCAATCGGAAGTGATATTTTGGTTAAAGTATTTTACATTTATAGTTCCAATCGAACAGATAATGGTGCCAAAATCTCAAATATAAGTAAATAATATAACATCATAAACTTTTAATGAACCACTTACGTGGAATACCCTGTATAGTAACGACTTAGCTATCAAAACACACTTCAATATAATCAATGTATTGATGAATAATAATATATAATAATAATAACTCAGCACTACAGGCCTTGAAGGCCCTTGGCTAGAGTGCCGGAACACACCGAGCCACTGAGAAGTGTGTCCGAATGGTGACCCAACCAACAACCAGTACCGCATATTGCTGCTTGACTTTCAAGATTGGCAATGATGCACCCTTCCTTCTCAGCCGTACTGCCGGCTTGTATTGATGAAAATAAACGCAAATTTACTTTTCTTCTTCTTTTTTAATAGGAAAAAAGAATTACTTTTGCATTTAAGTTTTAAAATTTATAATAGCGCATAAAACAATTACACATGACAGAGTGTGTTGCTAACATAAAACATTGAAATTCTCTGCATGGATAAGAAATCTCATTTTAAATAATAATAATAATAATAATAATAATAATAATAATAATAATAATATTTATTGGCATTCTCTATACATAAATCACCACAACAAGTAATAATAAAGAAAAAGACATGGTGATGCCAAATAGTAAATAAACGTAAATTAATGTGAAATAGAAAAAATAGTATAAAACATATGTGTTATAATGACTATTATAATATTTGTACATTGAATCTATCGTATTACAACAAACGTCATTATAACACTAACGTTTTAATAATACCCTTCCAACGTAAAATAAATAAAAATACGTTAAAAACAAACCTTTGAACGTTGTTTCAAAATTACAAAGTACATACAGTTTTGTTTGTTGGTGAACGTTTGCCAAACAAAATTGAATGTAGTTAATTTCGTAGGCAAACAAACCGCCAAAGACCTTTCAAACGTGGAAATCCTTTTATCAATCGCACGAGTGGTCTTGTTATTTTATTGCTGTTACACTTTATTAGGTTAATTTTCGAAAAAAGAAAAAGAAGACAAACTTAACGTTCCCGTAAAGATTGAGAGATTAATTGAAAATTGTTTTTTATCTCCCGTCTCGTCCGGGCAGCGAAATGAGTGATTTACGAAGTGCTATATAAGAAATAAGAACGGCGAATTTAAGTTCACGAGGCCAGCCAGGGGCTGAACCCGTGTACACCGTGAATGAATGAAGGATATTACGAGTGTTCCGTTTTTTTTCCTTTCACTATCGCCATTTCCACATTTACGATATTAATCATCGCCGGAGAGGGAAGATTAATTGCGGACACTTAAGCTGATGGTGTACCCTCAGAACGCGGCGCTTATGAAAAATATCGATACAATAATAGGGGGGAGTTTTTTTCTGTCGTGTTTGCTCTTATGCCGGATACGGTCAGCGCGTGGAAGGTCTTCTCGTAAGTGTTTTTGCCATACTGTACGTCATATTTTTGTTTATGGTTGATTAGGGGGCATATGTTTTGTGCTAGTTGATTATTCCTGGAAGAAAAATTGGCAGGAGTTGATGAAATAACTCAACTCGCATGTGTGAAATAAGGTAATCAGGAGTTAAGTGACTTTAGTGTAGGTATTTTGTACCAAATTTATTTCGAACGTATATCATCCTTATTATTATTATCATTTTTACTTATTCCATATACTTTCAATGCTTTTACTCGAAATAATGTGGAACCCCAGCTGTATGCTATTTTTCCTAAGAAATTACTTCTTCAATTTGCGTCTTCTGTTTTAGGCGCCAGTTCTTTTTATCAATTTCTTTTTTTTTTCTTTATTCCTACCTCCTCCGCTCAAAATGTCATGAGGCCGTGAATGATTCTTGGGGTTTCTCGTGTTTTTTATCTATAAAATCATCACCTTCCAAATTCTTAATACTTGATTTACTTGCTCGTTGGAATTCATTAGTTATTTTCAAAAATTATTTTGGATTCTTTCAATTCCGAATTGTGTTTCAATACAAAATATTAAAACCGAAGTAACATTCTTTAAGCCCCGTAATATGAAGTCCCTTAAAACGACAAGTTTACACTGGATGAAAAATGAACGCTGCACAGGGTTCTACAACGATGCCAGTTGTTACTTTCGGCTACCGAAAGCACAACTGTTAAACCAGGTTCCTAAAGGGATGATGGGTCTTGGCTTAACTGCACGCACCGAGAGGAGACAACCTCAATAAAAACCTAAATCCCAAGGTGGCGGACTAGGCTGATGGGATGCGTGGCTGGATAGAAGACCAGTCTACTAGTCCAACCTTGGGGCATCTGGCGCACCCCATTGTATTTAGACCTTTTCTTCCCTAGCTACTCGTGGAATCAACCATTGAGAAAGGAAATGTATTTAACCTACTTAAGCGGGACGGCACCGCTAGTAAACAAGAACTGGTTCAGGACTTCCATAAGAAGCCTTCCACTTCCAAAGTGAGAATACCTCACTAGGAAGGAACAAAGGGGGAAGCAAAACGAACAGATTGGGGAACAGGATGAAACACTCATCCATCTCCTCTCAAATTGCGTAGCACTGTGTAACGAAAGGGCGTTGCACCTGGGAGCATGTGAAATCGAAAAGGGAGACTTACCTAACCTGGGACCTTCTGATATACTACACTTTCTGAAAGGAATAGAATTTGGAAGGCAAGCTGTAAAACAAGCAAGAATAGGGGAGACAGATAGTTCTTTCAGGTCGCAGTGTAACATACATACATATACAAGATACAATTCCTAAAATTTAAAATTCCACAACTATAAAATAAACCAAGCTAAAAAAAAACCTTAAGTAATAATAAATTTTGATAAAGAAATTAATTATTGATCAAATGTTTAAATAAACCTCTCTCTTGATAAGAACCTTACCCCTGATTATAAAAATTTTGACAAATATTTATTAAAATTCATAATGATGGGTAGCTCCACTTCTCCTAATTGCGAATTAGTATATTTGTGTAAGCACCAATGAAATTCGATGAGAGAGAATACGAATAATAAACCGTAAACAAGGGATGTCAATATCTATCCAGGATTGGGCATGCGCAGATTTTAAAAATTATTTCTGGGATTAATTCTTTCCCGGAAACGACAAAGGACAAATTCCCAGAATGTAAATCTCTGTTCAAGCCGAAAATGTTGTGGCATTTTCATTACATACCTACCACCAGGGATATTATCTTTTGGGACAATTGTCTGTGAGTGTTCAGGTGGTGTAATATTGGTAACAATATGCTTTTATTTTTCTAGGACATTGAATTAGTAGAAAGTCAAAAAAAAAATACCTATTTATTTGTATAACCATAAACTATATAAAAATAATTTCTAGAAATAGCCATTGCTCGAGTTATACAATAGTTGAACTTACTGAAACGTGTGGATTTTATTCACACATATATAAAATGATTTATTGAGAAGGTAGAGGTAATATTAAAAAGGTTTAAGAGGTAATATTAAAAACAATACACCTGCTAGCATATTAAAACGTGCACCATATTTCCTATTTGCTAACGTTTCGTATAATGAGCATTTTGAATATTTAATTTATCAAGTATTAAAAATGCAAATTCGTATCAAAAAAATTGGCAAAAAGATTCACAATAATTAAAAAGTTCGTTTTATTCCTAGTATTGCCCCTTTAGGTATAATCTCAAGCGATTTTTAATCCATATTGTAGCCATTTCCGAGTACCCGAGGCCATCTGCATAAAACCTCTGTTATACTTAAAGTTTACTGTCTAGAACGAATTTATAGACTGAAAAAGAATGGTACTAATCAAATACGAATTTACCAATAGTAAGAGTAGAATACTGTAACATTTTTCGTTTTTAAATAATCACACCGGCGATATATTTAGTAAAAAGTATTTATTTCAACACTTATTAACAACACTACTAAAAGCTCTTATCAACTTAATTCCACTTAATTACTAATATCTATATTTACTATTTATATTCACTGTTATCTTTTTAACTGATTTATTTCCTCTCGCTCGCTCGCTTCGACTTTTCACTATGCGCTTTCCGATACAAACTGACGTCCCCGCTCACGCGCGTGTTATTATTTAATATTTGCCGCGATGGACTCGCGAAGAAGTCTATAGTATTTTGAAGGTTCTAGTGGATTTGCGCTAGAAATTTTCATTGCGAATTGACATATCGTGCACTAGCGCCCTCTATGAGCTATTTTGTGATCTAGAAGGTGGCGCACAACGGGAAACCCTAAGTTTTAAATTTAAAAATAGGCGCCTTGGTACAGACTGCTCCTACTCGATAAACTGGGGATGATAGATTGCGATCGGACAATAGACAGATTATTTAGTCCTGTGCTAGGATTGATAACATCTGCAATGTATATATACATATTAGTATTTGAAAAGGAGTACCGACCGGAACTTCGTTGAAGAATAAAATAAGCTATGTGGGTAATACGGTCTTTTAAATAAAACTGCTAAATAGCCTCAATATTTCGTCATATATTTATGACTTCCTCAGGAGGACATCTACAATATTACAAAGAATATGAACCAATAGTAATAAAATATTTAAAATAATACTTACAAAGTTCAAATATAATAATCAAATTAAATGTATTTTAAATTTAGAAATTTTTAAAAGTCATAAAACATTTTTGTAAACAAGGTAATGTTACTATGTATTTTTTAAAATGTTGCAGTAAATATGGTTGAGTTGATTTGTGTCTGTTTTGAAATTAATAGAATTGTGATTACTGTTAATATGAACCATTTCTAAAAATAACCGCTTTTTGTAATTACTTTCAACATCAAGAATTTTAGTATTATCATAATTAAAATTGTGGTCTAAATTTTGAAATTGTAAAGACAAGGCACATGAACGTTTACCTATACGACTATCACTTTTATGTTGGTTATTCTATTCTTTAGCATTTGAGAAGTTTGACCAATATAACAACCTTGACAATCACGACAAGGAATATTATATACCAAATCACTTTGGTCCAGAATTGGTATCTTGTCTTTAGTTTTGTAAAGACTGTTCTTATGGTTGTTATATTATACTTCGCAATTTTGATATTCTTAAAATCTTTAAAATGTTTAATTACTTTATTAGTTAAACCTTCTATGAAAGGTAATTTATAATATTTAAAAGTGGTAGTTGTATTAGTATTTATATGTTCATGTAAGGAATTTGGAGAGTAAGTTAATTTGGAAAGAATATTTTTAGGGTAGCCGTTATTGGAAAAAATTTTAAATAACTTTTTAAATTGTCGTTAAGAAATCTTGTGTCGCTAATTTGTGTAATTCTGTTTTTCGTAGCAATCACAGTATTATATTTCTGATTAATAGGATGACTAGAGTAAAAGTTAATAAATCTACCAGAAGATGTTGGTTTTTGATACCAATCTAAAATGATAATGTTATTCTCTGATCTTATAACTTTGGTATCAAGAAAAGGTACATAACAATCATTTTCCAATTCAGCAGTGAATTGTAAATGATTATTATACGAATTAAATATCTTTAAAGTAATATCTACCTTATCATTAGGTATTGAACAAATAATGTCATCAACATATTTAAAAATAAATGGAATTTTGAAAGGTAATTTAGGTATAACAGCATCAAATAAACATTCCATAACAATCATTGCCAAAATTGGACTAATTGGGGAACCCATTGGTGTACCAAAAATTTGTAGATAATATTTATTCATAAAAGAAAAATAACAATTATTACAAACAAAACGTAATAATAGTATAAAATTATCTTTCGAAATTGTAGTGTTGGTTCAACTAAAGACCATTTTGTATCAGAATATTCAATTACTAAATCTATTGGAATATTTGTAAATAATGACACAACATCCAAAGATATCAACATAAAATTTTCAGGTATAATCATTCATTTTGTTAGTACTATTAACAAAAGTGAAAGTATCTTTAATATTATAAGAAGTATTTTCAGAGAAGGCCAAAGTAAGAATGTTTGATAAAAATTTTGCTAAATTATATGTAACACAGTTAACCGAGCTAACAATGGAACGCATCGGTATATTCTGTTTATGTATTTTAGGTAAGCAATATAATTTAGATGGTACTGCTTTATATGTAGTTATATGTTTAGCATCATTATCACTCATTTCTTTTTTTGTTTTTAATTTTTTTATAAGCTCATTATGTCTTCTCTGTGTAACCGAAGTTGGATCTCTGTCTAAAAACTTATAAGTTCTTGTATCATTTAAAAGTAATTCTGTTTTTTCTATACAGTTTTTTTTATTCATAGCTACTGTGATTGCTATGTAAAACAGAATTACACAAATTAGCGAGACAAGATTTCTTAACGACAATTTAAAAAAGTTATTTAAAATTTTTTCCAATAACGGCTACCCTAAAAATATTCTTTCCAAATTAATTTACTCTCCAAATTCCTTACATGAACATATAAATACTAATACAACTACAACTTTTAAATATTATAAATTACCTTTCGTAGAAGGTTTAACTAATAAAGTAATTAAACATTTAAAGATTTTAAGAATATCAAAATTGCGAAGTATAATATAATAACCATAAGAACAATCTTTACAAAAACTAAAGACAAGATACAATTCTGGACCAAAGTGATTTGGTATATAATATTCCTTGTCGTGATTGTCAAGGTTGTTATATTGGTCAAACTTCTCAAATGCTAAAGAATAGAATAACCCAACATAAAAGTGATAGTCGTATAGGTAAACGTTCATGTGCCTTGTCTTTACAATTTCAAAATTTAGACCACAATTTTAATTATGATAATACTAAAATTCTTGATGTTGAAAGTAATTACAAAAAGCGGTTATTTTTAGAAATGGTTCATATTAACAGTAATCACAATTTTATTAATTTCAAAACAGACACAAATCAACTCAACTATATTTACTGCAACATTTTAAAAAATACATAGTAACATTACCTTGTTTACAAAAATGTTTTTTGACTTTTAAAAAATTCTAAATTTAAAATACATTTAATTTGATTATTATATTTGAACTTTGTAAGTATTATTTTAAATATTTTATTACTATTGGTTCATATTCTTTGTAATATTGTAGATGTCCTCCTGAGGAAGTCATAAATATATGACGAAATATTGAGGCTATTTAGCAGTTTTATTTTAAAGACCGTATTACCCACATAGCTTATTTTATTCTTTATACATATTAGTATTAATGTTAGCCTCATAAATGGATGCTTATTTAAGTTTTTGTCGGCGTACGAAGGGTGATATTTTGTATCGTATATCATTACTCCATACATTTTTTTATAGCAAACCAGAAAAATAGGTGTCAGGGTGGATCATTAAATCTAAAACTGCCTCGTTTACTCCATCAAACCTGATTTATTGCGCCCTAATAAATATGCCACCATCCTTAATGTTTGTTCTTCGCGCTCAAATTTACTCACTCGTCTACTATCCTTTCATGTATGACAACTAATCGGCGCATCGCGTGATCGATAGCGGCATCTATCGGATTCTCGCATGAATTATTGCGGACATTTAAATATTTACCAATCTACACACAACCGCCATATATCCCTTATACTAGGGCATGTTTGTGTCAATTAATAATTTATCGATTGTCGCCGTTGTTAAGTTGGCGCGTATCAGGCGATATGCACATTACAATACACGTCTATCATCGAAAAGACAGTTACGGATCTTGTTCGTGCACAAATAAGTGGAACCCTATTCTATTCTAACTGCGAGCGGAATCCGATATCCATGTTTCTGCTAGAACATAATTTATATTTGTGTAAGTGGGAGAGAGCTTAACGTCGAAAGCGCCTTTCAATTAGCGGAAACCGGAATAATAGGTCATTTATCCCGTATTATTCCATCAAAAACAACGCGCTACTTACATATTCCCTTTGAATTGCAAATAAACACATCGCCGTATGTATACATTACGTATGAATATGGATTTCGGATTGTGTTGATGGACATCATTGATATGGTAATGAGCCGCACACTCTGCGGTAGTTAAAGCTAATTGTCTTGCCGTATGCAGAACAGTATCCGCTAAGTGCTGGATTATTTTCACATACAGGAAAGTATAAATCGTCCGACACCGGTAATATCCAAGGATTTGATTATAAAATGGAGTGGGAATTATTATTTCACCGAATGATTATTTCCTTTTGTTTGAAATCTAATTAAGAATCCTCTCCTGTTTCTCTTAAGTACTCAAAAGTGAAAGAAGAAACCAGTTTAGCCTCTTGTTTATTCGTTTAAAATACATTCAATAGACATGACCAGAAACGTCCTGCTGTTTAATTATTTGTTCAACTGCGAAAGCTAATTTAGATTCTCCAAAGAGGACGATTTAATTGAGCCAGTACTGTAACACTTAAGATAATTTATACAGAAAATATTTGTTGATTTAAATAATATTAAAAAATATATCTGTATTCAATCAAATAATTTGGCTATAAGGTTTATTTGAAACAACATTAACATATTGCTAATTTAACTAAGTGCTTATATTGAAGTAGAAATGAATATGGCATTTTATTTTCTTATAACAATTCTCTTCCAATATAGTTTGGCAAATACGTTGAATACTTGAATATGTAGTACAGAAATTGCCGCATAGATAGCGCCTCTTCTATTTCATTCCAGTAACAGAACGTATTTAGCACAAATAGCGTAACAAATATGGTTATAACATGTTAATCTGGTATGTTTACCAGATAAACAGCTAATAGGAGCTGTGTCCATTGAAAGGACGACTCTGTTCATTGCCGACTGTGGTGGCGTTGGGTGATTCCAACGGGTGGGCATTTGGCTTCAAAAGTTGTCTCTTGTGACGTTACATAATAAGGTGTAGTTGGAATTCACCATGAAATCACTAAGAACAGCCCTAGTCCAAATTAATGAAACTCTACCTTATCAAAATTAAAGAATGTGCCCTTGATTAAAATAAATTGATAAAAATTACATTTAAATTATTAGTTATTTCTAAATGTGATTTAAGAAATTAAACAATTTATTTTATATAAACGTGAAACGTCACATCCTGAAACTGTCAAATCTACACATCGTTGTAAGGGTTATGTTAAGGTTAGATAAGAGTAATACGAGTAAATTTTGTAATTTAATATGAAATTTCACTTTCATATAAATTAAATATTGGTACTATTGTCAGTGATATGTGTGTATACACTTTATTTTAGATGTATGCTTCGCATTTTCTGTTGGAACTGGGAGACACGCCACTTGAAAACTGTTACTTTTCTGAGACGAAAAAAATCATTAAAAATTATTAATACTGTTTTCTATTCGTGTTTTTGTTGTATTTAATAACATAATATGATGTGCAGATACAACAAAGTGCGTTTATAACCAATATTAACAAACAAACATTAATTTTCTCGTCTCGACCAAAGTAGCAGTTTTCTAGTTGCGCGCTTCCTAATCCCAACCACGATTGTGTATTGCTTAGACCTTATATACTTGATTTTAAATTTCGCACGAAACGCCAACACTAGCGCACCCTGATTTCTTTGCTGCGAAATAAGTGCTCTAAAATTATCACACATTTTTAACATTAAGTTACCCCTCTTATATAGTTACGATCTGTGGGTGATCCTTGCGATTCACCCCCCAATATACGGGCAAATATCTTAGCAACATGTCCTCTTTCGTATCTGATAGATATTTTAGAAATATAATAGAATTTTTTGAAATAACCGATTCATTTTTATTTCAATCAAAAATAATCACGGCATTTAGTTAAATTAATGGAGTTTGTTTATTTAAAGCAAAATACTTCTAGGCATGCACTCAAACAAATGCCCTATTAAAACAAAAAAAAGATTCGTTAAATTAAATACCTATTCATTTAAATGGAATATTCGAAATTTGATAAGTTGAAGCATAATACAATATTGTTATATTATCACTATCAATTACAAAATTTCTGCCCGGATTATAATTTTTTATTCACATATTTTTGCTGTGTATGACATCTCAATTGACAAATCAACATAATTTTCTAAAACAAAAACAGTTAACAAAAATCTGATTTGGTTGAGTTCACATACTAGTCAAAAATATATATCACATTGTCAAAATTAATCCTGACATTTATTCATGTCAAATATGCCACTTATTTCTCCTATTTCCTAAAGTTTGCCGAAAAATCATGGACTCCAGCTACGGGATTTTTTCTTCCCGTCAAGAGCACACGCATTTAACCCCTAAATAAAGCCTCTGCTGAAACCAAATTTGAATCCTGTGTACCTGCTCGATATTAAAAACACAAAATATGCCACAGCAATATATTTGAATGAACACAAATGATTTGGTTAATTTGAATAAAATTTTGCTTATCATAACTAAATTATTTCAACAACATTTTGTGTCTGAAATAAAAATTTGTTTGCTAATAAATAATTTTGTTGAATAAAGTCAAATTTGTTTGGTGCAACCAAATCGTTTTCTATGTAATACGATCATTCGTTTTGCGAAGTCAGAATAGCATCGTAATTTAATTAATATTGGATTAATTTTGTTTTCATTTGGCGAAATCCCTGCAGAGATAACCGCAATCAATACTGCGTAGCTATCGAATCCCCATTCATTTTAATTAATCATATAAACATGCATATGTTGCGTTACTTCTGATTACAATTAAAATCGGAGTACAAAGTGTTAATAATACATAGACGAATTGATGATTCATTTAGTGTATTATTTTTCATCCCTATTTTGGATGCTTATTTTGCTTGCCACGCGGAAATGAACTCCAGCCTGCCAATTCGTAGACGATATATTCTAACTCAATCCACCTTACTTATGAGTCATAGGGTTTAAAACTTAGTTCCACGTTTGACTACATAAAAATATTCGAAAATGTTTACCTAGAATGCAAGAAAATACCTATTAAAAGTTCACGTTTCTACCAGCACAGAATAGGCATATACCTACTATGTGTGAGTGTGTGTAAGTTTACATTTGCTATTGATCGTATTGTATTCCGTAAACACAGGGTTAGCAGCTACTACTTACAATGTGCTACGTATTTTTTTACTGCCCGTTATAAATATATGCTTCCGTAAAATGTTACACATCTATTGTACCTTATATTCTTTCCCTGGGTATTTTTGCAGCGTCTACGTATATATGAAGGATTTCTGCACGGTGGTACATCGCTATACATACATCACTCTCATAAAACTGGTCCCGGTTAACGGATCCTAGTTGTCACAAGTAATGAACAGTAAGGCTTTATGGGGGCAACCGAACAGCCAATTGCGTCTTTAAAGCGACGATAAAATATTGCATTACAGCAGATGCACACTTACGCCCTCGTAGAGGTTTAGAATAGGAATCATGTTAATAATTTCATATTTTCATCTGGTTAAAATTTTGTTTTTGACTAGATTTAGTTATCCAGAAAAATCAACCATTGTTTCTACATATAAAAGACCTATTTTTAATTTTTGCATACTAACAAACTAATGTATGAGGTGTAAATAACTCATTTGTTTGTAAGTAATTTGTCTAAATGAATAGTTTAACTGCACTGAGGGAATCTTTTCGATTTCTGTACTTTTCTTTTCGCAAAAAGTACTTTTTTACATTAAAACCAAAGACAGCTTTGAACGAAAATTTGCAGATGCATTTTAAGTATTTCTAAGTATCTCACCACCCAAATTGCGCTATGAATAAGCCTAAATAAATCCAAACAACCCTAACAAAAGAAAAATAGATTAATTGTAAAGTATTGACCCAAGTGACAAAACTAGACATTATTAAGGAATATAGCAACATACAACAACATATAACTTGATGAGAAAAGCATAACTGTAGTCTTTGAGTGTGTTTGCTTATTGTTAAATGATCCGAGTTAGTTTTATATCTGTTGGATAGGAAAAAAAAACTACCAGTTTTTGAGCAGAAGTAGATATAAAAGTTTATTTTATTCTTCCCAGAATAAGATCTCGTAATATCTATAAATATATAAAATTCAATTATATCTATTGTGAACTATGACAAAAAAATTAAACGTAAAATAGCAGGCCTGCCACTTTTAATACGTATTAAATAATGAATATGCACGTACATGGTTACAAAACCTAATGTTGTATGGTCTTCTGGAGTTTTCTCTAACATATTGCTGTGTACTGATTGAAAAAAATTAAAAATGCAAAACTGATTTTAAAATGAAAAAGAAAAATAAAATTAGCTAGCTCAACGGAAAAGATTTTTAATAAAACAAAAGAACTATTAAACTCAGAGTTAGCCTCGCGAATTAAAACTTGAATCTAACCACGAAAAGTAAATTGTGAGTGAATGAAATCACACTTTCTTAATTACCCGAAAAATTAAAAAGGTTTAAAATAAAATAAAAGAACAGAATTTTAACCCAATGACGCAATTTAACAATCAATTTATTTTACAAAATGGGCTAAATTACAAAGGCGCAGAAAAAAAAAACCTAGAACTGAAGGTTCTGGCCTAAAATAAAAACTGCACTTGACTCTAAATTAAAATAGGACAATGCAATTTCCTATACAAAGCAAAAGTTTTGTTTGTTCAGGAAGATTGTCTAAAATACACAACCTTTGAATTTCTATCTACGTGGTTTCACAAATTAAAATCAAAACGTGGAAAATGCAAGAAATTTACAAAAATGAAAAAGCAGAAAGAACAAAGCTTCTGCTCACCCAAACGAGGTGATTGAAAAATAAAAATGTAACAGCAAAATTGAATAACAGAAAATTAACTCTTTAAAATATAATGAGAAAAAAAAACTAAAATAAATCTTCCTAAACAGAAAATAATAATTGATCCTATATCAATAAAGTGCATTCTTCAATATAATAATAATTATCACAATAAGAATTCCTTGATTGACTAAGTAATTATAGAATTAAAATTAAACTTTCAAATTCAAAATGAATTACAAAATGGCAACAAAGATTTAAAAATACGTCTACTCACGTCAATAGTCGAACAAGGAAGTCCTTAACAAAATCCTTCAATTGTGTTTCTTACAAAAATCGCTTTCTTAAAATCGTACAACGCAGGCGTATAACATTACAACGACAATATTAAATAGAATACGCATTAAATCAGCACAAGCGAACAATAGACAATTGAATAAATGGATTAAATAAAAAAAAATCTTAACACTACATAATAAAAATCATACAATAAACTCTTAAACTAAAATTAATCAAAACAAAATAAAATTGTGAAAATTTTCGGTAAATCGAGAAACAGCTGATCGGAGAAATCAAAACAACCAAAATATGCAACTTAAAATACACTCAGCGAAAATGGGTTGTCTAACCACAGCAATATGTAGGAGTCAGTTAAAGTTAACTCCATATTTGATGTGTTTCTCTGGTAGGTAGAACATATTCTGTGCGCGGTTTGGTATGTGTTTACAGAAATTTAAGAAATGTGCAAGTTGTAGAATGTTTGTTAACTTGTATAACGCAAAAACTGAATCTAAATTATGATCTAAAGGAGATGTAACTTTCTGCAAACTAGATTAACTGTTTTTTATGAGTAGCATCTTGTATTTGAGTCCTGCTGTTATCGTCTCTTTTTAGAGTTAGGATCATTTCCCTTGTCATAGCTCCTACTGCCTTCGTTTTCCAACATTGTCTTAGCTCTTTGCGGGTTTTCGAAGATTGTATGCTCCGTCGTGTCTATAATTCTGCAGTGTACACATGTGTTCGTCTCCGCCAGTTGAGAACACTTGAGATAGGCTTGAAAATTAGCGTGTCAGCAGTTGAGCCAAAAAGAAGCACACCTCTTTATGCTTCTGGTCCGTTCCTACTACAAGATCCTTGATGAATTTTCCTGGGCCACATTGCGGAGGATACCTTCCTGTTCCACTGCCCCTGCAATTCCATTATAATTTTCCTGTTCGA
Organism: Protaetia brevitarsis; assembly: GCA_004143645.1. Classification (NCBI taxonomy): domain Eukaryota; kingdom Metazoa; phylum Arthropoda; class Insecta; order Coleoptera; family Scarabaeidae; genus Protaetia; species Protaetia brevitarsis. The sequence continues at coordinate 207,883 of RXPK01000207.1, forward strand.
AATCATCTCACTTGTCCCATTTCTCCGCCTCAGGTCTCAGTGTTTTGCTACAATATCTATTAGTGGTGTCCTCCGCAAAATCAGAAGGGCCGCAGTAGACGCTGTCCTAAACGCACTTGTTATACGCATTTCTGTTTTCATTTACACGGATAGTAGTTTTTGTTTATGACAGGCTTTATCTTTTGTATGTATTCATAGCGGGACACTATATAGCATAGATGACTTCAGGACATAAATTTGCCTTATATCGTCCTTTGGACCATATATTCTGGCCATTCATAGTCTGATGTTCGCTAGGGCTTTGGTTACTTCCTCACCGGATTTTTGTGCATGATGACCCATGGTCATATTTTGGTCCAGAGGGACTGCATGATATTTCAGGGGCGTTTAACATGACGTTGTTACTAAGGCATAGATTGATTTCTTCAAACTTCCTTCCTGTTATAAGTAGTACTGCCAGCAGTCTTGTAGGATGCCAGTTTTAGGCCCTTTCCTGCAAGCCGTTCCTTAATGTCATGGAGCGCATGCTGTGTTGCCACTTCCAGCACCTCCACTGTTTTTGTCATTGGCACGACGCCTACATCATCAACGTATCCAAAATAGAGTTACCCCTTGCGGCAATAGAATCCGCAGAACGTCCTCGTAATATACGTTTCAGAGGGTGGGTCCTAAAACCGATCGCTGTGGCACTCCAATATTTATTTAGGAACGGATTGCTGTAGATGAAGTACCTCAAACGAAAATTTAAATCAGTTTTTTAAAAAAAATAGATAGTTTTTTTTTTACAAATATATTGTCTAATTTTTTTTTCCTTTTTAATTAAGATATTTATAAATTAATACTAAATATTTAAATGATTATAAAGATGATGATTGTATTAATTATATCAATTTTTTATCATCTACAATTCTTTGAAAAGTACAAAACAACCGAAAAGAAACTGTGACTTCTAATGTTCTTATACCTAAAACTAAAATATAAAATTAAATTTAATACAGGTCTGTATTAATTACACATCTAAGTTGCATGAGTGTGATTAAACATCGAACACTGGCTTAATATCAGCAACAAATTAATAGATTAATATATTAAAATTTTTAAATTCCAAGCAAAAGAAAACAACACATGTGAGCCGCCTCGATATCTATATCACACTGGCTCTCTGGCTCGCACGTACGAAGCCGAGAGCCAGAAAACAAACAAAAAACCTGAAAACAAATCCGTCTCATACGGAAAAATATAGAAATAGTGAAATAAATAATATAATAATATACACAGTCACGAAAATTAAAACTTAAAGTATAAAGAAATATTATATTCTAAGTATCCAATGAACGTTATATGTGAAGGTTAGATAAGAGTAGTAAAACTTGTTCTTTCGTTCATTTAATATTTATTATTTGATTACTAGTTTCGGCTTTTTAAAAAGCCATCTTCAGATCAACGTATAAAGAAATCACCGCTATCCTAAAATATTAAAACAACTTTCAAATGAAAATAACATTAAATTAAGAAATTTATTCAGATTTTTTTTTAATAAAAAACTACAGCAGTATGTAATAATGTAAATAAATATTGAAATAAAATATTTCCCTTGTAGTATTTTTCTCGTTTTGCTCCTTTCACAACAATTTCTTGAGTAGCGTAGTGATGTTAGCTTAAAATCAAAAACACCATAGCCCATTTCTCTACGAAAAATGAATTCGCTAAGTTTTATCACGGCCGCGATTGCCAAATCTTTAATTATCTTTATCTGTATGTAGATAGCTACTCTCCCGATCGCATATGCCTTCCTTAATACATCAATTATTATTACATCGATCGTATTATATGGTTTATACAACAAAGATACATAATGTACCCATGCCAGCAGTAGTAGAAGTCATTTCTATAGGTCTATATATTGAAATGGAGATGGCGACTGTTGACTTAATGAGCTGGTATCGATATCCCTCTTAATTCAGGTGTGATTTTGGTAGTGTCTTTTTTGTTGTATAAATCATATTACTTGGAAAACAAAAATCTAATTATATTTTGCATGCGCACGAACTAAAACTGCGGTATTTTTATTATACATCTAACTGTTACGAAACGAAAATTCGTAGAGCTACTGAAAAACAAGTAATAAGCTTGCGCTTATATTAGAGAGAAGAAGCATGCTCTCTCTTGCATATTTACGACTGATCAAGACTTGGTATATTCAGAAACAAATTGAATTTGCGATACCTTCCATGTATCATTACGTCGTAAATCTTTTGCTTCGTGCTTTTATACCTTTATAAGACCTCATATTGAAATGACTTGCATATACCTGGCTACTAGAAAAATATAAGAGAAAATATACATGCATAAAATAGTGCTCGGAATGTTTTATTCGGTTACAGGTGCTATTGTTTTTTTTTTTAATAAGACCAAACTAAAAACAGAAACACCAGCGAGTGTGATAAATTATGTTAGGTTATACGTATGTAATCATACCCATGAGTTTTGTAGGCATATGACCGTATTTTATGGTTTTCTTTATTATACTTGCATTAGTGGAAATAATGGCGACGTATAAATGTTTTTATGGCCGAATCGATACTAAAATTCCTGCTCTACTACAAATAAATGTCATTCCGAATCAATTCGTTATTTCGTTCGTAAACGTTAGGTTTATACCATATTAGCTAGTAAAACAAAATCATGGCTAATCATATTGCAACGGAACCGAGTTTTCCTATCTTTTGGGGATGGCCAGCCCAATTTCAAATAAGTCAAAGCCAAACTCCGTCTCACAGATAATTCACACCTGCTCTTTTGAGCGATCAGCCACTGCTGGAAAGCGATCTTTTTGTTCGGTAGCGATTGGTTTTAGAAAATCTAGCCAAAGACGCTCTCCAACAGTGTTTTCCTCGGTCAGTCGAATCAGGGCTGTCAGTTAGCCTAAAGATTGCTGATTTACTCACCTCGTCGGCTTTCTCTTACCGATGATAGCTTCCTCTCCAACCCCTTTCTATGGGTTCAAGCTGAACTTCTTTTTAAATGGCGAAATAATAGAACGACTTATATTTTACAATTATATATTGAATAACTTAAAAGGTTGAAAAAAATAACTAACAAACTACACAATTAAATAAAATAACAAGTGAACAAAAATGAACAAAACACAATTTTGTTTTAAGGAATATTTTAAAGTTTTAAAATATTCTGTTGTTTAACATAAGCTCAATTAATTTTTCTTCACACATTTATTTATTAAGGGAGAGAGAGAGAGAGAGCGAACGAGTTACGGTTTTCACGTAATTGCTTTGGTTAGTTTTAAGCAGAGATTTTAAACATCTTACCAGCCGACGTGGGAAAAAAAATTCTTCTCGTAATCCAAATTTTAAGGCACAAACTTTACACAACACTCACAATTTTTTTAAGCCAAGAAAAAGGGGGTAATTTTTATGAATCCTATCACAAAACAAAACACCTCTCAAAGCTTTTGCTTCCTGTTCTCAAATTTTAAGCGTATTTTGATTGCAAAAACTAAGATGAGAAGTTTTAATTTTAAGATTTGGAAACGCCCGATACGAAAGTGACGCGTGCTTTTACTTTAGCTGTAACGAAGACCACGAATTAATTGAATTAAATCAGCAATGCAAGAATTTTTATAAACTTTAGCTGTGACGTCATTTCGCACCGATAACTAGTTCGGCCTTTCTTTACAGGAGGGCGTAAGTATGACCGAAGGCGTTATTTTTCTGACTTTCAGACGCCCTACTTGAGAGGAACGTGGGAACTGCTGATCAGCATTTGTAACATACAACAAACAAAGAAGCAGATAACATACAAAGTAATACCATATTATTTTAATTACGCAAGTCTTTAAACAAAAATAGACTATTATTTCCTGTTAAGAAGACGCTACTTCAGCAAAAGCCACGGTACCTATCAACTACGTATTAATAAAATGAATTTAAATTCTCGCATTATACAGGATGGAATTTCGAATTCTTACAATATTACTTTGTTATTTCTATTTTATTGTTTTACTGGTAAGCTGTAATTATTTTGTTAGTTCTACCTGTGGCAATGGAACGCTTTTCGGCCCCATGTTGGGCGCCAAATTGTAACGTTACACTTTATTGTGCCACGCTTGTACGTTAGATCGCAATTAGTCGTTAATTTATTTATGAATATTTGTTATATATTTCTTTTTGCGCTGTAAGATTAGTTAAACAATAATATCTTAATTAATTGAGATAAATAACTATGAGTTCTATGAGTATTTAAAATACAGTACGACCGTGTATACTAAATAACAAAATAAAATAATAAAAGGAATTGTTATCACCTTTACAATATTTTCCAGAAAAATTACGCTCGTGGTTACTCTAATTGTTAGAAAGAGAAACGGCAATCTTGAGCGGATAATTTTTAATTTTATAAATTCATAATTCTTTAGTAACATTTAACCGACACTTCGGTTTTTTTCAGACTGTCGAATCCGTTAATAAGGTCTACAACCATAGTAGATGTAATTATTATTGTATGTACACACTTGTTTGTAAGTCCAGTATATACTTCGGTTTAATCAATTCGCATCGTAACTGTGGAAATTAAATGTAAATTTATCGTCTGGTAACTGTTACGATATTCCGGTATCCTAGGATTCGATTTCACTTCAAAGGGGTAGAGATTCAATGTAATTTGTATGAAATAAATGAGTTAAGATCCTTGGAAGTGGGGGAGTTGTTGTTAAAAAACTTCTTTGAAAACTGTTTTATTTTTCATCAAGTTAAATCATATTCCTAGAGTGTATCCGACATTGAAGGGGATCTTCTTTGAAAAATCAATGTATTTATATTGGTAAACGTGGTTGGTTTTCTTTCTTTTGAGATGGTGGGATATTCAAAGATTATTTTGAGAATTTAAGAATCCAAAATATACTGGATAGTAGTTATATTTGATTTAAACGTTCTAAATAAGTATATTCACCTAGGGTAAGAGTTCTCATGCTTTTTATATGTTTTTGGAATAAACTTGTTAATAAATTATACATTTTATTAATAATTACACTGTTTTATTTGATACTTTGAATTTTTAAAATTATAATTTCAATATTTAACTAAGTGAAAGCATAATAATATACAAGTTAGTGATTTAGGAGATACCAGACGTACAGCCACCTCGGCAACGTACCTACATCTTATAGAAACATATAAATATAACTACTTATTTGTTAGAAAGAGGGGGGATTACTAGTGCGCATAATCTGCAGTTGTGAATTCTAGATACATCAGGTATATTCGTACTGACTGAATTGAAAATGCAAAATGAAATAAAAAAAATGAAAAAGGAAAAATTAAATTAGCTAGCTCAACGGATAAAATTTTAAAGGGCGCAAAAGAACAATTAAACTCAGGTTACCCTCGCGAATTAAAACTTGAATCTAATCACGAAAAGTAAATTGTGAGCGAAAGAAATCTGACTGACTTTCCCAATTACCCCAAAAATTGAAAAGGTTTAAATAAAAATAAAAGAACAGAATTATTAACCCAACGACGTTAATTAACAATCAAAAATTTATTATAAAAAAAAATAATTACAAATTTGCAGAAAAAAAAACCGTGAACAGAGGGTTCTGGCCTAAATTTAAAAACTGCACGTGATTCTAAATTACAATAGAACGATGCTATTTCCTATATCAAAGCAAAAGATTAGTTTGTTCAGGAAGATAATTCTAATTATACCAATACAATCCACATGGTTTCAAATTAATACAAATTAAATTAAGCGTGGACAAACTCTAGTAAATAACAAAAGAAAAATTTAAATTCAAGCACAAAGCTTCTACTCACCTAAACCGAGGTGATTGCTAATTAACAACGAATCAGTAAATTAGAAAAACGGAAAAATAAACTCTTTAACTTTAAAGAGAAAATTAAAACTAAAATCTATCTTCCTGCACGAAAATAATAAATGATCTTATATCTATAGTGCGCACACAACAATATAATAACAATTATTATAACGCGAATTCCTTGATGGATTAAATAAAAGACAAATAAAACGAATTAAATTGCAATATCAATTGAATTAACAAAATGGCAGCAAAGATTCAAAAATACATGTACTCACGCTAGCGTCTACCAAGGAACTGCGTGACAAAGTTGAACAGTCGTATTTCATATAACAACAACGCAGACGTACAAACAGTACTCCAACGGACTAAATCTAATAGAATAAACATTAAGCAAAACTAGCAAGTGCCAGACATCTAAATGAATGAAATTAATAAAAAAAAAACTGAACACTTAACTAAATAAATCATGCAATCAATTCATTAACTTAATTTTATATAGAAATAAAATCTACATCTGTGCAAATTCTCTCTCGAAATTCTCGAAATATTGACAAAGGCTGAACGGAGTAAACATGACAAAATATATGCAACTAAAAAAATACACTCGCGAAAACTGGGTGTCCGTCCACAACAGTACAAAGCCATCTAGTGAAGAGGGATTATATCTTTAATAATATTTTTTTTTTTTTCGGGGGTGAAATGCATTTACGCACAACGTGATAGACTCCCTTAAAAGAGGACTACCACCTAAAACACCCCCCGTCTCCTAGACACCAGCCCGGAACCGTTTAACACATTACTTCGGGCTGGGTCTGTTTATTCGGCTGTAGAGGGGCCGTACACCAAATTACGGTTCAAAAGGTAACACACACATACGATTAAATAAATAAATAAATAAATAAATAAATATTTAAAATTCCGCCGTGCTGCGATCCAAGTCGCTCTTCTTTGTGCGTAGGACATATATCTTTAATAATAATAATAATAATAATGATAATAATAATATTTATTTCCATAATACATACAGTATAGAAAACGTAAGTATAGTAATACAAACAACACATTAAAATATCAGAACATTCAAATTAAGTGAACAATTTATGAAACCATCTCTTTAAAAAACTGATCTACATCATAAAATGCCTTATTAAGTAAATATTTTTTTAAATAGTTTTTAAATTGTACATCAGTCAATGATTTTATGTTTTGTGGTACATGATTGTAAATATTTATACATTGATAAACTACATTTTTCTGTATTTTTGTTAAATGTGTGAAGAGTTAAATTTGTGTTTAGAATATCATTAATAGAAAAGTAGATATCTGTAAGAAAAGAAGGCAGATTTAAGCATAAAGTTTTATTAATATTTTTTTTCTTTAAATATTAGCCGAGGAAATATAGTTAAAATATCACAATAATATAATTATATCATTTTTCCCCTATAATAGATTAGGTCGATCAGTAGCACTGATGATCTTTGGTAGAGTGAAACACATGTGTATGCCAATATCGATCGAGTGTTACACACTTGTCTTATTTTTGAAATCGACGCTGCGTTGATCCATATCAACAGGGGATTATGGAAAGCTTAATTCGCAATTACAAAAGTTTATTTTAGGACTGGTTTCGTGGGTTTACCACATCTTCAGGTTTATACGTTACCCATGGTTGATTTTCGCAGGTTCTGTTATAAAAATCCACCCAAGACCACGCAAAGCAGCCATTGCATGCGGTACTATCTTTGATTTTGAAATCCTGTGTTTACTGTCCACGACCAGTTTTCGGTTCATTAATTCCATGGTATTCTTGGGTATTTTAGAGAGTTTATCGTACAAGAGAATGCCAAAATCTAAATTTAATATTTGATATAAAACTGTTAAGTAGTTATAGATTAAACAGAATTTAAAGTTAATTTATTTATTGGATATCGTCGGTAACAACTGGCAATTTTTATTATCTTTCTAGAAATATAAGTTGATAGTTTAATTGGTATGGTTTTAATAATCAGTTGATTGCATTGGAATTACAGAATTATACTGTTGTTAATAAACAACGGTATAAAACTTTATGGGTATTGTGCACTCTGTAGAATGACCTCTATTAAAATACTGATATTTAGTCTACGTACTTGCCTTAATTTATGCGTGAATCGAAATAAGTTCTAGTATGGCTTACACGCTAACATGTATTTTACTTCTGTCCATTCTTTTGAGTTTAATCTCAATCTGTTCTTCTTTGCCAAGTAAGTATTTATTTAATAATTTTCAATCTTACCCCACAACTATTTTCTGCTTCTGGTTTTCTCATTTCTATCTCCTCGCTGCTTCTTCGTGTGGTGCTATTGGCTTGCTGCCCCCTCATTAACTTCTAGTGTGTGGTGCGAATATGGAGCGTAAATCCTGTGGTACCTTGTGTCCTGAACATTGTTCCGACGAACCAGGAAAGCTTTCGCTATGTCCTTCTGTCTGTAGTAAAGGATGCTTTTGCAAGGCGGGTTTTGTTTTGAATAACTTTGGGTTTTGCGTACGTCCAGAGCAGTGCCCTATATCTGACGATAGAGGTAGTACCAATTTTCCAACGATTTCGAAGTTGCTGATCAGTAAACGATACATATCTTAATATTGAAACTTTAGAATGCGGTCCAACTATGGAGTTTAACGAATGCGGCCCTGGGTGTCCAGCAAAATGTTCCGATAATCCGAAGAAACCTAAAATTTGTACCGCAGAGTGCAAGTTTGGCTGTCATTGTAAGAGTGGACTTCTACTAGACCATTACGGTAACTGTGTTGCGCCATCTGATTGCCCAGTATTCGTCGATAAAAGTATCAGTAGATAATACTGAAAGAGACAAAATTTTGTTTTTTTATCCATATTTTAGGATGCGGCCCGAATACGAGGTATAGTTCGTGCGCTACTGCTTGCCCAGCGCGATGTTCTGATGGTTCCCGTAAACACAAAAAGTGTGGCAAAAAGTGTAAAAAAGGATGTACTTGCATCCGTGGCTTTTTATTAAATAGTCGTGGTAATTGTGTTTCACCGAAAGCTTGTGAGGAAGAATTAGATGCTTAAGTTATACAAAGTACAGTAAAATACCCAAATGAAAACGTTGTGGTGAAAATTGTGTCCATTGTCCGTATGCATCACAAATTGAGAATTTTGGAGAATAATATTGCGAATACATTTACTTAATTTTTAAGAAATGTCTTTACGATATTATTATTAATATTAAAATATTATTAATCTATTATAACATTTGCTAATCAGAATCCATTGACTCAAGTGTGAGATGGCCATTATCCATTTGCTAAAGGAGTTTGTTTAAAGTTGAAACACTTTTTTTTAGTTTCTTGCAATTTATACCGTTGCGTATATAAACAAATAGAGCAATGCTACCTTCCTCTGGAGGTCAATCAAGTTACGATAAAAAAATGACACCTTTGCAGCCAACCGCCCGTCAGTTTTTGGATAAAGTGGATTGAAAAAACGAGGACAAAATGTTTCATTTGAATCTCCTAGAAGCATCAACACGCCTATAGTTTCTCTTATAAATTCTAAAGCGCACAAAAGTTAAACATGAAAAGTAAAATTACGTGAACATACTAAATAAATGTAAGTATTTTAAAAAAGGTGTCTAAATTAAAATGCAGCTCAAATTTCAATCAAAACACTACAAGAAACAATATAAATTGGCCTTAATAAATTTCTAATAAGAAGAAAACAAATGGGATTGGCCCAGCTCTAGTAATTAAAAAATGTGTATCAAGGTATAGACAATATATTTTACTAAAATAACACAAATATATCGCAGCTATACGTACAGACAAACAAATGTATTATTTGGAGAGCTATTGATTGTTGCCGGTTAAACTAAAATATACAGAAAAGCGTAAGATATCTGGGCCCAAATACTTGTTTAAATGATCGTAACAATTTTATAGTATGTGAACTCTATAATATGAAAATAAGTGTAAACTTTGATTTATCTATTGTAAAGAATGTTTAAATTTTATGTCTGTATAAGAGGCGAGCTTGCACGAATTAAAACTGACAAAGTAGTGAGCAACATTGCAACAGTGTAACATCTCTAAAGATTCTATAAATGTAAAATAATAACGAATCTAGACCATTTTGATAAATATTCAAATTTAATGTAATAACTAATGAAATTTATTAAATAAAAAAAAAAAACAAAAGTACACCTACTTGAGTTATCGTTGGGTTCGATGGGGGTAAGCTGATACCAGAATTCTAACGTAGTGCTGTGTACTGACTGAATTAAATGAAAATGCAAAAAGAATTTAAATATGAAAAAAAAAAAAATTAAATTAGCTAGCTCAACGGATAAAATTTTAAAGGGCGCAAAAGAACTATTAACCTCAGAGTTACCCTTGCGAATTAAAACTTGAATCTAACCACGAAAAGTAAAATGTGAGTGAAAGCAATCAGACTCTCTTAAATACCCGTAAAATTTAAAAGGTTTAAATAAAAATAAAGGAACAGAATTTTTCACCCAATGATGCAAATTAACAATCAATTTATTTTTCAAAATGGGTTAAATTACAACGTGCAGAAAAAATACCTTGAACTGAGGGTTCTGGCCTAAAATAAAAACTGCACTTTACTCTAAATTAAAAAAGGACAATGCTATTCCACATGCATAGCAAAAGTTTTGTTTGTTCAGGAAGATTATCCAAAATATTTCAATTTCAATCCACGTGGTTTCAAATTAAAATAAACTAAGCGTGGACAATTACTAAAAAATTACAAAAAAGAAAAAAAACTAAATGCAAGAACAATGCTTCTACTCACCCAAACGAGGTGATTGATAAATAAAAATGAAACAGCAAAATAGATAACCGAAAATTAACTCTTTAAAATATAATGAGAAAAAAAAATACAAAAAAATATATCTTCCTAAACAAATAATAATAATTGATCTTATATCTACTACGTGTACACGTCAATACATTAACACTTATTACGAGAAGAAATGTTTGATTGACTAAATTTTTACAGAATTAATTTCAATATCAAATGAATTACAAAATGGCAACAACGAAATACAAAAATACATCTATTCACGTCAATAGTCGGACAAGGAAGTCCTTAACAAAACTCTACAATTGTTTTTCTGACAAAAATCCCTCTCTCACAATCGCTACAACGCAGACGCAAAACCTGCGCACAATATCCAATAGAATCCGCATTAAATCTACACAAGCAAACAATAGACATTTGAATGTCTGGATTAATTAAAAAAACTTCACACAATAAATTAAAATGATTCAACTAAAATTTATACAAAACAAAATTAAATTGTGAAAAATTCTCGCCAAATTGAACAGCTGTCTTAGCAAAGAAACCAACCATAACAAGTGAAATATGCAAGTTAAAATACACTCGCGAAATGGTAGAGAACCCCAACACCACAGTAGTAGTAATTTTCCAACGTAGAGATATATTGCCGATGGTTCGCAACTGAGTGTGGACTACGTGCAGGCCCAAGATGTAGCGGGTGTTAGCAATTTATTCGCAATTTCAATGAAGGGTTATCTCCCTAAGTAAAGTCTTCAGTAATTTGGTGTTCTAAATTCCCAAAAAAAATATGTAAACACCGGGAGAAATGTATGTAGTAGGTGAGTACGCCAACAATCATGTGAAAGATCAATCTTCGTTGTAGAATTCGATTGGGATACGTATAAATGTATAGAGATCGCAAAATTGTACGTATCCCGACGGAAGAACCTAAGAATCGAAATCCAAAAATAGAAAAATGTGAAGAGGTAAAACGGCGTGCATGGCGGGCATACTTACCGTTGCGAATCCCGTCAAAAATCCCTTGAAGGAAGACGTATAACGTGGAAACTGCGTAGAAACGTGAAATTCTGCCTACAGCAGATGTGCTAAATACCAAATCAAAGTTTCTACAAAACCAAAAATATGCACATAAAACGTTTATAACACTTATCGGAAAACAGCAACGATTCACAACCCCGATCGAACGTCGATCTTTCTGGATAATTCTCGCTGAACCCCTAGATAGAAAGAGAAAGTACTACCCTGTTGGGCGGGCAGTAACCTACTAAAAATAAACGCTGTGATTTGAGAATTACATAAACAATTCGAGAATTGAGCAACAGATGACACGACTACGGAGAAAAATAATTCAAATGTTACGAATAAATATCCTAGTTGAAAAATGCAACGTAACATAGTACATGTCGGTTTGTACCACTGCGTTTTGACAACTCGACTCAGCATTAAATATAATTTTTTTGATGATAATTTTTCGTCAGTAACAATTAAAACAGCAAAATAAATACCGATAAGTGTGTTTTATTTTTTTTAAACTAAAGTAAAGGATATTATGCCTATTTTACATTCGAGGTAACTGCGAGATGGGAAAAGAGGGCGTGCGCTTTACCGCACTAGGGCGGTAAAATAAACTACTGGTGCATCAGCCGACAGATACTGCTGTGTTAATAGTTGACAAAGCCAAAAAAAATCCTATGAGTTGTGCATATTACTTTTCCCATATAGTTGTAGCAATAAAAAGAGAAAGAACGCGAAAACCTATTTTTCTCCTCGATAGTTTGAAGTTTCAAATCCGGTTTTGTAGAAAAATGGCTACAATAAATCTCACCTCATGTCGGTATACAAATAACATGCATAACGCCACTGGTGTATAAGTGTATAAAAGGTCCACTGGAACTCCTGTTCAATTACACACATACGTAAGGGAACCGGATGAAATATTTTCCTTCCGATAATACGGCGAAATAAATTCAATAGTTTACAGTCGCATGCACAGAGGGTCCATAAAAATAATCGGAACGACCCGCGACTACCGGCAGGTAAAACGGCGAATCGGGCTGTGCACGGTTAAAATCCCAGTGGCTTGCCTATTTCGCTGAACCAATCGCAACTCCCGTTAGATTTGCCGTCCTTTGTTTTCCTTCTAAATAAAGCGGATTTTAGTGTACGTTACCCCGTTTCTCACAGTGATTTAAACGTTAAACAACGACGTATCGGCCGGGTTGGTTTATGAACTGGCGTTGTTATTGTTTTAATGTCACACCGGCGGATGTCTGGAGTGCCATTATCGTGTAAATAATTAGTGTTTTCAATGCTTTCTAATTGGGATTTAGTTATGTGTAAAAGAAAGTAGGTCGATAATTTGTAGGAACAATCTGGGAAAATTTGATTAGAAGTTTATTACTATCATCTTTTTGATTAAAGCAGAATTTTAACAGAAATTTAAAATGTAAGGTAATATTGACAATAATGATAATGTTTATCTATTGAAAAGCATATACATGCTAATTACAGAATAACGATACGTAAAATAAACCCCAGTGGCGGGGGAAGGGCACGCCCTCTAGGGGGCACACGCCCACGCTCACTCAGTCAGCGACCACGACGTAAGTCGGCATCTGTTCGTTCTTGCAATAAATTGCAAATCATTGAACTAACGAACAAGGTATCATTTAATACTTTATCGCGTTCATATCGTAAATAATTTTATGAAAACTATAGGTAAAAATAACAATATATATTCGTTCATATTCATATTATTAACAAAATTATTTATTGAACGTATGAAAATATAATTAACATAACAAATATTATCTATTGACTAATGTCGAATGATTTTTTTATAATAATGAGAATTAATTATTTATTTCAGTAATTAATCTTGTTATTACTTAATCAAAGATTGTACCTAAGTTATATTTTATTAAAAACCGAAAACTGACGCAACAACGAAATTGAACATTCTACTTTCAATCTTTCATATTTTGATATTAAATGTTAATTTTGAGTGTATTATTAAAAATCATATACTGCATGTTTCAGCGTCAGCGCCATCTTCAGGTGTTTGCATAGAAATAAACAAATTAAGTTCTATACGTAAAAATACCAAAACTACATATACAGGGTACACCACGGATTCCGTTCATTAGAAGTGCAGAGCTTTTTACTATTTACGAATATGAAGCTTTCAGGTTAAGAATAACCCATAGCATTCTTTTGTTCTCAAATATTTCCGATGTTGTCAACTTCTGGAAGAACCGGAAATTACCATTAGCCTTCTTAATTTAATGACATCCTGTATATTATTGCATTTTTGGATTCTATATACGTGTTTGTAGAGAGTAAAATAGAAGACGCAAATAAACTATTTTTTTGTTTATCATGTTTGTATAATGTCTGATAAAGATTATACTTTAACTGATTATGTCGAACACGGATTTTTCGTTTAATTGCGTGAATGAAGGTTAAATAATTTTTATTTAATTTATACCAATAAATTAATTCAGTTATCAAAATTATTGTAAATTATTTAATAAAGTGAATGCATGTTTTTCTTGTCTATTTTTTGGTAGTCTTCACGTTTTTAATATATTCTTCATAAAATTAGTCGTCATAATCATGCATTTTCATAATGTTCATAAAAATAGTAAAAATTGCGTTTCATTGCTAAAAAAGTTATTCAAAACGGCCCCCAAAGAGAAAAGCAACGTAAATTAGAATTATTTTCTGATCGGTTATGTCAAGGCCATAAAACTATTATAGAATACCTTTGGTGGCAAATTATCTTCGGCCAAATCCATAGCGATCAAAACCGATCATTTAAATAATGTAATTTGTACATAAAGTTAGTATTTCTTTATTTGTTAGAGGATAGTTTTTTGTTTTGATATTTGCATTTAATGTTTGTTATATATTTAAATAAATATTTACTGTCAAGGTAAATTATTTGGATTAAAAAAACTTTTTTAAAATATATATTTTGATCGCTTAAAAAAAAAAAGGAGTACTTTACAACAAGTTGAAATTACGGTATTTAATTCAAATAAAGGTTCTTTATGCGAAATAAATTTGTTCAAAGATATCTATATCTTTACGGGAAGGAATATTTTTTTCTCAGCAATACATTTTCGCCGCCAGCAAAACTATTTTAATTATTTCCTTCAATTTTGTTTCATCTCTGTACACCGAGAAAAGAATTTACATTACATGAAGAGTTTTGGTTTTTATCATGTTAAACGAAAAGGAAATCTCTTCGCACAACAGTGTTGATTTTAATTGAAAGTAGCGTGCTGTTTTACCGGAAAACTGTTTTTTTTTAAGTACTAAATGCTTTTGTAGGTAACTGCGCGCTTAAATAGAATGCACATTAGTTTTGATTTATGTTTTATAATATCTGTGTAACTTCCGTTCAGGCAATACACATTCACATATTATATTGCCATTATTATATATTAAACAAAATATTGTAGTTCCGAACAGTATTTATACATAAAAACCCCGGCGTTTTCGCTTATTCGCGTGAACGCTTACTTTTAGGGGAAAATGCAAGCGCTTGCGTTCAAGCTTAGTGCCCTTTTAGGCGAAATTATTTTAGTTTTATTCATGTTCCAATCTGCATAAGTCATAGAGACGCAATATAGTATACATCGTAGAGGTGTATATGCGCTGCTGTCTTCGCAAATTAAATTTTGTCATAATTATAAAGAATTGGTTCATATACAGACAATTCTGAAGAATTTGCAAGAGCAAACTAACTTCCTTTTTCATTTGATAAATTGCACACGCACACAGAGTTACCACGGAATACTTATCACTCTTATATTTAAATTCGTAGTAATTAAAATAATTCCTAATATCAGGTGTCATTGGAGCTTCATTCATGACAGTAAAAATTGCGGCATGAGCGCGATTTATGATTATGAAACATACGGAATCCTTGATTGAAAGTGTACTCCAGCAATAATTCTTCTAAATAATAAAAAAGAAGAAAAACGTCCTTACACTCACCAAAGTTTTTGAAGTATATTTAAGACAATATGTCTCGGCCCACAAATGCCATCTTTAGGTATTAAGAGATTTTGAAACCTGACGTTTTAGGACCTGAAGATGGCATTTGTGGGTCGAAACCTGTTGTCTTAATATACTTTAATAATTCTTTTGCTCAGCGATGGTCTTAGGCAATTAGTTGATTCCACTAGTCGAACGGATGGTTGTCAAGGAATATACTGATATGAACCCTTTCTCACCGACTCCGTGTAAAAGAGTTCAGGCGGTTCCCAATCATTTGCTACGTCAGTATGCTCCTTGACAACCGTCCGTTCAACTAGTCGAATCAACTAATCGCCTCATCTGAAAGAGGCCTTGGTTAAAATATCAACTAGTTTCCTATCTTGTTGGCCTTCTCTTGTAACCGAAGAATGCAAGAGATTTTTATTAACATATATGTTATTAGAAGAAGTGAATGTTTTTCGTGTGAGGATAAAGGAATTTCAGGGACAATCTGAATCTTTTCTGTTAAAGCACTTTACAACAGTAAAGTATTTGATCATTTAAAACTGTTACATGAAACAGAAACCCCTTAATTGAAATCGTCATGTTTTTAGGTAAATTCGCGTCATTGTTTCGTCTAAAATGAAACGACACTACAATAAAAGGGAAAACTTGATTCAAAATATAAAACCGCATAAATGTCAAGTTTAAAATGAATAAGTTTTATAAGAAAAGAAAAAAACCTCTTGATTCAAAATGCTTACGGTTTTCTGTCGATCTGCTTATAGTTTCCAAATTCAAAATAAAAATCAATATCTCTCACCTAAAAGAATGAATTGCTTCAACAAAAAATATATTATTTCGAATCATGTTGGGCATACAGTAAACATAAAAACTCTTGGTTTAATGCGTTTCCTTTTAAATAACAAGAACACTTCTGTCAGTGTATATGGAATTATAAGTACGAAAGATTTTGAAAAAAAGCTAAATTAAATGTTTTTTTTTTAGCTTAAGAAATCCCTCCCGATTTCTTTTTATTTGCCCTTGTAAGAGCAATTTCGAGATATTATTTAGAGCCGTTTTACCTTAATAAGACTGTCACACGCTGAGCAAAACAAATTTTGGTCTTTCTTCTGTTTACAAGCGGCGTATCAACGGAAAATACCTGGCGCTGTTTTGAAATCACGAGAAGAAGTGACAACAATTTTTTTTAAATGTATTTTTTTCCTACACGACACAACTTCGCACGTCGGCGTCGTCAGGCCATTCCGTTTTTATTATGTAAATGTATTCCGGGGACATTTTCATGCATAATCCCCGGACCCGGGGAACACCGTCGCAAGGAGAAGGAATTAAACGAATTTGTCATGATGAATTTGGTGTGCCGGAGCCTGGAACGGGGGAGGCCCTCCGGATCACCCTTAGCCTCCCCTCGTCCTGCCCTCGACGAGGTCTTATTTAGTTCATTTATGATCACGTAGCTCTAAGCTTGATATATGAGGGTAAGTAGAGCTTACAGTTGATCACTCGCCGTCGCCGGCACTTCACATTTCAACAAAAGGTCAGGTCCGGCTTTAATTAATTTCGCCGTTGTTCATTTATTTCCGTCTTAATAGTCGCCGGCTCGGGGGTGTTTCGTTAGATTGCGTGGATGTCGGGCAATAATTACGAAACAAAGGCGTGAGGGAGGCGGAAATCCCGCGCTGCAGTACACTTTCACGGGTGTGAAGCTTGGACGGAGAAATTGACGATGAGAATTCAGTAGGTCCTTACCTTAGATGGGGACCTATTTTTAACTGCGCCATTGTGTTATTTTTGCAGTTGATATTATCTATTTCATAGAACGCTTAGGCGTTGCACACTGATACTAATATTTCTCCCTTTTACATCAAAGAAATAAAGTTGAATAGATACTTTCAATAATTGCTTCTTTAGTGTAAACAAAATAGTTTGAAGAGAATGTTTTTTTTCTTTTTATTATAGTAGGCCGTTTTTTCATTTCCTTTTTAAGGAATAAAACAAAAACTAGTTTGTGTGATAAGAATAAATTTAGAATACACTGAGAAAAAAATTAATAATCATAAATAAAAATACAATTATAGTAAGTAAAAAGTTCAGCTGGATAGGGAACAAAAGCACAGAATACTTAGCACTAGTAATAAAAAGATCCTAAACACTGATACTAACAACAAGCAATCTAAGTTACTTACGGTCTGCTTCATACCGGTAACTTATGAAGTTACTTATGATAATTAAACTGGAGTAGTAAACCAAAGAATATATGCAGTTGCGGTAAGTAAAAGATTTGCTCATGTCAAGTAGATGTATTGCTATGAGTGAACTATTCTATACTGGCTATCACACCTTTATTATTAACCTCAATTAATGCAAGCTATTTGGATTAGTTGTAATAAGGAAACAGTATCATTAATGCACGTTCAGTAAATATCTGATATATAGAAGGTAATGATCTGCTATAAATATACAATATACTTACCTTAAATTTGTTGTTCAACTTATAGGTAGTGCAGGAAACGAGGAAGTTTAGTAAATATTTAATATAAATTTAAATAAAAAGCAGTATTATTAGTAATAGTTTTATTTTGTATAGGGGAAACACAGTGACTATCTGATATGAATGAGAGATATTGGTTTCACTTTAACAACAGTTTTTTTTTAAACAATTTACAACGTAATGACTCATAAAACATATTCCTTAATAATGAAAAAAATGAACAAAGCAATAATAAACGATAAGGTAAATGGGGCCCCTTTGAAACGTTATTTAGTTACTGAAATTATTGAAATCTAAAGAAAGGACAAAGAGTATGGCTTTGAAATTACAATTAATAACAAAAAAAGAAATAATATACCTAGGCGGTAAACGTGCGGTTTCTGTTGGTTCTTTGCACTGGGCACTGTCTCGGCGAGTCGATCCTCTGTCGGCGCATGTAGCGGTTATGTTCGGTGATCGCCTCGAAAACGTCTACTTTCGTCGGGGTATCCCTAACTGCAGATGGCACTTGGACTGTGGGATTATTAGCGACGGCATCCACACTTTAACTTCACCAGCGGGCAAAGATATCATCACAATGATGGGGAATTCAAATATCCCACCACGTGGTTTAAAACTGCTCTTGAAACATCCGATTGCTTATAGGCTCGGTACTTCTTCTTTCGCTGGGATTCTTTATACGGATGGGGCCTTGAGTTAACCCACCCGATATTTTTAATATATTCGCGTTCTAACTGGCCTACAATGGCCGTACTCCTTGGCTACTCTTTTTCGACGATCTTTTCACACGTCCGTAATTCTTACTTGACGCTAGCCTGCGCTTGCGCGCGTAGCAGTCTCGGGGACCATTTTATTACTCCGCCGCATTAGCCAATCAGGAATAGTAAAACAATCACGGGGTGGCAGCAAAACTCAAATAATCATAGTTGTGGCAAGTTGTTACCTATTTAAGAAAATACATGAGTTTAATAGCGATCAGCATTGTTGTTACTTCTACTAACCATGTGCTGTAGTTAGATACAGTACCAGTAGTCATAAGTAATACTTTACTTACCACAAATTAGTCAGGTACGCTGTGTAATAGCCGTAAATAAAAGCACTATTTACAGTAACAACTTGCATTCAGGAAACTGGGTTTAGTTGCAGGTATTAATTAACGAGAATAGTTACAAGTAAAACTTTATCTATTGTAAATAATTTTTTATCATATACAAGTTCCCGACCCTAACCGTTAACAATCTTTGCGCCCCGATTAATTCTTTTGTTTTTTTAATTTTAGACGCGTCCACCCATATCGCCTCCGTGTATTATAACATTGCCGGCTCTGTAGCGCTTCTGTAAATCGTACTCGCCGCTTTACATTTTAAATCCCACGTAATAATTTAGTGTAGTATTGAGATGAGCTATTGAGCTATTGGTAGCCGATGACGTGCAGCCGCTCACTTCCGCATTCCGTATAGTTACACAGAAGATACATGGCGTCATACAACGATTCGCTCACGATGTATAAACACCGGGCTCAGTAGTTCTTTATTTATACAAGATGGACGGAAGGGACAGGGGTGTATATTTCCAAAATGGGAAAATCGGAACCTTCCTCAATTCCTTTCGTCCAAACAGCCTGATGCATTTTGAAAACATTAGAAAAGGTGTTAGAGGGTTATATCAGAGAAGTAATCCTTCCACATAGGCCCCTTCAAGTACACGAATATGCTTATCAAGCAGGCAAATTCAGGGATCTTGTATTGAAAATCTCGCCTCCATGAGTTCGAATTCTCTTGAATCCAATTAGATAGCAATAATAACATTTCGTGGTCATAGACCCAATGGGAACAAGTGGTTACATTTACGTGAATTTAACGTTGTTTCAACCAATACAACGTTAAATTCACGTAAATGTAACCGACTTGTTCTCATTGGGGAGGAATCATTTAATAATGCAATTCCCTCATCCCTGTGCAAAGCGGTTAGAGCGCGGGACGTAGAACCGATCATAGCAGGCTGGATCGCCGTTATGGTAACGAACGGGCTTGTAATAACGACTCGAAGCAGGGATGTAGTCAAGTTCAGGCTGCGAAGCAGAATTTGGATAAAAACTACCAGTACAGCAACAGTTAGACGGTGTTGAAAGTACTAGAGGCGTATAAATGCAACTGGAAACTGATCTGGAACTCTAAATACATTGAAACTGGTTAACAATCTATCCTTAATTTGAATATCTGGGCATTCATTCATTCTCGGAAATGAGGAAGCAGACATCCTTGCCAAAAAGGATGTTGCGGATCCAGTTGCGTTCCAGGAATCAGAACCTGACATTGACATAGCAGCTATGGTAGCTAACCAGCAAATCAAATTTTGGGCAAATCAGAAAGTACTCTAATACTGGAACAACTGTTCTGGTTTGGTACATGGGAAGGAGTCTATTTCACCGATTCATGCCAGAATCGAGGAACTGCTAGAAAGTTGACCGTAAAAATGTGAAGTTGATTGTCTCTGTTTTTACATGTCGCTGTAAACTCAGAAACCACTTTCACAGAATCGGGGTCTTCTCATAGGACTGTGTTTTTGAGGAGGCAGTTGAGCAGATTTTCTGTCACTGCCCTGCTGCTACAACACTCAGGTATGTAACCTACGGAGACCTAAAAACAATCTCATTCAACAATATATTAAGCTTTTGAAAAGAAAATAGTACCTATCTTTATATCCATAGATATTAATAACTAAGAGAAGCCCAGAACAGTTATTTCCCGTTTTCAGCGGGTTCGTATGCACAACTTTGGCGTCTTCACTTACAGAGAAAGCGCCACTGTCAACGGACACTTAGCAAATTTTGTTAGCGCGGAACCGCCTTCTTTTTTGAATTCTTAGCCAATAGGAAGTCGAGCTCTCCAAGCTTGACTCTTGTCAAAATCGTTCTTGACAATAATATGACAGTTTTCAAGGTTTTTATAACCTATAAACATACTGCTGTGTATTAAACGAAATAAATAAAAAAATGCAGAATGATTTTAAAATGAAAAAGAAAAAATATTAGCTAGCTCAACGGAAAAGATTTTTAATAAAACAAAAGAACTATTAACCTTAGAGTTACCCTCGCGAATTGAAACTTTAATCTAACCACGAAAAGTAAATTGTGAGTAAATGAAATCAGACTGCCTTAAGGTTTAATATAAAATAAAAGAACAGAATTTTTAACCCATTGACGCCATTAATCAACAAACTTATTTCAAGAAAACGGGCTAAAATATAATTGTGCAGAAAAAAACCCTGAGCTGAAGGTTCTGGCCTAAAATAAAAACTGCACTAGACTCTAATTTAAAATAGGACAATGCTAGTTCCTATGCAAAGCAAAAAAAAAAGAAGGTTTCATTTGTTCAGAAAGATTATTCAATATACAAAATCTTTGAATTTCTATCCACGTGGTTTCATAAATTAAAGTAATCTAAGCGTGGACAAATGCTAGAAATTTACAAAAAAGAAAAAACTAAATGATAGAAAAATGCTTCTACTCACTCAAACGAGGTGATAGAAAAAAATAAAGTAATACAGCAAAATAGATTAACAGAAAAATTAACTCTTATAAAATATAAATGAGAAGAAACTAAAATAAATCTTCCTAAACAAAAAAAAAATTGATCTTATATCTACAAAGCATACACAGGTGTCAATACATTAACAATTATTACAAAAATGATTCCCTGATTGACTATATTATATAGGAAAGTTAAATTTTTCAATACAAAATGAATAACAAAATGGCAACCAATATTTTAGAAATACGTCTACTTACATCAATAGTCGATCAAGGAAGTCCTTCACAAAACCCTACAGTTCTTTGTCCTACAAAAATCCCTCTCTCAAATTTCGTAGCCAACGCAGACGTAGAACATTACAATGACAATATTAAATAGAATACGCATAAAATCAGCACAAGCGAACAATAGACATTTGAATAACTAGATTAATTAAAAATCTTAGCACTACATAAATAAAATCATAGAATAAACTCTTAAACTAAAATTATACAACACAAAGCAAAATTGTGAAAATTCTCGGTAAATTGAAAATCAGCTGTACGGACAAATAAATCACAACAACTATAATATGCAACTTAAAATACACCTCAGCGATAAAAGGGTCGTATCGGTCAAAAAGTCCAAAACCACAGCAGTACCTATTCCAACGAATAACAGTTGTGGTAAAGGAACATGTCAACCTGACAGGTAGCAAATTTTAAAGAGTGCGCGCAAGCCCTGAATGAACGAAGCGTTCATCCCAACGTTAATCACAAATGGAACTTAAATCTCCTTCAGTCTGCAATTAATATTTATATCTCACCCTACCTAAAATATATGGTAACGTTACGTATGAAATAGTTAAATGGAATATGCAAATTAGAAGTCCTACCAGGCGCTCAACTGACGACGATGGTATATAGTCGTGAGAAAGGTGCTTCGCGAAGCATATCTGCTTGTCTGCAGTGCAGCTCCGCGATCGAATTAAGTTTTCAAGCAAATTTGCCACTTGTCTCGTTTCGCAAATTTCTTGAAGGGAGGGCCTTTTGATCCTGTGTGCGCGCACGAAGCGAGGACGCTGTCTCGACAGTATCTCTTTGTGCACTTCGCCGTAGATTGTTCTCATCTGTTCGCGCTGAGGACGTCAGTTTCTCTTCCATATCGCAGTCAACTCAACCGTTAGATTGCTGAAATATGCTCATGAAGAGTGGTCGGCGTTTGTAACTGTGACGTATCATATTTCTTGCAATGGAAAATCGAAAATAAGCAGGGTAAACATGGGGCACATGGAAGATAATATTACGTACGCAGAAGCATTCTATTAAAAATCGCAGATAACAGCGTTTAATGGAAGCGAAAGTGTCTACTAAGTATTATATATAGATTGTAAGATGAATTATTTTGTAGCTGTTTGAGTGAATTAACATGTATCCTACTTTGTTACATTTTATTTTAATAACATAATATACCGAAAGAAACGTTGAGAAAATGGTTTATAGGTTAGTTGCTCGCCGAATTTAGAATTAATTACGTCCTTCCATTGTTAATAATTGATTTTTTCCTCATTTCATTTTTATTTTATCTGAAAACATATTATTCATTTTACTTCAACTTGGAGTTTCTATTTCTGTACTTATAAAAAAAAAGAAATCAATACTTGGCATCTGAAACGAGAAGTGAGAGAAAAGATTTCATAATTAAAAGAAAAAGTCCGCAATCAAACGAACATCCGTGAACACACGGTATAATTGATTGGATTAGGGTCGGTGTGGACCTGTTTTACTGCGACTTTTTCAAATCTTTTGTAGTTCCCTTTGTCCTAGAAAGCGCTCTCAAAGCCCTCTTAATTAACGCCATCTTCTTTGAGATGGAAACATTCATGTAGCTGTTAGCTGTGGGTTTTCTACGCTCAGTGCTAAAAACTTCGCCTTTGCTAAGCCATGTATTGGCACAGCACGTGGACTTGATGTGTGTCGTCAGGTCTATGTTATACATGCCTTTTTAGTCTGCAATGACCAGTCAGAAGACCTACTATCGTTTTGACAGTCTTCCTATCTTTGTTCAGTAGGTCTCCAGTAAATTCAGGCCTTTGTTTGACTCTTTTGCCACCACTTCTTAGACTCATTATGTATCCATTCATTGGTGGACTTTTTAATTTGCGATTCGGTAATGCTAAGGAAGGGTCAGCTCCAAAGAATGATATTCATGAATCTCGTTTGGTTAGGTCGTCCGCCGCCTCATTCTCGTCACGTCTAAGTGGTTGGTATAAACTGATGCCAATATTCATTACTTTTCTTTTCTTTGGGTGCTCACCTCATTTAAGTCTTGACTGACTGACTGCCAGAAAAAATAACGACGCTTTTACCTATACGGTTCATCTTCCTATATCCCTGACATAATGACGAATGCACCAACCTCAGCTTGAAACGCTGTCATGTTTTTGCTGAAGCTTACCGAAGCTTACCAAAAGGACCTTTTTAGGGCTCTTTCCATATACTCAAACTCCTAAGACGTTTGTGTACCAGTTCGAGTCCGCTGTTACTGGAGTGTCTCTCTTCCAGTCTTTCTTATCTGGTGTTATAATCAGATATTCTCTCTCTCTCTCTTGAATTGAATTTCTGAATCATGGCAACACTTGGCATCTCCATAAGGAGTGCGTCCTTAAGTTCATCTAACGGTTTTTGATGACCTGCATCGAAAGATTTATTTATCGATGCTTGACTGTGCCTAAATCTATATGCTGTAAACTTAGCAGTTCCTTCTATATAAATATGAAGCGGTGGCGGGTTTAGCACGGTGTCACTCATAGTGAAATGAAGTTCGAACAAATCGAAGCACACCTTGAGTTAGAAAAAGAATCTGATACACACATTCAGTTTAAGCTTGTGCGCAATTATTTTGTTGTTAGCTCATATTTAATAAAAAAACGGGAATTTTTACAATACCTACTAATAAAACTCAATTGTGTAGAAGCGAATGACGATGCTAGAGGATGGATACACGATAATCAGAGCATTTATTCTTATTACCACATCTACCACGTAGCGAACGGTAACGCTAACAATGCTCTTTTTAAAATAAAATTGGCCAGCGGAAATTTTGTGGAGAACACGAAAAGCAAAGATAGCATATTGTTGATACGTATAGGTAAAATCGTACGTACAACGCATTTAGCTTTCTCCTCAAACGTTCACCGGTTTCCAGTTCGTTAGTTTCGATAACTTTCCATTATCCCAGACCATTTTATTGCCGTTGAAATAAATACGGAATCGTGTGATTGCATTCGATGCGATGTGGATCGTTTCTGGTCAACAGTAATGGTGCAATTTGCATTAAAATCGTGTTCGGTTGCGGGATTTACGTATGCGGATTAATATGAGACTGATTCGTTCTTTCGCAGACGAGTATTCAGATTACACATTACTACAAAGTGATTTCCACAAAATTTATCTTGAGAAAAACAACAACTCATTTCAATTCTGGGAAACGTTTAAGGAAAAAAAACGAAAGCTATATTAGCCGTAGAAAAGAGCTTGTTAACGTTGTTATAAGAAATTGTGAGAAACAAACGATTTATGAGATGCAATTCCACGGAAATGTCAAAATCATGCAGATGGCATATTTTTCACCAATTAAAGGCAGAATAATTTTGTTTTGTTTCCCTAATTTTCATTTAATTTTTTTTAAATACCTTTAGTTCGTTTTAATTATATTCTCTCGTTATATTTTTGAAATATGATAAAAGAATTTGTAGGGCATCTATTACTAGCGACTAGCATTTTTTTAATGTACTCTATCTTTTCCTTGATATGTTCGGTTTCTATAATTTGATAGACAAAGTACATATCTAGACTAAAAGAAAAGTAGAAACTAATTGTGAGTAATAAAATACCAATCCATCTTGTAGGATACGTTTCCTATACTTCTTCACAATGGATTCCGCAGGATGAAAAATTAGCTGGTGGTTCATACCTTCCAAGATCTCCCATTGACTCGTATTTAACTGAGAACAGAATTATGTTGTTGCCGTGGGATTGCGATCGTTTCATTTATAGATTTTATTTAAAGATTATTGATTTAATTAAATTAAAAATTAGACCCTGCAACGCCATCTAGCAACTAAGTTTCGTACTTCGTGCTGGTTCCAACGCATCTTTACCGTGATAGTCAAAAGTAATATATCATTTTTCGTTATTCATTTTCAAATTATTAGTAATTCATTGTCCGTTAAAATAGCTGTTTATAGTTTCGGCCATTAAAACCTTTTCTTTTACGCATTGTTAGTTTGTCAGTGACTGATTTTGATTCACGTTGCGCATTTTTCCGTTTCCACCCTCTCGCTAAGCAAGGGAGACGCAGAGGCTTCTTACATCACATATGCTCTGTTAAAATTGGTCCGTGCAAATTTTATTAGTTACCACGTTTATTGTGGGAAATTGTCACGTGAGGAACCTCCAATATCGAGTGCATTTTCTGTTTTACCTGGGGCCGCCAAGAGAAGTGCCCGTTGCATCGATATTTTCCTGAAAAGGGTTTTACAAACAGTAGAGTTAAGCCGGCATTCATTTAGTTTAATGGTATCATTTTTAGGTCACTGGTAAGCTGACTTCTTTCGGTTGTTAACTTTATTAGTTTTGGTAATCCGGTCCTGTCTTTAGGACCTATTTCGTTTTGGGTTGAAGTTAGGATGAAAGAAGATATCTGAAGGTAATGGCGCTCAATTGCATTATTCAATTGCTGTTTTTGTAGTGTAACTAATCGCCATCAAAATGTACAATCTGAATAATGTGGACACTTGGAATTGTACTGTTGTGGTTTTCGATAATGGAAGCTTATTGTGATTTTTATGCAAAGAATCTGTACATTTGGCTTAAAATAAAACCTACCGTAATATTTTTGGCCCTTTGACTGAGAAATAGCAAAATATAATTACGTATTATATTTTGTTATCTTGACCCATATATGAATTATGCTATAGTATATTAAAAAACTAGTTTCATAAGTGCATTTTTTCAGACGAGTTTTTTTTTTTAAAGAACCAGCCTAGAAAGCTCTTATGAAACGAGTTCTTTATGGTATTTTGTCTAATTTGCACACTAATCGCCTCTTTCTAACTTAAAATATTCCGGTAGAAATCGTTTATAAATATATAAGTATAGTAAGGCATTAGCGCGCTTATAACTCATAAGCACACTCCGTTAAGTGTGTTTCTAGCTTTATTGTAACATCAAATTATAAAAATATATTCAAATTTTCTCTTTCTTTATTTACAGGTGAGTGTCATCAATGTCATCATCCCATATTCAACTACTTAGCCTATATACGTAAGTAATATTAACACTGAAAAAATCTAAGTAGAATAAAAAATATACATTTGTCCAAATAAAAATATAAGTATAAAAAATTTGACTTGAACTTGTTGAGATATTATTAGTCATTACATATGCAAAAATATCAACAATCATTTATGGTAAATAGTAATTTTGTTTCTAGTATTATTCTTATAATAAAACTATGAATTTGCTTTGTCGATGCAATTGCTACTACATATAGTATTGAATATTAGTAAATTCAATGTTTTAGTAGCAGTTGCTCTATTTTCTGTACCTAGCCTGTTTATAAATCTACCCAATTATATTTGGTCCAAAGCTATTGAAATCATCTAGAACAGAAGTATTAAACAACGTTCTTTGTTATATTGCGGTATTTATATTTTATTTTTAAGTTTATAGTATTTTTGAAATATTATTACTAAAATATTAGCAAATATGACAATAAAATTTATTCCTATAATCCTGTAGATCCACCAAATTAATAAGAGGAAAAAGAAAATACATGTTAAAGAAAACTAGAACACGCTGAGGCCTTTTACAGTACTCTGCAATGTATAAAAAAATGACTACTATATTATTTTGTACTTTAAACTCATTTATTCGAAAACAGTTGAAAATGGGCAATGGTAAAGAAAGCCTTCTTAAAATAAATAATTTTATACAAGACCTTTGTTTATCACGTCAATAATAACAAAACAAAAATCATTCTTCTTCCTTTTTAAGTTATAATCATACGCTGACTCTGTATTAAGTATTACTTACAATAAAGCATTATAAAATAGCTTCTGTATTATTTTACTTCATACAAAATAATTTGTCCATGTACACTTCTCACAGGAAAAATCGGAACACCTGCAATCCAGAATTTTAAAATTTCTTGATTGTAAATGCAACTTTCGGAAGACGTATTCACTTATCATAGCCATAAATCACTTAATTATGTATATTACTGGGATCAAAGGTAACGACTAGAAATTTAAACAGAAAAATAAATATATAGAGAGAAAAAGGTTTATGTAGAGAATAAACGAATCGGAGTTTCGGTGGCGGCGTCTCCTTTAGAAATACCAATGAAAAAAAAAATACGTAACAACAAAAACGAACTCTTGAATAGACGGTTTCATTTAGAAATATATATGTATTTAACTTGTTTGATGTTATGTAGAGATAATTCTTTTTTAAGAAAACATGTGGTGATGGGATTTTATTATTTAAAATTATGTTACTCCTTAGTGCTGCTTTGATATTAGTTGCTTACTTGGATTTATGTTCGCGAGTATTAGTTTAGCAATAGATGTGATTTTCACAGATTTATTGACTACTATTGACACTATTATTGACGTATTAATAACTATTGTTGTTTAATATTCTTAAATATTGTATTACCATAAAGTTTTCTTCCATCTAAAAAAAATTACCAACACCAGGTTTAAGATTATTTATAAAATTCTTAAATAAAGCAATTAAGTTCGCAAAGAATCTCCGTTTATTGTATTTTCAGGAAATATATCTTAGCTATCGCTTGTGTAATCTGACGTCGTTGATCTATTTTCTTGAAATATGGCCAACACTAGGTCTCTTTACAAACTGTCTTTATGTAGCACAGGTTTATTAAAAATTATTTAAATATTACTTGATTTATAATACATAACAAACATTGTAAGAAAGCATATTGTTCGTCAATCTCAGTTAGTGCTAAAATATTTATTGTTGAATTTGATACATTTAATACTTTTTCGTTGCTACTGCCCGAAGCTGTGTTACAAATCAAAAGTGTTAGCTATATTTCAATAAAATAGAACGACATTGGATTACACAGGCGATAGTTAAGATATATTTCTTGAAAATACAATAAACGGAGGGTTAATAAAATAAATAATTTCTTTGCGAAATTAATTGCTTTAAAAATTTTGTAAATAATCTTAAACTGTTTTTGGTAATTTTTTAATACATAGAAAAATATTTTGTAGTAATACAATATTTAAGAATACTAAACCACAACAATAATGAATACATCAATAATAGTGCAATTAATCAATGTGAAAATCACATTGTTCAAAAACTCAGGAGGCTGATTGACATATTGTCTATTGCTAAAGTATTACTTGCGGGCATAAATCAAACTAAGCAACTAATATCATAGTAATAACTAATATAATTTTAAAATCCCATCCCCATATGTTTCCTTAAAAAAAGAATTATCTCTACATAACATCAAACAAGTTAAATACATACATGTATATTTCTAAATGGTGCCGTCTACTCAAGAGGCCTTTTAGTTGTTATGTATTTTTGTTTGCATTAATATTTCCGTATTCGGTATTTCTAAGGAAACACCGCCACTGAAATTCCAATGTGTTTATTTAATGTATAAACCTTTTTCTCTCTATATATTTATATTTCTGTTTAAATTTTTAGTCTTTACCTTTGATCGCAATAATACACACAAGAAAGTGATTTATGGCTCTGATAAGTGCATATATCCTCTGAAAGCTACATTTACACCCAAGAAATTTTAAAATTCACGATTGCTGGTGTCCCGATTTTTCCTGTGAGAAGTGTACACTCCCACAGAAAACTTAACAGGAACAATTAAAGTAGCATATAATATAAATATATATTTCTTAGAAATATATCTCAATAATTTCTGATAGTTACCTATCTGTTATTAAAATAAAGAAATTGGGAGAGGATATATAAATAGAGTACCTAACAAAGAAATGGTGGAAAATTCAGGTCTATTGCATTTACAAAGAATACACAAACCATCTTCCACTTCTTCCGCATTTGGTTATCGAAATTTTTGTACAACGCTATGCTATTTACACTACCAGCTTCTTCATTATAAATACCTGAGGTATCATGATAGACACTGCTAGATCTACGGGCTGCTTGTTAAATTGATTTCGTATTTAATGTAACACTTAATATCAAGTTGTTTTAGAATAAAAAAAATATTTAATTTAAATATATTTTGTTTTGTCACATATTTAAATATAAAATATATTTGATCTTAATATAATTATATTAAATTTCAACAAATATTTTTTTTAGTGTGAAAATTTAGAAATTCAAATGTAATTTGTTGGGTCAATATGTGTGATTTGTTGAAACCTGAAAGGTTAAGAATAATAGTAATAATTAAAAGTTTTAAAAGTTTTCGATTGATTTTATATAACCCATCATTAGAAATGCAGAACTGACAAAGAGATGAGGAAGGGATTTTTTTCAACAAAGAATTCGCTCTCATCTTTGATCTACGTTTTTATCGCATAGAAAACGAATGATGAACAAAAAAAAAGTACAAAGGGAATCAATTTTAAAGTGACAATAGCACAACTTATATCCGAGAAATAATTTCCTCAAATTCCAACCGCAAATCCTCTTCCAATCTTCTCGGAGAACGCAATCTCGACGTCTGTCGAATCCCGCCTGCCTCCAGCAGATCATAATTCAGTTAATATTTATGAATTTGTCACTACCGCATACGTTATTGCGGAGTCGAGCCGGCAAAACGGCTTTCTTTTGTGACTTTCCCCGTCGTTCTTACCTTCTCACTTATTCTTCTTCCTATTCTCCGGCACTTCTGGGCGTCGTGAAGCCCTGAAAATGGGAATACGTAGGCGCCGGCGAACGGCGACGGTGAGGACGCGACCTGAAGGACGTTCTCCTTCATTTCCATTGAGAATTTCATCCGGACGAGGCGGTATGACGAAGCATCTACTTTATTGACGGTAGGTAAGATAAAATGAAGTTACGCGGGAAGCGGGCTCGAGAACAGTTATGGATGAGGAGATATAGGGTCGGCTGCTAGGTTGCAGCGGAGAGGGTGTGGGGTACTTTAGTACAAGTTGATTCTTTTGTAGACAGCTTTTAAAGATAGCGTGAATCTATGGGTCTTACAGATAGACATTAACTTAGAGAGAGCTTAGATGAGTGCCTACGAAAAAGTATTTGGGTCTATTACTTACCGATATTTCGATCAGTACCAAGCATTATGTTGCTTATTTTGAAGAATCGCGTTTTTTTAAATGTATTGAATCCATTCTATCTGATCACCCGAAAGATAAGCGATTAAGGTGTTAGCCAGACAAGACCGTCCTGAAGACCTAAATAAACTTTAGACCTTGTGTAATCAGTGCACGTGCCCGCATATGTTTGGTTTTTGACCGAAGGTAGGCCTACATCAATCCGGCAGTTTTCAAATAAAAAAGACACTTTTTAAGAAAATTACTTAATATTGTAAATATTTCTTAAATCACTTACAATTAGTTTGGAAAGTGCAATATTTATTTTTGGTATATTAATAATAATAATAATAGTTTATTAATCTAATAGACCTTTACAGGTATAAGATACGTCAAAAAAGACAAAATATATTTAGACAAAGAAACGTTAAAGTAAAAAGAAAGAAAAAATGGAAAGTAAGGAATTGTTCATGCAGAAAAACTTAGCAACTTAGGGAAATTATGCCTAAAATATTAATTAATTACAAATATGAGAAACTACATACAAGTAAAACTAAAAAATTCATCTAAAGTATAAAACACATTATATTGCAAAAACCTTAATAATTCTTTCCTAAACAATCTGGTACTAGCGATGTTCTTAATAAATTTTTGGTAAATGATTATATATTTTTATGGCCACATACACAGGAGATCTCTCATATGTTGATAAACCGTGTATTGGAGTACATACATTATTTTTATTACGGGTGTCATACATATGAAAATTACCATACCTTATAAAGGCGTCCATATTGATTTTAACGTAAATAGCTATTTCAAATACATACACACTGTAAATAAAAGTTGCAGTAAAATTACATGTAAAATCGTTGGTAACAAAGTTGGCTACAATTTTACAGGTAAATTGCTTCATAAGGTAAAATTTCTACCATCTAGTAAATTTCACATGCTGATGTGTTTTTCAAAGATTGTACTGTAAAATTCGTATGTAATATTTATATGAACTCTATATTTACCGAACACTGAAGTAATTTTCATATGTATTTTTTATAAAGAGAGCAAGCAATTTACTTAATTCTTTTATAGCACCTAATAGGTCATACCGAATCGCTCAACCAGGGATCAAGAATGAACACGCTTCAGTTCAAAGGAATAGGATTACCTACGCCACCAGATAAATAATCCAATAACCAATCACATTGCGGCGTATGATTTTCGTATTTTCCATGATATCTATAGTTTTACCGAAAAATTCAAGTAAAAACAAATAAATATAAAAGATCCTCATATTTTTACAGCAAAATTAATAGTTCACTAATAAAATTACTTTTAAAGTGCACTAAATACCCCAAAAAAATGTCAATTTTACACTTTTAAGTAAATTTTGAGAGTAAATATAAAATTGTACATGTTTTTTCCTTTTGAATTGTTGTTACATCTTAAACTTACATGAAAAAGCTATAAATTTTACCGAAATTTCTTTTTCCATGTTAAATATCCTAGAAAAAACATGTAAAACAAAATTTACATGATTTATTTTGGTAAATTCACAACGTTATTACATGTAATATTCCTGATTTACCATGGCAAAATTACTGTGATTTTTTACAGTGCAGGCCAGTTAAAGTAAGGATACGTAAAAAATATGAATGACATGAAGTACGTTTTGAGAGTCCATTCATATTTCTAATAGCTAATTTCTGTAATCGATATATCCTTTTGCAATGCACAGACGCACCCTAGAGTGATATTCCATATTTTAATTTTGATTGAAAATTAGCATAATAGAAACTAAGGCTGATATCTAAATTTACCTTTATTAATCTGAATATAGCATAGCAATTGGATGATAATTGTTTACATAAGTTTGTAACATGTGTGTCCCAATTCAAACTGTTTTCTAAATGTATGCTCAAAAATTTAACATTTTGTACTTGTTGATGGAACAGGAATTAACTTTAGTGAGACTAGATTCTTGTATGTTGTTAATACCAGGGGTAAAATGCATAAATACAGTTTTTTCTTTATTGACATAAAGCTGGTTTTTATGAAACCACTTAATGAAAGCATTTAGCAGAAACTGCGTTCTTAGAATTAAATTCTCTTTATTGTCGTCACCGACTAGAAAACTAGTATCATCCGCGTACATAACTGCATTATTTTCTCCCATTTTTATTAAAATGTCGTTAACATAAATAACAAACAATAAGGGGCCAAGCACTGATCCTTGCGGAACACCTCTATCGATTACTTTGCTATCAGATTAACCATCATTCCATTAACTTCTACAATTTGTAATCTGTTTTTCAAATAAGAAGTAAATCAATCATATGTTTTCCACGTATTCTATAGTTAATGTTAATATACAATGTCTTTAATAGTATCTGATGATCGACTAAATCAAAGGCTTGGCTTAGGTCCATGAAAACTCCTACACATTTTTTCCCGTTATTTAGTTCATTGTATAGAGAATTTATAAATTCAATCATTGTAGATCCCGTTGACTTATTTTTTAGAAAACCGCGTTGATGTTTGCTTAAAATATTGTAGTTGTATTACTGACAATAAAGAGACAGGTCTGTAATTTATTAAATCATTAGCATCACTTTTCTTCTACAGTGGTAGTACTCCTAAATCTATTTATAATATCAACAAACATTTCAGCCATTTCTCTTGTTAAGTGATATTTTCTATTTAAAAAAGAAAAATACTTAGCGTCAATCAAAGCAACCTGTGTCATCAAAAAGTACAATTTTCCTCTCAAAAAGTGCACTTTTTGACGATGGCGATATTGACCAATGAACCAAATGAAATATACGTTCGGTAGAAGAGTCGTTATCTACTGCACAATGGGAGCAGAAGAATACACATACATTTACCGCATCTAGCGCACGGGAACATTTACAACCGCAATTGCAATAATGCGAGCAGATTCAGGTGCATTGCATCCCGAACCTCGAGAATGGAAACCCACCGTTTCTACCGTCGACGTCGCTTGCTAGCGATACGAGTTGATGTGGCACCGCTTGGCATACGGAACATTTCGTTAATTTAATTCTGAAATTCTCGGAGAGCTACGCGAGTGCACGCTACGAAGGAAGCCGTTGATGTCAAAACGCGAGGTGAATTCGTAGAAATCGTTCTTTATCAACTGAAATTCCATTGTGGATGCATGTGTGCTTCGCATTTTATATTATTTTGCCACTTTTTCCCCATTTCCAGCCAGATATTCATCAGCGGTAGAGTATTAGGAAAAAATATGGCATTTATATGATTGGATGCGTATGCAGCTTCTTGAAAAATAGCAGAATAATAATGATAATGAAAGAAAGTGAGAAGTGTTTAAATCTCTTGAAACACTTATTCCTTGCGGTATCCTGGTACTCTGTATTAATCCATATTTGTCCCCTTGCGTCCAGAGCCACATAATTTCACAGTATATGCTCTGTCGTCCTCTTACACAGTCTGCAATGTTCGTTCCATTTTCCTATTCTTTCAGTGCACAATATCCTGTTATCAGACTTGCTATTGTGCAAAGCTGATTCGTATTGGGTTTTAATAGTTCTCCAATTTTCTTTTATGATGGGTATTTAATATAAGATTTTCATGAATTTGTCTGGAGGTATCATTTCGGTATTCTTTGCGTTTCTCTTGGATAAAGTCCTATATCTACTGTCATGTTGTGATTTTGGATACTTATGGAACAGGGGTCTATACATCAAGGCGATGATTTCTTTCTTACTGACTTATCGGCTTTTTCGTTTCTTTTGATTCTGAAATGTTCGAGTACTTACGGTAAACCCATTTCATTGCAATCTGTCAAGATATTCGAATACATCCCAAACCAGATTTGAGTGTACCTTGGAATCCATTAATGCCCGTAGTATCCCCTAGCCGTATGTTGTCATACAAATTATCTCGTTTTAATATTTACTTGATTGATTTTTGCGTGACAATGCAATATTTTGTATTCTTCTAATGGAAGAGTGGTAATTATATTTCTCATCTTACTGTACGCTCTCCTTCTAGGTTTTTGATCCTCCTATAAATCAGAACAATTCAAAGTTTATTTCTGTAGTTGGGCTTATTTCTGTTTATCTGATCTGTGATTTCCGCCTCAAAATTTCTGCCACGTGATAGATAATATTATTCTCCTTCAATCCTGCATATCTGACCACTTGGAATTTCTTGCAATCTGAGGTGCTTGGATATAGATTTTCTTTGGTTAACTAAATATTGATACGAAAGAGTGACTTTAATTCAATTGCTAGGGACTGTATGCTCAATAGACCATATTTGCTCTTAATTCTCATGTTCTTTCAAGGATTCTTTTAGCCAACATAAGTGTTGTCTCTGTCCTAGTTTCAATTCTCTGTACCTGTATCTGCCAATTCCAGCTAAGTTTGGAAATGAGGGATTTCACTTTCGCTGGAAGCTTTATACCTTTACTTCGGGGCATTAACGCTCATCATCTGTCTTCATCCTTCTCGTGAATACTATCGTGGTCATTTTGAAGGTACTAATAATCCTGCTCGGTAAAATACTTTAAGACATATAATAGAGAAATTGGAATTTATAAAATTACTTACTTTCTTTTTTAAAGCAACTGTAAGAATTCGAAATTCCATTCGGTATAATACGAAGTATTTAAATTTATTTTATTAATACGTTGATGATAAGTACTGAGGCATTTGCTGTAGTAGCGTCTACTCTACAGGAAATGATAGTCTATTTTGTTTAAAGTCTCGCGTAATTAAGATAATACGGTATTTAAATTTTATCTGCTTCTTTGTCTATTGTATGTTACAATTGCTGATCAGCGAATCCCACATTACTTGGTAGAAGGGCGTTTGAAGTTCAGGAAAATAACGCCAACCATCATTCTTGTGCCCTCTTGTAAAGAGAAGCGGAATGAGTGTATCGGTGCGAAATGACGTCATAACTAAGTTTATAAAAAACCCTTGACTTTGACTTTTTGAATTAATTAGTTCGCGGAGACCGTTTCAGCTTCAGAAAAAGCACGCGTTATCCCTTCGTTGCCGGACGTTTCCAAATTATAAAAATAAAATCAAACTTCTCTTGTCAAATTCTGTAATTTAATTAAGCTTGAATTCGAGAACAGGTAGCAAAAACTTTCCCTGGGAAGTGATTCTAAATTTTGTGTTAAAGCCGTTCGCACAACCCCTTTTTTTTTTCTAACTTTTGTGTGTTTGTGTGTTGTGTAAAACTATTGTGCCTTGATAATTTTGTATTACGGGAAGATTTAATTACCCGCATCGGCTGGTAAGATTTTCTAAAAAAATGCTTAAAAACTAACTATTGCAAATATGTAGAAACCGTAACTCGTTTTATCTCTCTCTCTCTCTCCCTTAATAACTAATTTTGTAAAGTGAAAATTACTCGGTGCTTATGTTAAATAACATAAAATTTTAAAATATTCTTCCAATTAATTGTGTTTTGTGTTTTTTTTTACTTGTTATTTGATCTAATTTGTTATCTTGTTAATTTTATTCCATTTGTTTCAATATATTCAATATATAATTATAAAAATAATCAACTCTATTATTTCGCTAAAATTATAAGTTCAATTTGTACCCTTAATAATTCTGGAGAGGAAGTCCTAAGTAGAGAAAGACGACGAGGTGGAAAAGTTGACAATCTTCAGGCAAACTAACGTCCCTGCTTCGGCTGATTGAGAAAAAACACCGCTGTAAAACATCTTTGGCTATTTCTTCTAAAACCTACCAGCAAAAAGATTGTTTTCCCGCGGTGGCTCGTCGGTCAAAAGAGCAGGGGGGGGTTATCTGTAAAATAGGGCTTGGTTCAGTGTAAAAAGAATTTAGGCTGACCACCCCAAAATTTTCCAGATAAGAAAACCTACAAATACAACTAGTAACTCGATCATTTCATATGATCACTTTATAACCTGATAATAACTAAAGATTTTAACAGCAGAAGTGGAACACCAGAAGGGGTCATAACTTTAGAAAGAAAATTGTTGACAAACTACAGTAGCAGGCAAGTGGCAAATGTTAGGTCTGCATTTAATATGTATGGCTTTAATTAATAGAGAATAAATAAATTGAATTGATCACTTCTTCGCGTTGTATAAAATACACACAGTAAAAAAAAAATTACAATTCTAGGTAATTTTACGCCTGTAATCTTACAAATTGCTAAGGAAATTCACAACAAACTGTAAATTTACAATTTAAGATTACAGTATATGAATGTAAAAGTTACGCTATTACTAATGCTTTTTGTTAAAATTCCACTGTTTGTTCTATATAATTGCTCTACAGTTACATACATCTTTACATTATGTACTTGTAATGTTTCTTAACATTTTCATTGTTATATGAACTTTATCCTTAGTAACAGGTTAAAAAGATCTGGTTGTATCACAGTAGTGTAATGTATCTGTACGCGATGTTTTGCTGTTCATAACTGCCAACTTGCCTCTGAACGTTTAACACAGGTAGGAAACGGCATTTTCGAATACAACCTGTTATACTTAAAAGATATTTCTGCAAAAATATTGGCAACATCTTCAGGGAAAAAAATGTGAGAATATCAATGTTTGAAAATAATTGTGTGACATTTATGATACACTGAACGTTAAGAAAGAACAACATGCCTTGCAGAATACGTATGAGAGAGAAGACACTATCAGTTTAATGTACCTACTTGTGATTGATCACGCTGAGAAAAGAATTTTTCCCTCTACCTATACTATCGTAAATATCCTGAATTTAAAATTAGAGTTTTAACAGTAATATTCATATTGTGACGTAAATTTACGAAATAAATTTGTGCGATTACATTGATGTTAGTAAATTTACAATTCATACCAAACAAATACAGCAAGCCTACTTTAAAAGCGATGTTACCGTAAGGATACCGCAAAATAATAGTCATTTTGTTGTAATATCACAATATTTTTTTATTGTGCACTCAACAAATCCAATGAAAGAGCTTTGATTTTTATAATTTCTCTTATAAACACATAAATACATACCATTGAAACACTTTTCATTTACATTTACTATTCCTTTACATTTAATTATTGGATACTTCGATTTCATATGAAGTTTTTTCAAGGCGTATGTTTTTATCTATATATAATGATAGTGAGATATTAATTTGTTTTCTGTTGTAACTGTTTAAATTAAATGGAAACTTATATGGGTAATCGCCTAAAATTTAACGTAGTATTTAGGTTACCCAATTCAGAATGTAAAAATCCTTTCACCAAGTAGCAGTAAATAGATATATGTTAACTTTTTCGATGGTCGTGTTTTTAATAATAGTAATACTAATAATAAAAGAAGAAGAAAGAAAACAAAAAGAATAACAAAAGAAGACATCTTTTTACGATCTTATCTCAAAACCGCAAACAAAAATAACATACGGCGGTATTTATTCCTGCTAGTCGGAAAGGTATATTTAAATTCTTTTAATTTTTTTTTAATAGTAGAGCTAGATAAAATTATGTTCAGAGATGCCGCCTATGCATACCGTTGCAAACGAACGAGAGTAGGGCGTAGTAAGTGAAAGTGAATAGGACAACCGCAGCGAGGCTCACATAGGGCGTGAGAGGCTTACACCGGGATGGCTGATGGAGCATCGCCATTACGATTCGACAACTGCTTAATATATTTAAATTAGCCACTGTAAAAAAATCTATTCCAGGGCTGTATGTATTAATATTTTCTAAGAAAAATTACTCATATCACCCTAATATGAAATTGAAATTATACTAATATAGATAAGCGCACATTACAGACTTTCATAATGTTCCGCTTAACGACCAAGTACATCTCCATTCGAATTCCTGCAATGTTTGTTCAGTGAAATTACAACGTCTACGTTGCTAACTCTTCCTTGAATTAGAGCTCCTACAAAGCGCTTCCTGAAAATTACGTTATCTTTCCGAGTTCTTTATTAAATTCGGAATGTTTGTTCACTAATCAATCACCGTCAAATCTACTTAATTCCGCTTAAAAACTTCCGCCTCCCTCCCTGTCGTTATCGTCGATCCGTGGTGCCGATTAGCGAAGAGCAAACAGTAATTTTCCAACGGGTGCGGGTAACAGTAACACGGCTTTGTGTTCGGTCTTCGTTTCGTAACACTATGGGCGCCGTCGGTGTGGTTCTGCGTGAATTTCTGCACTCTTATAGCGGTGAAATGTCCCCGGGGTGAGTTTCACACTTAGCGAGCGCTCCGTCTATAAGTCTTCCTTGGCTCCAATCTAGTTTCCTAGACGTGTTTCTATTTATTTCCGCTCCTCGATTCGCTATTGTGCCGTCAGGTGCGCTTGTATGCGTCGTGTGTGTGTCAGTAGTTTGTGCGCTCGTCTGTATTTTAGGATCCTTCCCCATTTGGCGATTTCATTCGCTCGATCCTAATACAACGGAAGACAACCTTTATTGAAGGAGTTTTATTAATCGCAGGGTATCCGTTAAGTTAAGAATATCTCCTTCTTCTGTGCTGAAGTCTGAGCTATTTCGGAAGCTCTGATTACTTCTGTTCTTTAGTGATAATTGAAAATCTTCCAATTAAAGAAATACTGTAGGATTTATACGGATATAGGACATATAGAAATTGCACTACTAACATTGTAATAATTTGAGAACTATATCAAACGGTCAAAATTATTTTCTGATCTTTTTATTAATAGTTAAAACACCATTAAAACTAGTATTAGAAAATTTTCTTGAGAAATAATTAGCAAAAATGTGTTTTGCAGTAATATCACATACAACTAATAATATTATAGGAATAATCAGTTATAAAAATCAAAAAAAAAGTATTGTAAAAGACGTGTGATTGTTGATCAAGTCTATATATAAGAACTATTTACAATTTTTAATCATGCCAATTTTTTTATACAGTATAGTGATTTTAATTGGAAAAAGAAAAATATTGGAACTTGAAATTTTTCTAACATAATCTTTGACACAAGACTTTTGTTTAATTCTTTCCAGATTAGGTTGCTTTTTGTAGGTTATCTTCAAAAATCTCGTTTTTTTGATAAATATCAATTTTTAATTTAATTAATTTAAGGGTAACCAATATCAACATGATTACTCCGTTCGGTTGATTTCAATGTTCCGAGAATTTTCACAATAATTTTTGTTTTGTATAATTTTAGTTAAAGAGTTTATTGTATGATTTATTTAATTAAGTGTTAAGTTTTTTTTAATTTAATCCATTTTGTCTATTGTTTGCATGTAGAGCTAATGCGGATTCTTTTGTATGCTGGCGTATTTTTAATACGTCTGCGTTGTACGTTTTTGAGAGAGGGATTTTTGTAAGAAAAACAATTGTAGAGTTTTGTCAGGCAGTTCCTTGTTTGACTATTGATGTGAGTAGACGTATTTTTCAATTTTGTTTGTTGCCATTTTGTTATCCATTTTGATTTAGTAAATTCAACCCGTTACTGAAAGTTTAATTCTGAAAAAATTAATCCATCAAGGAATTCATTTTGTAATAATTGTTAATATTTGAAGTGTGCACATTATAGATATAAGATCATTTATTATTTTTGTTCGGGAGGATATTTTTTAGTTTTAATTCTCTCATTATAGTTTAAAGAGTTAATTTTTCGTTTTTCAATTTTGCTGTTTCATTTTTTTTATCAATCACCTCGATTGGGTGGGTAGAAGCTTTGTGCTTGCATTTAGTTTTTATTTTGTGTAATTTTCTAGTAATTGTCCACGCTTAGTTTATTTTAATTTGAAACCACGTGGATTGAAATTGAAGGATTTTGGATTATCTTCCTGAACAAACAAATCTTTTGCTTTGCATAGGAAATAGCATTATCCTATTGTAAATTAGAGTCAAGTGCAGTTTTTATTTTAAGCCAGAACCTTCAGTTCACGTTTTTTTTTTTCTGCACAAGTTGTAATTTAAACCTTTTTTGAAAATTCTGTTCTTTTATTTTTATTTTAACCTTTACAATTTTTCGGGTAATTTAGAAAGTCTAATTTCATTCACTCACAATTTACTTTTCGTGGTTAGATTCAAGTTTTAATTTTCGAGGGTAACTCTGAGCTTAATTGTTTTTTTGTTCAACGGATAAAATTCCGTTGAGTTAGCTAATTTTAATTTTCTTTTTCATTTTATAATTTATTTAATTCAATCAGTACACAGCAGCACGTAGCTAATAAATCGTAATTACAAATAAACTAAATAGTTTTCTAATTTATAAGAAGAATGCAATTGAATTGATATTCTAACGTGACGTTACATGGGAAAATATTTTAAGCTAACAATTTATTTTAGCATCAATTTTACTAGCATTAAATTTTCCCATAGTTTCGGTAAAGTTACAGCCATATTATTCATTAATCTGGTTTTGTTTGTGTTACTTCACGGCACACGTTTCAGTTATAATTCTCAGTATACCGTGTCCCCACACGCTGCATATTCATTCTACGCACACCTCCATCCCCATCTGCACCGCGTGTCTATATAAGCCGTGCATTTACCACGATCGTGTCAGATTCCGCCGATACTCGATCTTCTTCCATGACGGAACTATAAATCGTAGTCACCCTTCGAGTGTGACACGAATGATTGTTATTCGCCGTCCTATAATATGGTTGTAGACCGTAGTCGCCCCTCGGGTGAGACACGACGCCACTTTTCACCCCCTCACTTGATTATAGATTCGCCCCAGGGGCGTGACATAGCGTAATCTTCCGTCTCGTGTTTGATTGTAGTTCGTAATCGCCCCTCGGCCGTGGCACGACGCAATCCTCCATCCCTCGTTCAATTGATAACCGTTTTCTCAGGCCGAAGTACAGTTTGAGGTTGACCCTAGGGCGTGACACGACGTTAGCTTCTCAATAACTGACGTAAAATCCGCTCTTAGAATCAAGTATTTGTACAAGAGATTTCATTTTTTTAATGTGCTGTTTGATTTTTATACTATAAACCGATAAGTTTTCGTTTATAACAATTTTCATAACGGATATTAAAATTGAAAACGTAAATCCCTGCATCATACTCGTACTATGTATATAATATATTGCTGTGGAAATAGGTGTATTGATTTAAAAGCCTAATAAGGGAGTAATTGTAAGTTGATGTGCACACTCGGTTGCCTACTCCACAGGCAAATTTTTAATTTGTTGAAAATAGACCATAATTAGCTGGAAGTGCTAATTATAGTATCGCATTTTTAAATTTTTTATTATATTTTCGTTCGGGAGATTTTTTTTATTCTTAGGATATGTTTATTCGGTAACTATTGCTGTATTCCCCTCAATTTTAGAGTAAATAAGGATGTCTTAATGTCAGTTACTGGCTGAAGTCTGTGTTGGTTTGCCTGACAGTGATAACAATCGAATACAGATAACTGTTACTTTTAGTTTGAGTTATTGATTCCTCCTGTGGCCACGAGAGACGACGGCTATTCGTGAGCTCCGATAACAATTTCTACGTCACACGCTCAGAAATATCAAAATTCCACAGTGTTGATCTAAAAAGTATCGATCTATCACCTGAATGGTATAAATCCATATCTTTACTTGAATAACCTACCAGAATTACCTACGAAATTTGCAGAGAAGAATCTTGGGTAGAATGATTCCATGATTTCGTCCAAATTGACTCAGAGAATTACATGCCCACACCTATATTTGCATCCAAGGCATTGCATCAAGTGTATCCCACCTAAAAGAGAAAATAATTGATTAGTTCCAATTCAATATTAACCAGTAAATTAGATTTTTGTAATTTATGTTCACGATACGTTAATTTTGAGGTTAAGTTTGTATGAACCGGCATTATTTTAGATATTTTAGGAATGTACTTAACAATTTCTGATAGTTACTTTTGGATCCGCTTTAATCCCTGATTTGAATTGCTGCGATGCCTAAAATAGATTTTCCATTACACATCGACACTACCGTCATGTGAACTAGAAGATAACTCTGCCTGACACTCGTTGAAACTCCGCATCACTGACGACAAGATTACGAGTGCGAGTAAGGTGAGTCGTTCCCGATAAGTAATTCCGTTCGCCTCGTCTGTACTCTCAACTTGTCGTCTATGCTAGGGAAACTGGAGATGCCCCGACTTGCCAATATCGATTGCCGTGCACGTACATCGATTGGTCGAGGATCGCGGAGAGAGTACCATTACAGTTTTAAGCTCCCGTTTGATCTCGTTTCCCATTGAATCCTTCCGGGTTTAATTTATTTATAGCGTGTCGTCGTGACTGGTTATCGCATGGGATTACCGTCGAAATGGGAAACGGCATTAGACGGATGCGGACGCATCTCTCGCACCGAATATTTCCGACTAATTTAATTTAGGCGAGCCATCCGTTTTGGCGTATGCGCCATAATTTTAGAAACTATGTAAATATTTAGGGAAGTATGTGTGTTTATTGAACAGGTAGTTTCTGGCTGTGGGCTGCCGTGTGTTGTTAGGTTCGAGTTGTTTAATAGATGTTAATCAATTCATTTGCTTTGCATACGTAATTTGTATTGAGAGCGCATTGAGACGTTTGATTATGTAGATGGGCGGATTAGAGTTGACGCAATCAATTAGACGCAATTCAAACAGGTATTGTTGTGTAATAGTTAGTTTGGTAGTTTGGGGTGCTTTCAAATTATAGCCGCGTGATGAAAACGAGGTGCTTTGTTCAGCAAGAGAAATTTATTTCGAAGACCTCTTCTATAGATAAGCGGCTATTTGTAGGGGCGATCCCTCCAATAGCGATGCAGAAGCATTAGGTCCAATCATGGTCTTTGTGGCGCGCTTTTTTTTTTGATAAAATGTAATTTGATAGTTATTCTAATGGTTATTGTTATACAGTGACCGGCATAAATATTGCAACATATGGGAAATTTTTTTATTGTTAAAATATACTAAAACTTTTTTGGGGGGATAGGTTGTGCATGTCTAGAAACCCCAAAATTTATTTTGACACACGTCACGTGACCACTAGTATGGCGGTAAATTTAAAAAATATGCCGTGAATCTACAAAAAGTAAGGTTAGATGACATGATATCTAAAAAAGTTATTTGAAAAAGTTGCTTAGAATTCAATTTGGAGGCTGTATGCAAACTGTGTAAA
This sequence comes from Protaetia brevitarsis, assembly GCA_004143645.1. Lineage (NCBI taxonomy): Eukaryota > Metazoa > Arthropoda > Insecta > Coleoptera > Scarabaeidae > Protaetia > Protaetia brevitarsis. The sequence goes on from RXPK01000207.1 coordinate 251,949, forward strand.
CATATTTTTAAAAAAATAAAAATCACAATTTTTCCAAATATTGTTTCATTGAATTACATATTTCCATTTTTTTTAGCTCAACTGTAGTACTACTTCCAAATTTGGTTGATACTCAAATAGTTTTGTCAATTTTTGCATAATTAACATAGCGAAAACTGAAAAGTACTGCTGTGGCCTGGCAGTCCGGTTTTCTTTATTTCTGTGTTCAATATTTTAGAAATCTGTTTTTGTCAATGTTTCGGGCAAATTCTCCCAGAAGTTAATGTTTTGTTTTTAAGTAAGATTTTGCTGATTGATTTGATTTGATTGTTTAGTTTGTTAACTTAAATGTTCAGTTATTTAATTTGTTTTCACATTTTTAAATTGATAGTGTTTACTCATGTTAGTTCATGTCCTTCTTAAAAGGTATCTTCGATGATCTTTTGCGTTTGTTGCAGCGCCCCCAATTGTTATTCTTTTATTTGTATATATGCGAGGTGCGGGGCCTCTTTAGAGGAGTTCTCTGATAGATATCGTGTAAGTACATGTCATTGTTTTATTGCTGCCTTTTTGATTTTTCATTTAGATATTAATTCTTTTGTTTCGGTTAATTTGTTATATTTTTAATCAATCAGGGAACTCTGTTTTGTAATAATTGGTATTATATTGTTGTGCACAATTTATATGTAAGGCCCGTTATTATTTTGTTCTAGAAGATTCCGTGTTTTTTTGTGTTAAGAGTTTAAATTTTCCGTTTTTTTTTGTAGTTTACTGATTTTATTATTATTTATTATTTAATCACCTCGGGTTAGGTGAAGAGAAGCTTTGAGCTTGAATGTAAATTTCATTTTGATTTTATTTGTTTCTCCACGTGTGATTAAAGTTAATTTTAGTTTGCTTTGTTTAAATTTTTGTGACCGCGTGGATTTTTTGTGGGTTAAGATTTTCCTTCTAGAACAAATCTTCCATTTTGTTTGTTAGAGGATTTTAAATTGTCCTCTCGTAGTTTTTAGATTCACGCAGGGTTTGGTTTAATCCAGGACTTTCAGTCCATGGTTTTTTTTTACCCCTGTTAATTGTAATTAAATGTTTTTTTTTTCTTCTTATACTATAAAATTAATGAATATATATATATAAATATCATTTTAAAATTACAGTTCTTTTATTTTTGAATCAACCATTTTAATCTTTGGGGATTTTAATGATAGTCAAATTTTTTCAAACGCCCACTATTACTTTTCATGAAAGTTACCCTGAGATCAAAGAATCTTTTGCGCCCTTTTAAATTTTTATCCACTGAGCTAGTTGATTTAATTTTTTTTTTAATTTCACTTTTCATATATGCTGGTACCTTCAGTTCACAGCAGTACGTTTTACGCGTGCATGTAGTAGTATCAGTTTTTGACTAACAGTTTCCACTTTCATGCCGAAAACAAACAAGAAATATAATAATTTTCAATAAAAGTAATGTCTGCTAAGTGGGTTAGAGAAAAAATGTTTGTAAAATTTTATTTATTATTTGCAATAACAATTGTCACACTGAAATCGTAATTTTCAGTTTTCGCTACGTTAATTATTGCAAAATTGAGAAAACTGTTTGAGTATCAACCAAATTTGGAAATAGTACTGCAGTTGAGCTGCTAAGACCGAAAACAATTGAAATATGTAATTCAATGAAACTATATTTGGAAAAATTGTGATTTTTATTTTTTTTTAAATATGTTTACAAAAATTTGCATGCGGCTTCAGAATTGAGTTCTAAGCAACTTTTTCAAATATCTTTTTTGGATCTCATGTCATCTAACCTCACTTTCTACAGATTCACAATATATTTTTTAAATTTACCGCCATACTAGTGGTCACGTGACGTGTGTCAAAATAAATTTTAGTGTTTTTAGACATGCCAATTCCCCCAAAAAAGTTTTAGTATATTTTAATAATAAAAAAAATTCCCATATGTTGCAATATTTATGCCGGTCATTGTATATATAGCGATCGATCTAGGCTTTTATTATGTGATAATACAAAGGTTAGGCTTAAATTATGTTTTCGTATTATATACAGAAACTTGAACATACGCGAAATGGGGTAACGAATGCGGTCTGCGGTCGTTGTTTGGTGCGAGGCGGGGTTTTAAATAGTCTTGGAAGTTTGGAAGTGATTACACAATACGGTCGTCGATACTTTTCAGCGTTTGCATGTAAATAGACCACTTTCATACTTTTTCAACAACAAAGTTGGTCGTCATTATAACTGTGTCGTTTTGTTGATGTCTAGTGCCGTATAAAAGTGACGTTATGCACTATCAGTTCATTGGGCTCATCAAAACCCAAGTATCTTCAAAGGAAATCAATTTTTAGTTATTCTTCATGAATCTTATAAGGAGTATATATGTGTAGATAACAGTATTCAGGTAATGTAAATAAGATAATTTAGATAGTTAATGTGCCTACAATTTACAGAGAATAATGCAGAAATATTGTTATGCAGTGATGTATAAAACTGCTTCTGCTACTTTTGGTTAGCAGTAGTGTTGTGATGAACGTAACTTTCATTCACATGTATAGCTGTGCGTGAATGTTGCAATATGAAGCTAACGAATGAAACACGGTACAAATAATACGGTATGCTCGTTTTGTATCTCAAATTCGCCAAGGCCGGTCAAATGACGTCATTAAGGAGCGTATCGAAAACAATAAAAAACATGTATGGTAAATAGCAAAATGTTAAAATCCAAATTATTCACAACTACCAATTAATGTAATTCAAATGCAGCTTTGCTTTAAAAAAGCCCATTTTAAGTTGAAATTTACTTTATCTATCTTGTCGCCATCTAGTAGCGCTCGTGTTTATTTCTACAATTGTTGCGAATTTCGTGTGTGTTTACAAAGTGTTTTCGTGGTTTTTCTAGAAAATTGAATCGTGAAAACACCTTAACGCTTTTAAAATATGTTCCGTAAACCCGTCCGGATTTTCTAAACTTACCTTTCGCATTAACAAAAGCCTCACGGTCGAAATCGATTTTAATATAACAATAATTATATATGTAGCACCATTTATGCTCCTATGTGACGTAACTTCTATATGCGCCTAAGCATACCGTATTATTTGTACCGTGGAATGAAGTGAAGTCTATTCTCGAGGTTGCCTTCACGACGTGAATGTATAGTGTAGGTGACGATGCCTTCACCGTCATTCGCGATAGATCATTCGTACCATACGGCTTCAAGCAGTATATTTGATTCCCTATCTGCGTGAATGGTGCGTTGTGCATAATGTAAATCTTTCACATCGCTTTCACGAGACAAACGTTAAGCGACTACTGATATTTACTTATGTAATGCACAATTAACTCGAAATTGTTCTAATGCTTATTTTAAGCAGGAATATTTTGGTATATATTAGTGCGAATATGTGCACTAGACATTCGTGAATGCGAATGCAAATGCGAATATTAACTTTTTAACTTCACTAGCGCCATCTATTAGCTCTCAATTTACAACTATACGAACACTTGCATTAAGCGATTATGCGTACCCGTACAGAATTAAATTTCTCCATCACTGCAGCGAAACTAGCCAGGTACAACCGAATCGTTTCGACTTTTTACATCTTTTCTTGTCAATTCAAGTTTGTTGAGTTATTAATGGTTATTCTAATGTAAACTGCAAATTTGTGCTCTAAAGGTTGTTTTAGGATCTCAGTGAATTTAAATATTTTCTAAATTATCCATTTTAACAGGTAACTTTTTTATTCGCAATATTCGCGTATTTATTGCGAATGCGAATACGAATGCGAATATTCAAAAACATGCGAATATTCGCGAATGCGAATGCAAATGCCCATTAAAGATATTTGAAATCATATATTTTTTTTAACATTGGAAGAGGTGAGACGAAAGCGAGATTTTTGAAATGATATTTATTTTTCCTTTTCTTTAACATCTGGAGAGAGAACGTATTAAAATGTTTCAAATCATATTTTTTTTAACATTGAGACGGGTTGGAGGCATTTTAACAATAGAAAGCTTTAGAGCGGAGGGCGGGATGTTTTTTTTGTCTTTCTTTTAAACATTGGCACAGAGGATGTGAAAATGCTTCAAAACATACTTTTTTTTAACATCGAGAAGTGGTGAGAGGGGGAACCTTTTTTTCAATAATATTTGTTTTTGACATCAACAAATAGGATGCATTAAAATGTTTCAAATATATTTTTTTTTTAAATTGGAGAGGGTTAGAATGGGGAGGGGGGAGGGAGATGATTTTTTTTAAATGATCATTTTTCTGTTTTTCTAAACGTCTGGAGTGAAGACGTATTAAAATTCTTCAAATCATATTTTTTTTCAATATTAGAAGAGGTGAGAAGGAGAGGGGGATGGTTTGTTTTAACTCTCACCCCTTTCCATGTTAGGAAAATATGATTTAAAATATTTTTAAGGTGCTCTCTCTGCCGATGTTTTAAAAAATATGATTAAAGAAGCAACCCTATCCCCTTCTCACCCCAATGTTAAAGAGAATATGATTTCAAATATTTTTATTGCATCCTTTCTGCCGATGTTTCAAAACAAAAGCAAAAAAATTCACAAAATACACTCCCCTTCCCCTCTCACCCCCTCCAATGTTAAAAAAATATTATTTCAAACATTTTCAAGGCGTCCTCTCTCCCGATGTTTAACAAAAAGAAAGACTGTCACTAAAAAGAAAAACCAGCATCCTCTTTTATTGAATTTTGTTTTGCATTTTACACAAATAAAAAAACAAAAAAAAATATTTTTTATAATATTGTTACAAATATATTCGTATTTTGTAAACATTGCCATAATAAAATTGTTTTTAAAAATTTATTTTCGTTACATCCTTAATATTTGTTCATTCTAAAAATGTTTGAAAATTGTTATATACTTTGACTAAAACAGCACATCTTGTTGCCGCTTGCACTTTTGCCCTTTTTTAGCCAATGGCTTGAACACCATTTAAATATTTTAATATATGAGTTTATTTTAAAATTAAAGATTTAGACTACGCATTTTAATATCGATCCCATATAAAATCAATGTCAAAATTATTTTGTTTATTCTCATTTATAACATCACTGGGATGAACATTTGAATCTTATGTAAAGAGGAATTTATGAAACGTCATCGTTAAAATTAAAATTAAACGACCTGCACAAATTGTGTTTATACTAAAAGCTGCTATCATGAATTTTTTTTGGCGTCTTCTCTCATTTTGGAATATTCCCGAGCAATGAGCAGCCAACTGGTAGAAAATTGAATAAGCATTTCAATCTTTTGGGATGACATTAAACAACAAGAAGATGAAAGCAAGACGAATTATATCATGGATGATATTTTTATATTCTCCGTAAAGATGGGGTATTCAAGTGAAGTTGCGAGTATCGTGTATGGGGGCTCTAATATTATATTTTAACTAATACCTAAAATACCTGTAGGTCAATTATATACCTAGGTTTTTTTTTTTAAAATGCTTCATTGATTTGCATTTAGAAATGTTGGATTAACTCCAACATTTTACGCGCTGTCTACAACACATACCTGGGCAGGACCGATGATATTTTTTCGCCCGTGTCTGAAAAGTTTTAACTGTGGCCACTGTTTCTGACGCGTGTTCGCCAAAGAAACGAAGGTTCGAAACAAAAGTTATTCGGAACAGCGGGTCGCCATTCACGTTGAGGGAGATTTATTGAAGAATGCAGTCGGCGTAGCTCCGGTTACGGTTATTTAAATCAACCCTCGATCCAATTTGTTTAACCGCAACGCGAAATAATGCCGGACTGTCGGGGATAATTTAAAGGAATAAATATGAACGTTTCGTTGTGTTCTGGTGGTTTTCTAGCTGAATCTTTTGTAACTATGATGATGTGAAATTAACAAAAATAGAAAGTTCATATTTTGTTTTAATGTTGATTGATTTGTATTTTTTTATTTTTACCTTTGAAGCAAGTTAGATTTTTCAAATTGTTTTGCATAATTAGCCACATTTTATTTTTTTATTTTTTAATTTAAAGATTTTCGTTAATCTGAAGTATTAGGCTTACTTCAGTTTTGACTCATTCATTGTAACATAACTTTAACTTCCACATGGTTTATTGTCTTGTTAAACTTTTGTAAATGTCTTATAAGCTCTTATATTGTGTTTTGATGGATTTAGTGATTGTCACTTTCAACAACAGAATTGGATTTAAAGTGTAACATAATTTATTGTGTATTTTATTCCTTTAAAAATAGTTTAGAAGTTAACATATAAGTATTTGTTATCTTATAGTTTCTCTGTAGAAGCCAATAGAAGTTATCGAAAGCTTAAAATTGAGAAAAGAAGTTTCTTTTCTTTATATATGATCGCTTAAGCTTAACCCGTTAAGAAGTTTTTGGAAAATAAATTTATTAGTTGTAAGCAACTTTTATTGTTTGGGGTAATATGCACAAATAATTTATTCCGTTACACTGTTTGGCTTTGGAGTTGAAACCGTGTTCTGGAACTGCTTATGGCCAACGTTTCGTTCTCAATCGTAGGGCACATCTTCAGGACTGCTACTTCTGTTGACCTGAAACAAGTTGCAATAAATAATCTAGTTAAAACAAGGCATTTAGCTCTCTAGCTAAATTATATTTCTGTTATAAATACATTAGAATGAATAATAATTTCGATAATATTTCGATCTTTTTTTTAATAAATTTTTGTTATCTTTTTAACATTTTTCCATATATGTAAGAATTAAACTTTCACATCATTGGTATTCTTCTGAAGTACGCATTACTCTGCAACGTAATTACAAAAAAAATATACGCAGGGTATTTGCGGAGTTTCCTTTGGGTAGAGATTAATTCATACATAACGAAGGTTTGTACAGATTCAAAGGGAATAATCAAATATTCTGCTTTCATGTTCTAATTTGTAATCCTTGCCACATTTATTAAAAGCAGTGCGTGATTATTATAAAAAGAAAAAAGATAACAAAGGCAAAAGTTATTTAATTTAACATGTAGCAAGCAGTGTATTCCTCTGATTGTGAGGTACAATCTTGCAACTTTATTTTACAATCATACTTTGCAATTCGAGAAAAAATAACCTAACTTAATCATATTAAGATAACAAAGATGTTTCTCGTTCCAAAACATCTCATCGCAAACTTTATTTTACAGCACACATTTTTAATAGCAAAACTGTCATCATCAGCAGCAAAAATGAATTAAATAAATACTGAAACTATTTTAATTTTACACTTCAAAAAAAAAAACATGCCAAGATATTGCTTGCTCTGCAAATGCAGAAATATCATTCCCTTCATAGTGTAAAGAGTATTGCTTGAAGTATAACAAAAAATATGCTTAGAATATAGCATTTTTTGGCTTGAAGAATGCTTTTCTATCTCCCTTAGCTTTGAATATTAGCAGAACTAAACAATTCAGTCTATCCATGCCCTAATTAAGTATGGCTAATGGAATATTCAGAGTTTAACGACCGATGCTTCATTTATAGCTCATGCACGAAGAGCATTATGCCATATTTGCTTTACAATATGGAAAATCTAGGGCTTCTAGGAATTATTAATGTCAGTTATAGCTGGACGATACATGCAAACTGAACCGCGATTATACAGATATTATCGATAGTAGAAAATCCGATTAGGTACTTAGTTGGATTAATTGCAGTAGATATTCATGATGTATATGATGAAAATTATATTGTAATTCAGACTTTTTTTATGCCTACACTGAACGAAATATATACACAAATATAATAAAAAAGCACATTAATTCAATAATTATTTTATTAAAATTCGTCCAACGAACACTTTTATCAATACAAAGTATGTGCGCTTATTATATTAATGAATATATATGTTCATCTAAACAATAAAGAAAATTGTTGATTGTTGACAATAAAGTGATTAAAGAAGTTTTTGATACAATAAAGTAAGTTGATATTATATATAAACTAGATTATCATATTGCTAACCGTGGTACATTGCACCAATTAACTTCTTTATTGCTTATATGAAATTTATACATTCCGTTAATTAATAATAGTTGAATAGAAACTATGAATTATATATTATACTTATTTATTAAAATTTGGCAAATAATATAAACAGATTTTGAAAAGATACAGTTAGTGTAGGAGGTGCAAGTCTTTTACACTAACAGCACATTTTCGAAATCCGAAATACTATTTTGCAAATTTTAGTAATAATTAATTGGCTTAATAATACAACCAACTTCAAAAAAGTGCAGCTACAGTGCAATAAATAAATTTATTTACCAATACTATTTATTGATAAATTTTAATATTAGTATACATTATTTATTTACAAATCGAATTATTTCATTCTGTCAGCATTTCATATGTGATTTAGTCTTTAGTTCGTACAAGCTTGCCACAAGCTATCCAATTCGCTGGGTAATAAGTTATCAAATCTTAACGACCGTATTATAGCTTCTGTCCAGTCTTCAAAATCTCAAACACCAAATAGGTAATGGGTAATATTTGGGAAAAGAGTATATATACATTTATACATACCAAATTATTTGCAATATTTTTGTTTTGGAATTCTCCTTATCAGTTTTGCATATTCGTAAATTTATTACTTATAAAGTTTCCCTTTTTTTACCATCCGATAAAATTCCTAAAATATGTTAAGAGTTTTATATTAAAGTTGTAGCTATAATAGTCTTAAATTACCGAAAAGTTGATAATTTTCCGTCAGAAATCTATTAACTATCTGCTTTTCTAACCGCGATGACGTTCCCAGCGATAAATGATAATCGTTTTCTATAAAATACTAAAACACTATATTTGTATTCAGGTTATGCACATGTTTGAAATGTCTGACTAATGTATCAAGCTCGGCAAAATTAGTGTTATACATAAAACAAAGTATATTACACCTACTTTAACGTTCACACACACGCAAAATATCAAATATTGGATATCCACTTATTGTTCATTACATATAAAGCTTAGGTTAGGTAATTTGAATATCTAATAATAATTACGTATTTAACAAGTTTTCAAGTGGAATGTGAATCTGAAGTTCTGGAGAAACAATTTTAACAATTGCATCGCTATACCTGCAGAGAAAGCGTAAAACATAGTATGTGTTAGAGTGAAATGATTGGAAACAATCAATGCCGTTATAAATTCATTTATTAATACAATTAACTCAGTATTAAAAATACATTATACTTCATAGAAATAATAAAATATTTAATTAAATTACTAACATACTAGTTTAAATTAACAAACTACTTAATAAATTCTTTATCCAATAACTAATAAACTGTATTTTGTTAACACAATAAATTACTTTATCAACGTGACCGTTAATAAACAAAATTGTTCAATATAATAAAAAAAATTATCCATACAATATATCTTTTTCTTATTTTAATAAACTCAACTCAATAAACGGTGTTTATTAATTTTGTTTTTTCAGTGTAATTCAGAGGAATATATTAGAGGTGCGAAATTCAAGATGCTGGCTTTATTATAATGACGCGGCGGAATTATTTACCAACAATTTGCAGTCATTCAACTATATTAGAATTTATTATTATACGCACCAGCAGGGTGCTTTTATAAGCCTATTAAAGAGATTAATTATAAAAATATATTATTAATTATATAAAGAATCTAGTGTCTTTCATACAAATTTGTTCACTTCGGGAATAAATTTCAGTAAAAGGCACCTTAACTTAATCGCTAGATAGATAATACAAATGAAAAAATGAAAAGAAATCAGGAATAATACTAAAATAAATACTTGCACTTCGATTTAGAGTGTCACCATAGTGTGCGAAAAAATCGCCATCCAAATCACAAAGCTTGTTAAAGTAAATGAGTTAAGAAATATTAATGCCACTTGCTAAGCAAGCTATGATAAATTTTCATATACATATACCTTCAGTACCGCCCCTGTGTAGTACTTTTCCTTAAGGTGTAGCGCTCGTTTAGATAAAGTGATTACTGCAGAGACGAAAGAAAAGGAAAAATTCACGTCCTCACGTCGGTATGTATACAACTGGAACAACTTAATGAAGAATTCATTTTTCGTTCACGCAAGCTCGTTGTGTTCCGCAAATATGTACCTCGTTCAGTGTATACAGAGCAAAATGATTACGAGATGTTGTGTTTGCACATGAACTCGTAATTACCGCGGAGTACAAGACACGTAATATGCAGACAAGTGAAGATGTCTATGTCTCCGCGTATGATGCAAACACCTCAGCGGCTTTAACCTCCGGGCAGACAATCAGGATTCTTTAGAAGATGGCATAAATGCTAGTGACATGCATTTATGCCATCTTTTCTGTGCTTGTGTTCTCGGCTAAATTATCTTGCATTTATGTACGTAGCTATCTACAGAATGAATGCTAGTGTAGTTTTATTGTTGTGTAATCTTTAATTTTAACATTAGTTGTTTCTCTTCTTTGTTAATCCTTTACTAGGCTACTATATAAGTTAGCGTTTGATTTCACCGCTTGTTTTTAAGCTCCAATTAATAAATCGGATTTTATGATAATTTTATCTTTAATATCAATAATTCTATTCAATGCATTTTTCCTTAGTATCTATTCTGAAAATGTTTGTTGTGTATTATTAAATTAATACTGAATGAGTGTGAGATGTTACGAACTCATTATTTTTTAAAGATATTTTGCTAATTTTCCAATATAATATGTACAAATATGTTCTGATTAGAACACAAATTCGTAATATTATTTGGAGTAAGCACTAAATTTTGCGCTATGCGCTAATAATAATAATTGTATGTATTTTTCTACGTTTAATTCATTTATTAGCGCATAGTAAAAAGCTAGCATAATAATCTTTTATCGATCAAACTAACCGCCCTCAGGTCCTGCGGTTCTAGGGGTATTTAAATTATAGTACGACCCTGTATAATAACAAAAAAACCTTTACAATATTACAATATTTTATTTGAAAACAACGGAAGCAGAGCAATGTACAAAGAAAAGCGTTACACATACACAATGATTATTTACTGGTTAAAAAAAATAAATGGGCCCCCCTTAAGGACTCTGCAAGAAGGGAGATCTGGACCTGGTTTAAGAATAAGAAAGTACAAGAAATAAAGAAAGTACAAAGAAATGGAGTTGGACTGAAGGTTAACTCCATACTAAAGCGCTAACAGGGGATGGGGATGCTAGATTCTCTGATAAGGTGTAGTCTTGGCGTGGTCGGTAAGATTTTCGGCACACACAGCGGTCTCTTCTGGGAATTGGTTCGATCTACCTACGCCGTCGTACCTTCTGGGAACTGTATTCTGGCTGATATGCCATATGCACTCAGTAATCGCGAGGCTACCAACACCTTTTAATAATACGTATATACTTTGGTGTGGCCAGCACCTAATGGCGGCTCCTTATACAACTGCTCTCGAGCTGAACGCCACATCCTCTTTGTTTGGACGCTGACTGATGACTTCCTTGTTTGCTTGTGTTCCTACGCTCTCCCACGTGCTTCCCTTGGCTGTCCGCAAATCAGGGACGCTGCGCTGATCTTGGAAACATGCGAACTATCTTTATTTGTCTATTTCTTTCCTAACGCCGCTTACGTCACCGCACATACACACACATACATATAGATTAAATACAACTAAAAATACGTTAGAAATCCCACATATTTCTGCGTTCTAGGCGTCCCATTACACATATTAGGTTATTGTGCCATCATCAAGTATTTTACAAGATGCTGAGGTATAATTTAAAGTTAATTGTGATATAATATGTGGATAAATATTAAATGGTGTGTGTATAATTAATTACATTAAATTAATTAATTTCACAATATAAAACTAATAACTAATACAAAAGACGTCAGTTGAAAATGAAACATGAAAGTTATGGAAAATTAATTATGAATTTACGTAAATTATGATAGCATTCTAGTGTTAAATAATGAAAGTTAATTAGTGTGTCAAATACGCTTCTAGATTTTTTTTTCACTCCACCTGGAACACTTTCACGCTGAAGGTATATGCGTCAAGATGGTGTATACAAGTTAGCTCATATAGGATAAGTAGCATGACGATTTAAAAGATTAGTTTCCCAAATGCCCAAAGGTTCCAAGTGAAAACCCCTATCTTTTTCAGTCCTTTTATTATTTATTATAAAAATAACGGTGGGGATTCTATTTATATGATGTTCTGTAGTAATCCTTTTCAAGTTAGTTTGCAGAAAGTTTTTTTTAATCAATTACTTTTTTTTTAGATTGAACATATAATTAGATCAATTAAGTATCGATAGGCCTGGAAAACAACTAGAAAGGTTCTATATGGTTCTACTAAAAATATAAGTTAATTTAATTAAATTTGTTTGGTGTAGCATTATATTAACATATTTTGCGAATTAAATCTTGTATTTTTTGAACAAAAAAGGAAACATGACACGACAACTGCTGGTTTATTTAACCGGCTTTACTACTCCAGTACTAATAAAGTGTGCAATGGTCAACGGCTTAATTTTAGATACCCTATGCGCCGTAACATTTACGCCACGAATAAAATTTTATTACGGCATAATGAAACGATTATTGCAGTGGTCCTAGAGCAAACTACGCTGACGTAAATTCCACATTTAATAACTGCATTATGCGCATACATAAATTTTACAAATGCCATAGATAATATAGATTTTACTACCTCAACGTCCAGTGGAATGATTGTTATGTGACGGATCGCATGAAATTTATGAGAGATTGTATGTTAGTGCAACAAATTCATGACTGTTTATGGGTGCATTGGTTTTTTAATGAGTTAATTAAACTGATTGGTTGAGTTACTTATAAAATCGATTGTACAATGCAATAATATCAATATATATGTTTCAGATTCACATATATACCGTGACCAACATATGTAAATGTTGCAATATGGGGATTGAGTCGTCATCACATGACTTGTAGAACGCTTAATTTAAAAAAGAAAAGATGCCATGATAGATAATAATAATAATAATAATAATAATAATGTATATATTTGTCGTAATATATGACCGATACAGGCCATTGTCATCCTACAACATATATAATATAAATACACACAAAAAAATTTAAATTTTCAAATAATTATAAAGTTTCACACAAGTTGTTGAACATATGGAGACGAGGACAACTTGCATTAAAATTTCACACAAAATAGTTGACAAAAGTTATCGCTTTTTTTGCAATAAAATGCATACTTTTGTTATACACTACTTGCTGCAAATAGTACGTTTAGACCAGTGGTAATAAGTTGCAACTAATCGTCTACAAAATATTTACAGTATTTTTGCTACTATTACAAATCTGTGTAGCGAACCGACATTAAGATTTTACCTTTATTTTATTTTAACTACGCTGTTGCTATAATCAATATACCTCGTTGTGAATAATTATTTACTGTATAATATGTTTTTTTGAAACACAATGTGTAGTTTTGTTGCACAATTTGTTGACATAATCTACCTATAAAAGGAGCATAAATTGCATATTGCTTGCCGCAAATGCAATAGTGAATTTCAGTAGAATTTTGCGTACAGTAAAACTGGACTGTTGGATCAAGGAATAAAGGGTTCTTAATTTGAGAAGTTTTGATCTCATCACTTTTGCAAATTCTCCTTCGCCGGTATACAATGTATTTCCGGTAAATGCACCAAATCAATTTTTCATAACCGTGTTTGCGTGAAATAGGAGAAGCGCCATCTTTACAACAATAGCTGCATCCATATGCTATTGAAACGTAACTATATGGGTAGAATAAAGTGTGGGCTAGGTTGGAAAAAGGAATTTAAGTTAACTACAATTGTGGTTAGCAATTTCGTTATCTTTATATATTTACTTTGTTAATTTAAGAGTACTTATTGTTTAAGTAAAATTAATGGGTTTATTAAACTAATAAACTAGAAGTAACAAAATAATATGATCGCTTTTTGCACCAATTATTTTTAATTTCCGCAATACCGCTAAAATAAACGAGATTTTATTAGTTTGAGGTTTGTTTGTTGATTTTATTAACGACAATATGTACATTTCGAGGGATGTTGGCAGTTGGTGGATATAATTATTACTGCTATGTCAACAGGTCGATGCCCGTCTTAAGATTAGCTTTTTTGCTTCAGAACAGCAATTCGTAAATTATAAGGTTCGTCCAAGATCTTGACAGAACGACGTCCTTCTTAACAGAAAGGAAAATCGGAAATCGGAATATTGCAATTATAGTTAATTAATTATTAGTTCGATCCGTGAACTGGTGTTCGAGTGCTATAAAGTTTCCCAGTATAAAAATTCTCGTTTATTACTTTTTCCCACTCCATCAAATGCAATTTATAAAATATTGTAAAACATTTTACAATTTTTTAAATAAATTAGGTACATATATTTGCACTTTTCTGGTGTTTAGTAGCTCAATTGCAATAAAATATAATGCTGTGTACTAACTGAATTTGAAAATGCATAAATGAACTATTAAAAAAGAAAAATTAAATTAGCTAGCCCAACGGATAAAATTTTAAAGGCCGCAAAAGAACAATTAACCTCAGAGTTACCCACGCGAATTAAAACTTGACTTTAACCACGACAAGTAAAATGTGAGTGAAAGAAAACTGACTTTCTTAATTACCCCAAAAATTGAAAAGGGTTACTTAGAATAAAAGAACAGAATTTTAAACACAACGACGCTAATTAACAATTAACAATTTATTATAAAAAAAAAGAAAAAAAAAATTAATTACAAATTTGCAGAAAAAAAAAACCGTGAACTGAGGGTTCTGGCTTAAATCAAAACTGCACGTGATTCTAAAATTACAATAGGACAATGCTAAATCCTATATCAAAGCAAAAGAATTAATCTTTTCAGTTCAGGAAGATAATACTTTTTTCAAAAAAATCCACGTCGTTTCAAATAAAATGAAATTAATTCGTGGAACACTAGAAATTATACAAAAATAAAAACTAAAAACAAGAACAATGCTTCTATTCACCCAACCCGAGATGATTAATAATTAAAAAGAAACAGTAAATTAGAAAACGGAAAAAATAATTCTTTAAAATATAATGAGAGAATTACAACTAAATCTATCTTCCTGCACGAAAATAATAAATGATCTTACATCTATAGTGTGCACACATCAATATATTAACAATTAATATTAAGCGAATTCCTTGATGGACAGAATAAAACAAATTATACGAATTAAAATAAAATATCAAATGTATTAACAAAATGGCAGCAAAGAATTTAAAAATACATGTACTCACGCTGACAGTCGACCAAGGAACTGTTTCATACAATTCACCAGTCGTTTTTGTAACAAAAATCCTACTCTTGACTACGTACAACGCAGCTGCGCAAACATCACGCTAACATTTAGAAGAAAAGGCGCTAACATACATGAGCAAATAAAAGACATCAAAATAAATGAAATTAATAATTTAAAACTGAACACTTAAATAAATAAATCAAACAATCAATTCATTAACTTAATCTTATACAAAAATAAAGTCTACATCTATGAAAATTCTCTCGAAACATTGACAAAGGCTGAACGGAGTAAACATGACAAAATCTATCTATATCGTAGTGTATACTACGGCTGGTTTATGATGAGTATGACGACACGTGAGCGTAATTGCTTTAGCTCCTCCCTTTTTGCCCCTACGCAACTCTCAGGAGCTATTTGTCGACCTGTAAAAGCAAAAATAAGCTTTCAGCATGGCAGCTGCAGTTGTAAGAGACGGTGTCCTAAAAATGGTTAGCACAACAATGATTGTGTTATTTAATTGCGGATAGTGACATAGTACTTTCATTCTATTATTTTAAAATGCAACAAGGGTATGTTTGCTGATATGTTACATAGTAAAATATTAGTACGTTAATGCATATAAAAGGTATGTTTTTATACTGTATTAGCGTTTCTTCTTATTTAGTATGGCTCAGATAAAAAAAGCGAAATAGTTTAAGTGTAACGTTTCGACATTTAATTTATACCTTTTTCAAACAATCTTGGAGATGTACCTACCGTACCTTTAATATCCTTAAATGTTCTTATTATGTGCCCATCCATAGATAGTTATTCTTGTTGAGAGTTGTTTAGCGAAAATACTATATTAGGATTAAGTAATTCTTAATATAGTATTTTGGCTAAACAACTCTCAACAAGAATAACTAACCATGGTTGAAAATATGGTAAGAACATTTAAGGATATTAAAGAAGAATACGGAAGATGCATCTCCAAGATTGTTTGAAACAGACAAATTAAATGTCGAAACGTTACATTTAAACGATTTAGTTTTTTTGTTTACCTAAGCTATACTCCAAATACGAAGAAACCTTTATAATTGCAAATATTGCACGCTTTTTACAGTAAGAAATTAACAAATTAATGAAATTTCATTAATCATAATTGCATTTCCTGCAGCCAATTATGCTGTAGATACCTGTTTTTGCAACTAATTCTAAGTTAATTAATAAGCGAAGCATACCATGATGAGATAGGTTAAAACGTGTGCGCGAATTAGGGTAAAGTGGGGGTATTGCAGAACTTGTATGTTATGTATTTCGAAAGAGTGTTTTCTGAAAATGTTACCATTACGTAAATACTTCTGTACACTTACAGTGTAATTCATATTTCCATCGCAAGTTACGAACTCTTTATAAATTAGTATAAATTATGTATAGCTAACATTATGTACCTTTCTAAACATCTTGCACAACGGAAATTTATCACACAAGAATTAGAGATTTCAACTTATTTTTTTTTTTCTTTAATTTATCTTAAAAAAATGTTTAATTAGACCAATCATCTTTTGTACATAAAGAAAGAAGTACTTATTACTTTCATCCAGTATTTATTTTGTATAAGTGAATACATCTGCATGCGAGAGCGTATTGAAACAAATATGAAGCGCTTTCATTTTAACGATATGAAAGATCAAAGCTCACGCTGCGGAAAAAAAGCTGCGAAACCGTGGAAGCAGTTGCCGGCCCACATTCAGGCAACGCGATCCACACCTGCAATTTTACGGCCTTGTCGCAAAGAATGCCTCTTCGTAATTAAACACGTTCCGCTCGCCTATATGTAGATGGAGCTTCTGTCGCCTGAAGCGCAGTGTTGATTCGTCTTTCATCTGTCGTTCCGTCAATGTCGACTATGATGCCTAATGACTAATACGTTCGCGTCCTGACGTAAATGACTTGTCGATGACGGCCGTTTCATTATTTGCGCACTTCATATCATCCCGTGAAGAGAACACTATCCCCCTTCGAACAATGACGCCGAAGTATCTCGATGGAGATGGTGAGGAGGAGCCATTATACTTTGGAACAAATTCGTTGCGAATTCTATGAATGCATTAAAATAAAATTGCTTTAAAACGATACAATACAAATGTAAAATGTTCTAAAATTGGAAGATCTTTCACATCTGCTGTCTCTGAGTAAAAAAAGACGGACAAAAGTAAAAGCAATGTAAAAGTCTTGAGATTTCATTTCGTCGGTAAACAAAGTTGTACAAAAGAATTTTTTGATTGGAAATTTATTAGCGTCCGCGGCTTCTTATTTCGGAATATGGTGTTCGGAGTTTTGTTTAGGATAGGAGAGCAACTCAAGTTTGAGCTGAATTGGTAACGATGTAACAACAAAAGAATAATTGAAACGTAACGTCAATGAATCAAAAAAAATAGGTCTGGTCTTGTCATATCATTGAGAAAATATTTAGTTCATATAATGTAAAAAGAAAATTAACTGATAGTTACTACACTGAAGTCCTCTCCAGTACCACCGTAGTGTTTTCACAATCAGTTTTGAGTACAACGACTTGAGGATCAGATTTAAGGTCTGTAAGGGCAAATATTTCAGATTTAGTGCTGATAAACTTATAGTATACAGTTTTGGAAGTTTCACAACGAATGGGATCGGCGATCTCGTTGGAGATTCTAACAAATTATTTGAGAGCTACGCCATGTTCCCGAAACCCTAATCCAGAATAGCAACCTTAGAGACCAGATCCAGCGTACCATAAATCGGACACCTGCATCCTAGATCCAACGTATCCGAAACATAACCCACACTGTTGAAAATATTATCGGTGTTGGCGTTAATTTTGCGCTAGTCAAATATTTTAGTGTTGATTTTTACAAACTCTGCAGGACGACTTGACTACGTTTAATAGAACAGAAAATACTAGAATTTCGTTTGAATTCTTTGTTCAGATATGAAGATTTACTATTTTTCTAGACATTCAGAAGCGTCAACCAATCAAATTTTTAAAATTTTTATGGGCAAAAGATATCCTATCAGACGCCATCCGCTAAGCGTCCTTTAGGAAATTTGCTGCAAGTTTTTCGAAGTACAGGAAACGTGTCTTATAAGAAAACAGAACGACAAAAGCCGATTATCGGAACTGAAGGAAAATAATATCTTAGTTATCGGATCTCTTGCTGAAAATCCGCATACAAGTCAGTGAAAAATAAATGAAAACTACAAGGATAAGAAGAGGAGCATCAGAAGAATTATAAAGATGAACAAATTACCCTTACCACAAACAACTGCATGAAGAACTTTTGGAGGCAGATTACGATCGGTGGTTTGGATTTTGTTTATGGGTTCTAGAAAAGTTAGGAGATGACGAAATTTCCTCGATTATGTGTTATTTTCGGATGAGTCAACTTTTCATAACAACGGATTAGTTAATAGGCATAATTTTCATTATTACAGTGAGGAGAATTCTAATTTCATTACAACCCTAAATCGTCAACATCGATGCTCTGTTAATGTGTGGGGCCGAATAGTTGGAAAGCGCGTTGATAGGGCCATATTTTTTTGATGGTCAATTGAATGGTGCCATGTTTCTACAATTTATAAAATATAACTTAACAATACTTTCGGAAAATATATCTATTAATATTTGACAAAGACTGGTTGCGATTAAACGGTGCTCCTGCCCACTGTTACATATGCACTCGAGAGGAATTAGATAGGCAGTATCCCACCAGGTAAATAGGTGCGGAGGTCCACATAATCGGCCAGCAAGATTTCCAGATCTAACAAGCCCATTTTTTTTATGGGGATATATTAAAAATATTTGTTGACATACACACACACCACAAAACACCCGACAATATGAAAAAGCGAATAAGAATGACGTTTCGATCTTATAACACCAAATGTTTTGAGTAATGTTAAAGACTCATTTCAAAAAAGAGTACGCCTCTGCATTGACAACGATGGTCATCATTTTCGAACACTTTTTAAAACATTAGCAGTTTTTCACATATGATTTATCCATTTTAATAAAGTACATTTTTAAAGTTTACTTAGTTATGACTTTAATTAGTATATAGGAAAGCTGAGTTGAAGAGTTAGGTTGATAAATATCGTCTGTCTATGTTGAATAATAACAGCAGTTTTGTCCAAGCCTACTTCCAAAAAAAAAAAATAATGGCTAGGAATTAATATTTGAAAAAGAAAATTATAAATCACTGAGAAACTATAACACATAGGTATAGGAAGCATTAATGCAATCTTACCGTTAAAATTATAATCTAGATAAGGTAATAAATACAGGGTGTTCCATTTAAAATAAGAAAGTTAAAGTTGCCTCTAAAGATAGCGAAAATTAAAAGTATGTTTTTGTTCACCCTGTATATTTTTTGCATTACTTTTATTTTATTATTAAATTTAATACTTTAGTTAAAAAATAAATATAGTTTAAAATATCTAGCTTAAATATGCATGACAGGCATGCCTCTTAAATGTTGGTCTACATTTTGAAGAATAGTTAATTATCTCGTAAACGAGTTGAATTAGGTATCAGAAACCTAACAGCAACTTATTTTTATTTAGTTTGTACTATCAAAATATGTCAAAATATACAGGGTGTTCCATTTAATTTTTCAAAACTTTGGTGTGTAACTTTTCCTTGAGTCACCCTGTATACTTAAAAATAATTTTGAAATGCGGTCCCTCTGAACCTGTATAACCCTTAACAAAAAAAAAAATTGAAAATATGTTACCACTTTTCGTATATAAACCGACGCAAATGTGGTAGCCCACCCTGCATATATGTGGGAAAATATTTTTATGAAAAAGTTTGCACAAAATTTACTAAATACGAACCTGTTCCCTTTACAAAATAGTTTATTTGATGCCATACAAACCTTCGAGTGAGTATACATATGCATTTTACTTATACTAACACATTAATAATAAAGCATGATCAAGGATTCCAGATAATAAAAACGGAACTGGAAACACTCGAAGCAAAACAGAAAATAGTGAAGGCAAAAAGTAAATTGAAACGCACAAAAAAATGCATTGGCGACTATTTAACACCGGAGGCAAGATTCATTCAAAAAGAATCAAGAAGCATCGCGAATAAAGAACGAAGTAAAGGAAGCAAGATAAAAATAAGTATTGGGTTCGTTTGTGTCTAGTTGCAGAAAATAGAAACTATTCTCAACTTTAAACTATTCAATAACGATAGAAATTACATTATAACTTTTGTGACATTTCATAATATTTTTATAATAATTATTATAGTTTTTACATAACTGTTATGTTTGAATTTGTATATTTGTTAAATTGATAGATGTCAGAAGTGAAAAGCAAAATGTTAGCTAGATCGGCGGTTTGGTGGCCGGGGTTAAATGATGATATTGAGTTATTAATTGGTAAATGTAGAACTTGTCAAATTACTCAAAATCATGCTCCCGAAACTAATTTGATTTCATGGCCTACAACTGAAATTGTTTGGCAAAGAATACATGTTGATTCTTATCATTTTAAAGGCAAAACATGTCTACTAATAGTAGATAGTAAATCTAGATGGTTAGATATTCATGTGATGTCAAGGGGTACAGATATAAATAAAACCATAGAAAAGTTAAAATTAACATTTTCGGTGATGGGAATTCCTCAATTGATTGTATCGGACAATGGTCTACCATTCAATTCGAAGGAGTTCCAGAAATTCCGCCAAATAAATGGAATTTGTCTACTAAAGTCTCCACCATACCATCCGCAGTCAAATGGAATAGCCGAAAGGCATATTGGCAATGTTAAAACGGCGTTGGTCAAATACTTTATTCAAAATTCAAAATTAAGCCTAGAACAACAGATAGTTAATTTTTTATTTTCATATAGAAACACATCAAGTGTTTGTACTGGTATGTGTCCAAACGAGCTTATATTTAAATTCAAACCCAGGACAAGGTTAGATATGCTGAAACCTAGTTTTAATAATGCGATGTTGTGTAGGAAACCAGAAGTATTTGTAAGTCCAAAAAGGTATGGGGTTGGAGAGAAGGTATTACTAAATGTGAAGGGTCTTAAAGATTATAATAATGTAAAGTGGAACGAAGGGGTGGTAATGAAAGTAATTAGTGGTGTGACTTATTTAGTAAAGGTAAATGACAAAATCATGTTTAAGCATGCAAATTGCTTGAAGAAGTCTTGCTTAGAAGATGTAGAATGTACAAATAGTTTTAGTGTTTCGACAGAAGAACCGGAATTAGAAATTGGTAAGGAGGAAAATCTTACACTTAGGCGGAGTTCTCGTCAAATTAAAAGTTCAAATGAGGTTTAACCTTTAGTTTGGCTAGAGGGAAAAAATATTATGTTTGAATTTGTATATTTGTTAAATTGATAGATGTCACATTATATTTGTTAAATTGACAGATGTCATATGAAGTTTCGTAAATATAACGATTATACATGTATTAGTAGGTTGTTTAGTAAAAACAATTACGACAGTCATGTTTTTGTAAACAAGTCAGTGAGTGACAGTTTTTGTATTCTGTAAGTTATTAAAATCGTCTATTAAACTGTGTGCTTAATTTCGATTCATTGCCCACGTATATTTAACAATAACCATCTTAACAGTATGATACAAAAAAATAGTAATTAGTTAAGGAATCTAGGAATGGGATAAGGAGGCAATGGGAGTAAAAGCAAAAAGGTAGTAAAAACAACGAAGCAGGAACATAATATGACGATATTGGCAGAAAATCAGGCTACGAGAAAGGACTAGAAGAGTTTAAACAAATCAGAAGATGGAAAGACTCGGCAAACGACATGGAAATGAAACGGAATTATTGGATAAGAGAAAATAAAAACGAACAAAAAGAGATGTCAAGAGAGATGAAAGTAGAGGCAAGGAGTGAACGGGTTACATATGAAGAGTCAGTAACAAGAAATTTGGAAAAGACATCAAAAGACGAAACCACACAGAACAGAACTCAATGGAGGAAAATTGAGGAAACATGGTGATAATAGAATAATTTAAGTCAAGAAGTAATACACATACAGGGTGTATCAAATATAGAGGTAAATATAATAATATGTATCAGCTGTAATCATATACAATCAAAAAGTCTTAATGCACAGGGGGTCTATCTGTAAGCATTAACGAGAAAAAATATTTTATAAATGCCGTGGGCTAGAGCCATACCTGTGCCCAACCTAAATGCTGTCCCGAGTATACCCCCACATACCACTATCATTCAGCCATTACCGCTGTTAGTTTTGTGTGGATCGCCGCTTGGAGTGCAAGCCACTTTGAACATTTTATTTAAATTCTTCCCGTCTCGAAAAACGATCCTTTTCAGGACCATCATGATTTCATATAAAGAAAATCGAAGCTTGATGCATCGACAAAAGCGCAGGAATGTATAGATTCATTTTCGCGCGATATCATAGTAAAAAGGCGTGTTCTGTACCTACATTTATTTCTGTGTAATTCGATTCAATTCATTTTGCGTTATATGATTAAATAAAACCAAAAGAAATAACTCAGATTCATGTGGTACCGTTTATTAACAACTAACTCTCGATTCGACAAAGCAAAAGGAAAATATTTGCGTTTTTTGTAGCTACTCAAGTCGCATATCCGGTAAAACTCGAACGTCATATCAGGATATTAAAAATAATACTTTGTAGACTTACGTAGAATGCTCTTAACAAAAAAGGAATGTTTATTTTATAAAAAGAAGAAATTTAAAATGCCTCAGTTTTGCTATTTTTACAAGGGCCGTAATTATTCAGAATGACGTTAAATAAACTTTACGGCATACCATTATGAATAATACTAAATGAGTGCAATGTATTCATACATAATACCACATTTAGGTGCTTAACATGACGTTTCCTTGCTACAGACTCGGACTAAAGAATTTTTGGCGCTAAATTTTACTTTTTTTTATTCTTTAATGATGAAATCCAGTTTCAGTGGGTTTGTGCTTTATATGTCGTGTAGTTAATACCCAAGCAAAATTTACTTTTTTATTTGATACACCCTGTATATGAGTGGGTTTACATGATTTATGCCCTGCCTACTCTGTAGTTGATAATATCCATTACTTTTAGGGTATTTGTATGCAATGTAAGCTCCCTCCTGCGCAGTATAATTTTCGAAACCTTATTATTCATCCGTCTTTTGAATAATATTAGAATGAAATTCTTCCAGAAACATGGCATTTCCTCGAATAATTCTGTGGAAGCGTATTACATGATGTGTCAATTTAAACCGTATAGACGGATATTCACGCAGAAGCCCCTCGCTCACATTTGACTTATTGTGAGGGAAAGTAATTTCGCTCGCGGCATATTTACTTCAGAATTTCAATAAACACATTTTTTTTACATTTCAAAAAGGGGAGAGGACCGACAGAACGAACGAAATATAAAAATATTCCCTTTTCATTTCCCCCGGCTGGCGCGTTTCTGCTCCGGCGAGAGCCTCCTCTCGCAGAATACGTTTCATCATATCCAAAGCAAATATGCGCGTTCAGCGCCCGTTACGACCCGCTCATCAGGGCCCGTTTGTCCGGCTACAAAAAGAGATCCGAGCCGTGACGGAGCACAATGGAAAACATGCAGGTCATTACCTCTTCCATAAAGTTGGCACTTTGAAAGGCGGTTCGTAAGGCGCTCGCTTCCATGTAGTAGAAGAAACGTGCGGAGAAATTGGACGCGTCCGCGTCGTCAACGCTTATCTCTCTGTTGAAGAGAGAGAGAAGAGGTAAAGGTCGCATCCCGCCCTGGCGCGAGGCAAAAAGAAAATAATTAAGTTTAATTTATACGGTAAACTCGCAAGTGTCCCCGGCAACTAAGTTTCATATAAAAGTATCGAGGTAATCTCCAGCTTTCGGGCGTATCTCGGGGAGGTAAATGCTTTCAGGCGAATTTAGAAGGTCGATGGGAAAGCAAATTCGCGGAATGTTTGTATTTAAGGCGGAATTAATGCGTTGGTATGTTTATTTGTTACTTTTGACGATAAAATAAGAACACACATTCAACAAGAAAAGGCATTTCAATTATAAATTTGTTACGATATCTAGGTGCATAATAAATAGTTCGAATAAAAATTTATTCGTCCTTTACTTTCTTCTACAATCGTATGTGAAAGTAACAGTTTCCATACAATTAAGTAACTCCGAAGGTTGACAACATCGCACACTCGTGCGTTAATAAACGCGTTAAATTACAAACTGATCACACTGAACTCATTTAATTGGCTTGTGAAACCTGCCAATTAGATGAGTTGTAGCTTAACGCAAAAAAAAAACAAATGAGGTGAGCCAGATGGTAAAAAGCATTTGTTATAATAGATAAAGCGCTTATTGTAACAAGCATGTTATACTAATGCACGGATTTTTACTAAAATCTTTCATATGCATGCCTGTGCTTTTATTGACCATTTGGCCCACCTCACTTCAGTTTTGTACGTTAAGCTACGAACCACTGACGTTGAGTACAGCTGGTCGACAGCTTTAGCCGTTTACAGTAGTAGTAAGTAACTCGTAGCTTAACGCATATAACTGAAGTGAGATGAGCCAGATGGTAAATACCTCTGGACTGTCTAGTGCTAGTGAATAAGTCAAATTGTTATCTCTATGGACAGACTATACTTCTTTTATTTTAACATACTTATTATCTTCAGAGCTTCCGTTTTTTCTAACCCATAATAACTCCCACTCTTATTATTTAGTAAATCAAGTAACTGATTACATAAAATAGTCCCCATATCGTATACAATATTTGAAATCACAACATGAAGATCTGTGGGAAAACATAAAAATATAGAGAATGTTCTATCAAAATAATTAAAATCATGGTTTGTTAATGGAAGGTGGTACCTGTTGGAACAGTATTGGTTTTTTTTTTTTGATACTACAAATAAATAAATATTTACGTCTGCTTATTTTTCGACTAAATTGCTAGGTACACATTTCGACTATCACTACAATAATATTTATTTTTGAAATACTTATAAGAAACCATTGCTCAAAAAAGGTTTGTCTCAGTATATATAACCTATCCCTCTCTTACCATACATAGTTTACAGTGGGACATACACTGGTATAGAGTGGGACATCAAAATCATCCATTTTAAATGATTACATGTCTTTTACAGTGAGAAAATAACAAATTACTGTGTTTCTGCTTTTAACTGTAATAATTAGGAGTATTTTTTCCTAAGATAAAGGGAAAAATTACTCCTAATTATTACAGTTAAAAACAGAAATACATTAATTTGTTATCCATTTTAAATATTTATTAATTTATGTCATATAAAATACATAAAAAAATTAATTTCTATTAGAATATATCATACTATACAATCGAGGAAATAAAAATAAAGTTATTTCCTGTAGTTTCGAAACTTTTACGATTCTGTCATTAATGTTTGCGTTGTCCGAGTTGTCTTTTTTGGGGAATATTTTGTTTTAGTATTTCCCTTTCAAAACATGAACTCGTGGACTTTCTTCCTTTTCTTTGGCTATTGGTACGCCGTAGACCTGCTTTGACATGAGATCTCACCTGCTCTGGACTAATTGTTTCCGTTTCTGCAGGTAGACTAGAAGGAGCTGCTTTATTTTTTGCAGGTAAACCAGAAGGACCTGCTTCTTGTTCTTCATTTGGAATCTTCACAGTAACAGTGTATGGTTCCGCATTTTCGAAAACTCGATCTGTGACAGAAGATGCCAAAAAGCTAGCCCAGAAAATATCTCTGGATTATAGAGATAAATCACAGTTTTTTGGAAACCATTTGGAATATTGTTTGATTCCGGAAATGCTTCATCTGCAATCTTAGCAATATCATAAATATTTATAGGTATACCAGGACAATTTAGCATCTATTGGTGCATTGCTTTGCTATAGCGTGTTTTGATAGGACTATGACGAGTAACATATAACCGTCGCATCCTATGGCTGCAGTGCGGCAGTAGAGTTAATAATACAATTCGATTATCCTTAGATTTTCTTTTAAAATGTTTACACCGATATGGCTGTTATCTAGTAAGAGCAGAATTTGTTTACTCTTGGAGCAACGAGTGTTTTCTATTAAATGCGTAGCAGTAAAGTAACTTCAAAGGTTATCGAAGTCATCCATCTACTGGGTTGCTTAGAATTTGTAATTCCTCTAGATTCAGGAGGTGCGTCATTAAGCATATGAAGGGTGCACGGGAATAACGATCAAAGTCCCTTTTTTTGTGAAAATGAGATAAGGGTGCCATTTTGTAGGAAATTCTGAGTATTATAATAATACGCGTTCAAATTGTTTCAAAAACGGTCGTAGTCCGTAGAAATCAAAGTTGCTACAGTATAGTTTTGTTTTGAAACTTTAAGTCGCAAACTTTAAAATTCATTTATCTCTTAATGTATGAATACGGACTTTAATCGTTATTCCCGTGCACCCTTCATATAGCTCAGAAATTTCTTTCGCGAAAATAGAAAGGAAGGAGGAATAAGTGTTCCATTCGCACATATAGTAGAACACAACGTTCAGCTGATGTAATTTTTCCAACTTGCTTTCGACCAGCTTTGGCCAGAACTTTCGGGGTTTAAGTACTGTCGTTACTGTCAATTATAGATTTGTTAAGGGAGAAATTATATTTGGTCAAATTTTCAAAAAATAGGTTCAATTTTTTCTTATTAAATGATGTTGCTCTTCTTAAATTCGTTAGTTCTGGAGTTCATAAACTTATATCCACATACTTATTTCTAAAGCAAAACATCCAATCTTTACCAGCACATTGTCTTTCCTTCCAAAATTGAGGAATCAGTTTAGAATTAGCTTTCATAAAATCATAACCTAAATTTTTCCTTCAATTTTCAAATATCTTTGTATTTTTCATAATGAGGATGCAATGTAGACTTCGAAATGTTATAGTTTAAGGCTGCTGCTCGAATAGCTTGAGGTTCAATTTAATTCGGCTGAATTATAACAATTCGCTGAACGTTAATAAATCTGTTCTGCGGCTTCGTGCATAGTAACGCCTACAGTTGAAGTACTTCCCTTCCATTTCCAGTCGCCCAGAATGCAATCGACAGCTCGCAACTTTTCACCCGGTATACGTCACCTGCCTGTCCAAATTTGCGACAATTTCTAAAGAAATTTTGAATATCTTGCTTGTATTGTAAAATAAAGTAAAAAACTCTGTATATACATTATCGCGAACTACAAGTATTAATGTAGAATAACAAATTAATGTATTTCTGCTTTTAACTGTAATAATTAGGAGTAATTTTTCCCAAGAAATTTTTTTTTTACAGTTAAAAGCAGAAATACACTAGTTATTTTCTCACTGTAAAAACTTGCAATCTTTGCATTAATGAAGAATTTTTGAATTCTTGGAAATTAAACTTCATTATCTATTGCTCTATACAAGCTTCTGATACATTAAGTCTGTAGATAATATCATTCATGATTTTGATTATACATATTTTCCCTTGGTATTAGGAAATGTGTGACTTGCACCTATATAGATAATTCCCCTAGTGGATTCCAAGACTGCTGTGTCTCTCTTCCTTTGGATTCATCAATAATTTCACGATGGCGGTTTCATTATGCAATACACCCTCTATCTGATATGTCGTACATTGCAGACATGCATTGTCCCTACCGTGTGCATCACGTTCTTCTTGATGTATCGCAGAGCGATAAATACGAATGCCATAGTTGTGCTATTGTTTCAAAAAGATACGCTTAATAATCTTTAGATCTATTATGCAAGTTCAGCTGTAGGTAATCTACTGATAGTAACATTCCTTTGAATTCCTTTATTACGAAATAATGTAGAGTTGTTTAATGAACATAGGATAGCTTGAAATCTAGACGAGTTGTTCCTGTGTGTGACGGTAATTTAATATGTATGTACACCGAAGAAAAAACGAAGATGTTGACAAAACAAAAACTTTTAATTTGTTGCATTAATTCAACCAGTCTTAATGTAAAGTACATTCTAATTTTGTTCCAAAATACTAACTTTCTTCAAGAAAAATGCATATTTCTGTTGAATAGTGTCAAATAGATTAGTAAATTATTTGAAATAAATGGTTTTTTATAGCAAAATTGAGCAAATATTTTATTATTCATTAACCATAGTCTTGTCAGTAACGTTTCGACATTAAAAACTTGCGTCTTTTCCAAGCTAAACTATTAAATGAAGCAAATGTTATGTTTTTGGTTTAAAATTTTAACTTTCAATGTTTGACTTACTTCATTTAATAGTTTAACGGCTTGAAAAAGACGCAAGTTTTTAGCATCGAAACGTTGCAGACAAAACTAAGGTTAATGAATAATAAAATGTTTGCTTTTGAACTTTTGAATCAAGAAAAGGAAGCGTTATATTGTTTAGCAATTAATTAATGTTATTTATAACAGTTCAAATGGTAGACAGAAATACATATATAGCTGTTTTTATGGGCTTGAGCATGGACGTTTATATGTAATTTGGTGTAATTTAGTATTCGTGGAACCATTTACAAATGATTTGAATCCTAGCATAGATCTAAAATAATAGATATTAAGGGCTAGTATTACAATCTATGGAAACTTACATATTAATAATAATTAATTAATATCAATTTGCACTTTTTGTGTATTTATCCAACAATTGACAATCTCCTCATAAAAATGTATGCCAGCACGTATTTACGTTGAAGATTGTAGCAATTGAAATTATATTGAATGTTTTAAATAAATAACATCTTGTTACTTGGAGAAGACAATTTGCAGTTATTCCCCAGAACATTCTTTATTTATAGACTGATATTTTGTTCTGTAATTGCACTTGCGTCCCAAACAAATATCGTAGCGTAGCAGGGGGAAAAGTAGGGAAGCTGTACTGGGCACAGGGAAACACCTCGAGCCTCTATAAATTAATTCACTGCAAGCAAAGAATAGGAACAGCAAAAGTAAAAGGGAAATTTGAATTGAGAATACCTCCAGAAGCCACGCCGGATTAATTTGGTTCGAGAGCTTGTTTTTATTGCAAATATTTACCGTGTCGTTTGATCAAATTACTTGAAATGCCCTCCGTTACTAACAGAAGCAGATAGAAGACGGGCACGAAAGATAAAAGGCAATTCGATGCGGTTTCCTTGTTAAATTTAATATTAATTCAATATAAATACGGGAGATTACAAGGGGAAGAAGGTTCAATTTTCTTTTTTCATCTTTTTGAAACGTCAAAGGGAGTTAATAAAGAAATGTTTATGTTCGAATTTTCGTAGTATTTATGCCGATGTAAGCAGGGAAATTTATGAAGATGTTCTTGGCACGATAGCCTTGTGCTAAGACATATATAGTGCATTCTTATTATGTTTGGGTATTACAATATCGGTATGGATTTCAATTGTCCTTGCAACTTACGACGCTCGTACTAATAAAATTGCTTGGCTGCTATTCAAAATATTCTCTTTTCATGCTCGTGCTTTATAATGGCGCCAATAATTTCAAAAATCAATTGTTCGAGCTTATTTATACACATATCTTTTACATTTCTTTGGCATTGGGAATTCATATTTCGTGGAGGAAAATAAAATTTGCAGGTTTTATGTATGTAGGTTCCAATACACAAATACATAAAATGGGAGGTATGATACATTTCCGCAGTGATAAAGTTCGACATTAAGACACTTTGTAATGGATTTTCTATAATTTAACCAAATTTCATAGATATAGATATAGATTTATTCCCAATAAACAAGTGCATGTTGTCTAACATCACATAAACATATAAAAAAATATAACAAACAAAAATAAAACAATATACACGTTCACTACGAGGAGACAGGTCAAAATTTATGATTATGCATAAAAATTTAAAAAGGTTTTATCATGAATTTTTTTGAGAAAATATGAAAAATTAATAACCGTATCACGGAGATCCGTGTTTCATTTAAAGCAATCCATTTCATCATTTATTTGTGACAGCAGTGAATGAAAGCTCTCAACTTCTTGACGTAGATTTTAAACATATTGTTTTCCTAACTAAATTTTATTAGTTGTAATGAAACGGATTTTATTCGCTTATATCGCTTCACGTTGGGCGACAGATAGTAATGGTACTTTAATCGGGCCTCGCGTTGGAAGTCAAATTGCGATGGTACGTTAATTTATTTCCATATATTATGTTCTCAAGTTGGGCGTCAGGTTTTAGTGTTAGGATTTGTAAATAATAATATACCTATATTGATTATTTGAACTAAATAATAAGTTAAATGGCAGGGAATTCTTTTACCGATTAAATTAATTGCTCTCAGGTCGTGCGGGTCTATACCGGCGTGAACCTAGCAACGCTTTTTACCAGCAACGCTTCCAATACCAGTGGCAACCAAACTGTTCCAGCAACGGTTTCGAAAAAAAATCGTATTGTCCAAACTAAATGTTGTCACACAAATTTGATTATGCAGAAATGTTACCTATACGATAGGCTTTCTAAACCACACAGTCAATCTAATGTCACCCCCGAATAACGACACCGGGAGGTGCGAATCGTATAATAACGGCATATAACCGGGAGAAAAAAATTCGTGGTATCTAAACTAAGTGTTGTCACCACAAATTTGATTATGCAGAAATGTTACCTATACGATAGGCTTTCTAAACCACACAGTCAATCCAATGTCACCCCCGGAATAACGACACCGGGGGGTGCGAAATCGTATAATACGGCATATAACCGGGAGAAAAAAATTCGTGGTATCTAAACTAAGTGTTGTCACACAAATTTGATTATGCAGAAATGTTACCTATACGATAGGCTTTCTAAACCACACAGTCAATCTAATGTCACCCCCGGAATAACGACACCGGGGGGTGCGAAATCGTATAATACGGCATATAACCGGGAGAAAAAAATTCGTGGTATCTAAACTAAGTGTTGTCACACAAATTTGATTATGCAGAAATGTTACCTATACGATAGGCTTTCTAAAACAACACAGTCAATCCAATGTCACCCCCGGAATAACGACACCGGGGGTGCGAAATCGTATAATACGGCATATAACCGGGAGAAAAATTCGTGGTATCTAAACTAAGTGTTGTCACACAAATTTGATTATGCAGAAATGTTACCTATACGATAGGCTTTCTAAACCACACAGTCAATCTAATGTCACCCCCGGAATAACGACACCGGGGGGTGCGAAATCGTATAATACGGCATATAACCGGGAGAAAAAAATTCGTGGTATCTAAACTAAGTGTTGTCACACAAATTTGATTATGCAGAAATGTTACCTATACGATAGGCTTTCTAAACCACACAGTCAATCCAATGTCACCCCCGGAATAACGACACCGGGGGGTGCGAAATCGTATAATACGGCATATAACCGGGAGAAAAAAATTCGTGGTATCTAAACTAAGTGTTGTCACACAAATTTGATTATGCAGAAATGTTAACCTATACGATAGCTTTCTAAACCACACAGTCAATCCAATGTCACCCCGGAATAACGACACCGGGGGTGCGAAATCGTATAATACGGCATATAACACGGGAAAAAAAAATTCGTGGTATCTAAACTAAGTGTTGTCACACAAATTTGATTATGCAGAAATGTTACCTATACGATAGGCTTTCTAAACCACACAGTCAATCTAATGTCACCCCCGGAATAACGACACCGGGGGGTGCGAAATCGTATAATACGGCATATAACCGGGAGAAAAATTCGTGGTATCTAAACTAAGTGTTTGTCACACAAATTTGATTATGCAGAAATGTTACCTATACGATAGGCTTTCTAAACACACAGTCAATCCATTGTCACCCCGGAATAACGACACCGGGGGGTGCGAAATCGTATAATACGGCATATAACCGGGAGAAAAAAATACCGGTGTGAACTTGGCAAGCAACTTATTAAAAAAAAATAAACGTAGTACGGTTCGATTGTACTTCCTTTGTACCCGTTTGTACACCTTCAGTTTCGTTTGTACCTCAAAGGTTAAAAAAATAGAAAGGGTTAAAAAAAAATTCAGCAAGCAAGTAAAGATATTCAAAAATGGACAACGTCATTCGAATGAGCATGTTTGTACCGTTTGTACCACCTTCGTTTTTGTTTGTACCTCAAAGGTTAAAAAAAATAGAAAGGGCAAAAAAAATTCTGCAAGCAAGTACAAGTTATTCAAAAATGGACAACGTCAATCGAAAGAACATCGTTTGTACCCGTTTGTACCTCCATTTAATCGTTTGTACTTCCACCAAACCGAAGTAGAAACATTTGAAAATAAGTAAGTTGGCGAGAGAAAATTTCGCTAATTTTTGAGATATCGAAAAACGGCCAACGCTATTCGAAAGAGCATCGTTTGTACCGCTTTGTACCTCTTTTACCATCGTTTGTACTTCAACCAAACCGGAAGTAGTGACAATTCAAAATATGTCAAAGAGAGAAATTTGGCTATTTTTTGAGTTATCAAAAAACGGCCAAGGTACTCGTTCGTACCTCCTTTTAAATCGTTCGTAGTCTCAAAGGGAACCGGAGTAGAGACATTTGAAAATATCTCGGACAGAGAATGTTGCTAATTTTTGAGATATCGCAAAGTGGCTAACGCTACTATTCGATAGAATATCTTTGCAACTGTTTGCACCTTTTTGAAATCGTTTGTACTTCAGCGAAGTCGGAAGTAATTCTTTTCAATATTTATGTTACATTTTTGTCTTAATTGACCTAGATCCCCATCCCCTATTTTAGAAAACATAGAAATACAGATATTCTGCATTTTGCCAAATTAGGTCAGACAACCTAGTAATGTGACCATTATTTATTAATTAGCTATGTATTTAATTTTACTTTGTGAGACTTTTAAGTATATTCTTAAATATGTATGTTGTTTTAAACCAACTCTTATTATATATTTCTATATCTTTGGTTGCAGATACCGGTTGTAAATATATGCATTTAACACCAATTATACTTTTCCTTATTATCTAATTGTTATGGACCTCTGCTAGGAGAATTAAAAGAAAGATACTCAATTGAGTCCTGTAGCGGCATGTTCAACGAATTGAATCGAACATTAGCGAAATTTCTCTCTCATATCTTCAAATGCTTCTACTTCCGGTTCGGTTGAAGTACAAACGATTTAAATGGAGGTACAAACGGGTACAAACGATGCTCTTTCGAATAGCGTTGGCCGTTTTTCGATATCTCAAAAATTAGCGAAATTTCTCTCGCCAACTTACTTATTTTCAAATGTTTCTACTTCCGGTTGGTGGAAGTACAAACGATTTAAATGGAGGTACAAACGGGTACAAAACAATGCTCATATCGAATGACGTTGTCCATTTTTTGAATATCTGTACTTGCTTGCTGATTTTTTTTTAACCCTTTCTATTTTTTAACCTTGAGGTACAAACGAAATGAAAGGTGGTACAAACGGGTAAAAACGAAGTACAATCGAAACCGTACTACGTTTATTTTTTTTTTAATAAAGTTGCTTGCCAAGTTTCACACCGGTATTTTTTTTCTCCCGGTTAATGCGTATATAACGATTTCGCCCCCCGGTGTCGTTATTCCGGGGGACATTGGATTGACTGCTGTGGTTTAGAAAGCCTATCGTATAGGTAACATTTCTGCATAATCAAATTTGTGTGACAACACCTTAGTTTAGATACCACGAATTTTTTTCTCCCGGTTATATCCGTATTATACGATTTCGCCACCCCCGGTGTCGTTAATCCGGGGGTGACATGGATTGATGTGTGGTTTAGAAAGCCTATCGTATAGGTACAATTTCTGCATAATCAAATTTTTGTGACAACACTTAGTTAGATACCACGAATTTTTTCTCCCGGTTATATGCGGTAATTAACGATTTCGCAACCCCCCGTGTCGTTATTCCGGGGGTTGACATTGGATTGACTGTGTGGGTTTAGAAAGCATATCGTATAGTAACATTTGCGATAATCAAATTTGTGTGACAAACAACTAAGTTTAGATACCACGGAAATTTTTCTCCGCGGTATATGCCGTATTATACGATTCGCACCCCCGGGTCGTTATTCCGGGGGTGAAATTGGATTGACGTGGGTAGAGAAGCTATCGTATAGGTAACATTTCGCATAATCAAATTTGTGTGACAACACTTAGTTTAGAACACGAAATTTTTTCTCCCGGTTATATGCCGTATTATACGATGTTCGCACACCCCGGTGTCGTTATTCCGGGGGTGAACATTGGATTGACTGTGTGGTTTAGAAAGCCTATCGTATAGGTAACATTTCTGCATAATCAAATTTGTGTGACAACATTTAGTTTGGACAATACGATTTTTTTTCGAAACCGTTGCTGGAACAGTTTGGTTGCCACTGGTATTGGAAGCGTTGCTGGTAAAAAGCGTTGCTAGGTTCACGCCGGCCGGGTCTATGCGTATTTTTAATATAATCCAACCCTCTATACTAAATAAAAATAAAGAAAAATTGATTTCACCTTTACAGTATTTTTTATTTTATTTAAAACAACGAAAGAAGGACAATGGAGACAGTAAAAGAACTACAACGTAATAAAAAATGACTTGAAAGTAGAAAAATTAAGCCCTTCTGCAGGCAAAAGTATTAATTCTGATTTACAAACTAAACGGAACACTTGTGATTTTGGTAGTCCTTCGGCTTTGGGTGTGGTCGGTGAGATTTCGTAGATCAACACGAGGTAACTCGGTCCTTGTCCCTGCAGAGATTCTCTAGGCACGTGGAATTTCTAGCAGACGACCGAAGAACTCAGCAATTTACCAATAATTGCGAAACTCCTCACTTAGGAGGTTTATTTACCAGCACTCACAGGTGGCCAAGGCACTGGGCAATAGAAGGGAAGTGTTAACCTTCCATGCGACTCACTTTTACAAATATATAAGTCTTTATTCTATTGATGCTTAATGGCGGCTCCTTGTGCTACCGCTCTGTGCACGGCAACGCGTAGGTTCACCTTAGCCGCTGGTATCCGACTCCTTCCTTGCTGCGTACGCGCATTCTCCCACACTTTTTTTACGGCTTTCCGCAAATCAGGGACGTTGTGCTGTTTTTGTGATACCCGCGAACATTTTTCATTTGTTCGTTATATTTTTGACGAAGTTTACGTCACCGCACATATACAAACAGATTACAACTTAAAATATACATATATGTTCATATAAATAAAATGACATCAATTTTCTTTTATTAACTAAGTAAATGATAAATAAAAATTAAAATAAAATATATATCAGGAGTACCATTATATAGTACACCCACATTAATAGGAGATAAATTCTAATGAACTCACAGATATGATGCAAGTCTATTTTGAATGCAGGAGAAATAGTTATCAAGCACAAAGATTACATCACAATTATAGGTATCCTAATAGAGATCTAACTAATCCTTGAAAATTTAGCAAACTAGAATGTTGCTTGAGGTATACAGGATCTTTTAGGTACACGGTACAAATATCAAAAAAGGCGTAATGTGCGAAATCAAGATTGATTTGATATTTTACTTACGGTTGAGGCAACTCCAGAAATTTCTGTTCGAGGAATTGTTAAGAATTATAATGTCTTAATTGGTACAGTGCATCATATATTGAGGGCGTATGAATTGCGTCCATATAAAGTAAATATTTTAAATATATTTTCTTTATTTTATATTTTTCAATATTTTAAAAAGGTATTGACAGGTAACATAACACTAACAGTAAAATAAATATGTATTTGACAGTATAGGTTCAACTCGTTCAGCGTTTAAACGAAAATGATAGTCAAAGAAGACTGTAGTTTGCGTAATAGTATCCGGATCAGTGTCAAGGAAATCCCAACTTTCCTTTTGCAATTATGTGGACAGATGGGTGCACATTTTCAAATAATGGAACGTTTAATCAATCTAATAAACACTTTCATTGAAGCAGAGAAAATCGTAAGCAAGTTAAGGAGATACAAAAGCAATTTAGCGTGAATGTTTGGTGTGGCAAATTAAATGACCAAAATATACAATGTTGCTTTGTTTGAAACTGAACCAGCTTCTCGACGAATTGCCTTTAATTCAGAGACGGGATTTGATTTCCCAACAAGGCAAATGCACCGTCCCACTATGCATATGTTAACCAAAATTTATTAAATAACCTTACTTTGAATATACACCGTGCTATTTTAAAACTTTCAGTAATTACACCTGTTATTCCCAAACGTAATAATAACATAACAGGTATCGGCTATATAGTGTAGATACATTATAAGGTCGATGCTTAAGTTAAATGACGCAAATGCAAACAACACTAGTTACTTGCTTTGAGGTTTTGTAAATAGCGTATCGTAACTAATCCTCGCTGAAAACTCATCTAAATTAACATTCGTATCTCTACATGTTTATGTATTGTTTTCCATCACGCTTCCTTACTTGAAATTTGCAAGCGAGAATCCCGTGAGCCTAACTTATAATCGAATTTTGATTATAAATCAGTAGAACTGGGACGAGGCGATTTCGAACTGTTCCCAACAAATGGTGCATGCGAAACAAGTGATTAATTGTACTGGAGGGTACACCGTTTAGGTACCTGCTGGTAACACGATTCAACAGTTGCGGGAAAGTACACACGTACAATTTAGAATGTCCGTGTTATTGGATGTTGTTTTATATGTTAAATGTTGATTAAACTGAGTACACTACAGACAAGATATATAGGTAACATATTTTAACTGAAATGTGTTAAGGCAATATCGTATCGTATTTATATCTAAATGGAATGAATCTTTTGGTGTTGGAAATCTAGAAACAGTATCATGGTTTTCGAGATCTGGAAAGGTATTTTCATCTAGTTATGCATTTATGTGTAAATGCGTGATTTGAAACCTTGTATAGAGAAATTTAGATGACAAGAATTGTGGCATCGAACATTGTAATTCATGGTATCACATAGTTATTAAATTTACTTTTCCCTTAAGTAGAGATATATGCATTAATATTTATTTATTTATTTATTTTTATGTCCATGGTTCAAGAGAACATGGACATAGTCAGAAAATTAAATACATGAGTAATATTATGTAAAACCAGTGAATAAAAATTACACAAAATAGAACAAATAACTAAAAATGATGATACTAAGATAACTAGCTTAATTAACTTTCCACAAATTCCTCGATAGCATGTTAATATTTTTCGAGAAGAAATTTTTTTAACTTGAACTTAAATTCTCTCAACGATTGCAATTTTTTTATTGCCTGAGGTAATTTGTTGTAGAATATTACTGCTCGATACCTGGGATTCGTCGGGTAGAACTTCGTAGTATGAGAGGGTACTGCTAAATCTAGGCAATGGCGTGTATGCATTACCTTATAAATATCCCTATTTTTGACGAATTTTTTTTCATTAGCTTTATAAAATTTCAGGATTTCAAATATGTATAAATATGGCAGAGGCAGAATATTTAATTCTTTAAAAAGTGGCCGACACGATACCATAGATGATACACACAGCATGCTTCTAATGATACGTTTTTGTAATATAAATACCCGTTTAACACCATAAGATGAATACCTGAGACAGACTCAACGTTATGCAAAATAAAACAATCTAAGCGAGTGCACATTCACGGCGCAACGAAGGTTACGAATGGTATACAAAGCGGTACACAATCTACCCTCAAGCATCTCGCAATGACTGTTAAATTTTAGATTGTGATCAACAAGAAGTCCTAAAAATTTAACCAACTTACTATCCGAAAGCAAATCGTCGATGCAACCCATATGAAGTCCATGGGGTCGGCCATTGTCGGTCACTGACGCCGTGAACCTAATAACATTTGATTTATTTTTATTAAGTATTAAATGATTCGCATCACACCAGTCAGTCATCTGATTTATTACTGCGCTGCAATAGAAAGTGAAGGGGCGACGCTATCGGAAGCAGAAACAATGCGTGTTGTCAGCATATTGAGAAAGGGTGCATGATGGCAGAGAGAGATGGAGATCATTAACGTAAACTAAAAATAGGGTCGGTCCTAGAATTGACCCATGGGGAACGCCGCAGCTTATTTCTAGTTCCTTAGAATATTCTTTGAACTTAACGTTATCAAAATTCATCGTTACCGCTACCCTAGAGGTCCTGCCGCTGAAGTACGATGCAAACAAATCCAGCGGTACTCCCCGCACTTCAAGAGCTCGCAATTTCACCAACAGTAGCGAATGATCCAAAACATCGAAGGCCTTCGTCAGGTCGAAGAAAATACCCGCAACAGCACCCCTCTTGTCTAAGACATTATATACCGTATTGAGTACATGAGATATGGCGTCACACGTCGACCTACCAACAATGAATCCATACTGGTTAGGGGTATTCGTTTATGTTTTAATAAGTAATTGACTAACCTGTTATTAATGACCTTTTCAAAAACTTTAGTAAAACTGAAGGCATCGATATCGGTCTGTAATTGGCGACATCATGTACATCTCCGCCTTTGGAATTGTTACATTGGTCTTAAGACAACTGGGAATATCCCTTCAGATAGGCAACAGTTAATAAGATGGGCCAGTGGTTCGGCTAAAGAGGATGATACAAATTTTACTATGAAACACGGAACCTCATCAATTCCTGCCGAGTGTTTAATAGGAACCTCTCCCAATATTCGCGCAACTTCAAATTTATCAGTTGGAGTAAAAAAAATTAAAAACCAATATTGCCAGTATTACTAGGAGAGCTCATGGTAGATTGCGACGACCTGACGCTGAAGTGCTCCCGGAATAATTCCACGACCCGCTTAGGATCATCAGTGATATTGATTGCACACCGCGTTTGGTAACAAAAATCAAGTAGTAGACATAAGCTTGTGCGCATAAATTCAAAAGTTAATGAATTTCGGTCAAGAAAATATTAGTATTATGACACGAGTATTTTGCTTACTTGATGGCTTTTGTATTAAATGTAATTACTGAGGTAACCACAATTACCTGAAGCCTTTAATTTCAATCGAAACTATCAGCAAAATCTTGTAATAAATTTAGAAAGTGTCTATTAAACTCGTCTTATTATTTATGTCACAATGATTACAAACAAATTTTTCCTCATATTTTGTTGAAATGGCTCATTGTAAATACAACATCCCAAACAAAGGATATTGTTATTCTATGTGCTGCGTCTGCAAAGTTTTCTACTGGAACCATTGAAATCGACTTATCGTCTGACAATGTCAAATTTTGAAGGTAGAAAGGCTGGTAATAAAAAGCACCCGACACACACAAGAAGTTCTCGTAAAGTTGTAAAGCGATACGCCAAGAGGAAAATCGCCCCGGTAGTCCTGCAGGGACACAGCGGGGAATGGCTGACGTGGAACATTTCAGCCGTTTCAGCAGGAAGAGACAATTTTCGCCGGCGAGGAAACCGATCGTGTTGTCTTCCGTCGGCAACCCAGGTTAGTCCGTTGGCTTCGCGAAACTGCCATCCCGCCCCAGAAAAGAATTGAATGTATGTTAAATTATATAAGGGATGTAAGTCGACACCCATGTTATTTGGACTGGATTACGGTGTGTATTGATCGACTCTAGATTATCTCTCCTCCAATATTATATAAAATATTACAGGAATATCTAAAAATGAATACTTTGGGATTGCCGTTTGCATTATTATTATTCTGGGAATTTTATGTGAATATAAACATTTCAAATATGTAATCAGATTTATGTTCCTGTCACGGTTTGTGGTAGTAATGTACTTAACGAGCAATTTTTGCATTGGGTTGTATCAAATGAACGATCGATCATTCATTAGCTTATCTAGTATTCGGAAATCGGAAAGGCAAAAATTCCGAAATATGCATCTATATAATACATATACTTGAGCCAGCAATGAATAGAATTGTAAATAATTTTCTTGCTGATATCGATGATTTTGTTAATATGTTAAGTAAATTAGTCTTTAAATATGATACCTATTCTATTTATTTGTTATGTTTTCAATATTGATATCACTAACAATAAGAGCAATTTTATTTCTAGTGAATCTGAACAATTAGTTCGTGTATAAACCGACGCCAATGTGGTGGCCCACCTGTATATAAGAAGCAACAAAAAGTAACGGGTAATTCGGTCTGTGATTAAAACAACTAATTGTTCCTATGAACTTCAATATTTCGTCAATTTATTAGCATACAGTAATATTACTTCGATTATTTTATTATGTATTCGTAACTAAACAAAAAAATACTTGTATTTATTGTGCAAATGCACCACCACTAAAATTTACCTAAATCATATTAAGCCAATGATAATGCAATTCTAGTTCCACTAAAATAACGTATGCGTGTGTATTAAGACAATTCTATACAAATATTATACAGCTACCTTATAACAAATCGCAAAAAACAGAAGAAAAAACGCCGCAAATATGCTCGCCTCGGCCTCAGTGTCTACATATACATACATCGGCTCGACTATGTGATGCTTAACGAATATTTTTTCCTTATTGGCTACATTTTGTTTAACAATTCTTTTTCCTTATCGACTACATTTTGC
This sequence comes from Protaetia brevitarsis, assembly GCA_004143645.1. Lineage (NCBI taxonomy): Eukaryota > Metazoa > Arthropoda > Insecta > Coleoptera > Scarabaeidae > Protaetia > Protaetia brevitarsis. The sequence continues at coordinate 292,721 of RXPK01000207.1, forward strand.
TTAACGATTCTCTTTATAGTTCAGCCGAATTAAATTATGCCTGATATTCTTTTTCTCGCTTTATTTATGAAGTTTGTAAAAGTCATGTCTTAACAGAGTTGATTTTTTGATGTTGGCTGACTTTCATTTCATCCAATATCCATATCCTTTTCGGATCATTTACCATCATTATCTATCTCTCTTTTTCGGCAACGTAATCCTAAAAATATTTTATTCTCTAATATCACTGCGTAACACGATTTTCGTACCTGAAAAACTAATTACTATTATGGTTTTTCAATTAGTTACAATATGTAAGCAGTGGATGTTTTTTGTTTCTATCACGTCTTGTTTTTGAAGTATACACCGATGGTGTGCTGATGGCATTAGATAGGCTATGCCGATTCTGGCACAAAATCTTGGAATTTTCAATGGCGGTAGAGTTCACATTTTATCCCCTCATAGATACAATATGCATATTTACATGTCACTTCGTGCTCGTAGCGACAGATTGGAATATTCTACCTGATATACATACCGGGTGTCCAGCTTAAAATGCAACGGTCCATAGCCGATTTATTATTGCTCTTTTGGAAAAATGTTTCAAATAAATGTTGGCTCGAATCATATTCTACACATTTTAAAATAGTTTCAGTAGTGGCAGACTTCCGGTTGTACCGGAAGTAGAAACTTTATTATTACAAATGGAACACCTGTATATTACTGTATTTTTGGATTCCTTGTTAAATTTAAATAACAATACGTTAACATTGGGGCTAAGTTGTACCGTTTCTGAATTAGATGACGTTTTTTCGAAAAAAATTACATTTGCAATGTGTGCGGTGTTTGGAAATATCTCCGGAAATACGAAAGTTAGAAAGATGCGGTTTACAGTTTTCGCTTAATTATTAAATTGTTGCGTTTACATTACAAAATTATTAAATAGGGCTCTGTAATTTTTGAACTCTAAAATCATGTATAACTTGATTTTTTTTAAATCGAATGGTATAACAATTTTTACATAAATTGATGTAAAATTTGATTTTCTTTCGATTTTATACGAGTGTCATTGCGTCTATCTCCAAAGGTTTTGGAGATATTCGCGATGTTTCAGTTTTTCATGATAGATACGTATTGCGAAGCGCCGGCCACCTTCCCCTCGCATTTCACCAGGCTTGGGACTAATTAACAAAACAAAATAAGTTTTGTTGTTAGTTTTAATTTCGTGTCGTTAATTTAATCGAATTATTGATAATTAAATAAAGCAATCTGTATATTTTTTTAAGTTTTTTACCAATAATTATTAGTTAACGTACCCAAAAAACAGTACGTGATAGAAAGAAAGTACATCGGTGTTCTTATTAAGCGATTTGTATAAATAAATAAACAGAAAAAATTGAAGAGGGTACTGAATTTTTTTTTAATTTGTAACGTAGTGTATTTAGAAAAAAAAAAATATAAACATTTTTTATTGATATAGAAATTTTGAACTAAATTAATATCTAAACACGTTTCCTAAATTGAGGCGGTCCAATTTTAAAATCCAATACCAGGTTCAATATAGGAAACAACACGAGTTCAATTTTAACTTGACCTAAAAATTGTATTTACAGTTATTTTTATATCCCTAATTTCACTATGCAAGGGAAGAACACCAGTTTCAATGATATTCTAAGGAAATTAAAGAAATAAAACCAATACGCATCCATTTAGTCCTTCGTAAAAATGTGTCTTTATTAATAAAGAGTTGATGTACATTTCGCGATATGATCAACACATCATGAATGCTTAACAACTAAACAGCGTATTTATTCGATACGGGTGATTTTTTGATAACGATCCACCTCAAATATTTCAGGAACTAAAAAGAATTTAAAAAATTACGAAAGCGCGCCTAGTTTTAATTAAAGGAGGAAACAGTTTGACATATGAATTACATTTTTGACGTTTACAACTGCGCTCCCACAAGTACCCTCTCATAAATTCTTAAAAAAGCTTACTTTATTACTATTATAGTGATGTATCACTTGTTCACTTTTTGTTTAGTTTATCATCGAAAAATGATCACTTTTGCTTTAATAAGTCAGTAAGTCTTTAATGTGACAATAACAATTAAAAAAAAGAGAAACAGTAACATTAGAAAAAAATAACAAACAACAATATTCACAATAACTGCTCAAAATGAGCACCTTTGTTCTCCATGCAGTAGTAAAGCCGGTTTTCAAATTCTTATCTCACTTTCTAAAAGTTCCCCGTGGAATGTTTATATACACGTTAATAATTCGTTGAAATAAACATATCATCATAAATCGTTTAAATCTATTGGTTGAGTCTTATAAACCACTGACTTTAAATAACTCCACGAAAGAAGGTTAGGTTTGTTAGGTCTGGTGATCACGGAGGCCACTCAATCGTTGCACATCTACCAATCCCAGTGATTTGCATATCTTTGGGTAAATCAGTTACGAACATTTCCAGCATAATGCGAAGGAGCACCGTCCTGTTGGAAAACAATTGGTGTTTATCGAGAATTTGCTTACCTTCTGCATCAAGCAGGTTTTCCACATCCTCAGTTATCGATTATGTTTTCCAATATATTCAAATAAACGTCACCAGTTAGTGTGTCTCTAAGGAAAACTGGCCCAACAATTGAATCACCTAGTATTCCTGCCCAAACATTAATTTTTTGATGCTTCTGGGTATGTACCCTTTTATAATATGGGGATTTTGATCACTCCAGTATCGTACATTATGTTTGTTCACATGTCCATTTAAGAAAAAAAGAGTATTCATCACTGAAACAAATGTTCTTTTCCAAATTTGGATTCAGAGGATGTTGCAACTTGATGCAAAACCTGGTTGGGTCCATAGTAAAATTTCCAATTACTTCGATCTCCACCAGTTCATACACTATCTTATTTGCACGCCTTCTCTTGTTCATTACTGATCCAGTTGTTTCAAATTTTTGCATAAATTCGCGAACGTAGTTATCATCCATATGCTTATCTGGATGTCTTTGATTAAAAATTCTTGCTTTGCCACAAGCACCATGAATGTAAATAACTTCCACCTTCTAAGCAAAAGAGTACACCATTTTTACGTAATCCAGGTGAAGTTGAATGATAGCAACTAATGTGACAGCTGTTAAAAATAACATCAACTCCTTCTTTTATTTTGTGTTTACGCTTTCTACGCCCAACTCACTGTAAGATTGTACAGTATAATGCTGGAAACAAAAGTAATAGAAAATACTAGTGCCTAAACTAGCCTAAACATATTTTTTTTTCCCTAAAATGCCGTCTATAGTCATGAGAGATTCTGTTGTATTTGAATCGCGTTGACTGCGTAGGTATTGCGTTGAAATTGTTTCATTGTAAACAGTAATTGGTATAGCTGGCCGTCATAAATAATGCATAACGTTCCCTACACGCGGTATACATACTGAGTGTAAAGAAGGCCACATGGTAGGACAAACAAAAACCGCAGGCGCTAGCAAAAAACTCCCATCAATAAATTGCCTTTATGGCGAAGAACGGGTGCAGGCAGCGTCTCGCCGTTACGCCAACAACCCCCACCCAACCCACTGTTCCAGTGTGACACTTCCCACCGTATAGCTCATCCGAAATTTATACCACGTCATTGTGAACGGTAACAGGGAGAAAGATGGCGGCGGAGCAACGGTTTCGCAGAAACTGCTTCCTCTTCCGTATTGTTTACGTAATGTCGTCGCGTTTTCACCACGGCCGGCATTGTAACCGTCGAAAATTATGTCTTGGCGTGGGCGTCGGCAGCTACATGGCCCCGATAAACAATAGCGGGTGTACGGGGCAAAAAGTGGGATTTAGCGTTAAAACGGTGATTTATCTTTTTCAAGTAACGGGTTCCGTATCTATCGGGATATTGGCTACGTCCCGAAGTCAATACTCCATTAAAATCGAAATTACTTTCTGGTAGTATTTACCTGAGTGGGAGATTTTCTCACTTTCGAGATGATTTACTACGGGTATTGTACCTAAAGAAAGTTGTACCTATTTTTAAATTATTCAAGAAATTAAAGCCTTTGAACTGCGTTGTTGCCGATAATACTACATGTGACTTTAAATTCATAGTCTCTTCTATACACATAATAGAACGAAAAGGTATTCTCCTGGTTAAAAACTAATTTTCTGGAAGTACACACTAAACAATTTTTGATAAAATTCCTGTACGATTTTGGGGCAATTTTATGTCCCCGAAATCGTACAGGTATTTACGTTTAGAAGTAATATTTCTCACTATAAGTTGTAAGTAATATAAGTTTTTCCTGAAAGATTTTAATATTTTTCTTAGTAATATTACAATATGAAAGATTTTTTCATAAAGAGAACAAAAATTTTCCATTGATATTCACGTAAAACATTTTGTACATTCACCTCCATGCGGAAAATTATCCAGAAAAGTGATTTTTACCAAGAAAGATTACCTAAATTTTTTAGTGTCTGGGTTAGTAGAGTTTTTAGCAGATAATAATGAACTAATTTCAACGTGCATGCAAATTAAAGCATTAAAAGGACAACAAACAGGTTTTCTAATACGAATTAATACCACCTACTAATAATCAGTATAATATTTCTAAAATAACGAAAAACAGAACCACGTGTGGCCGACACCATTGTATTTCTGCCTACGTCTGACGGAGGGAGATGCGAAAAAAAAATATTTTTACCAAAAAAAATTACCTAATTTTTTTAGTGTGTAGTTCTTTTTACTCAATATTTCTCGTTTCAGATACTAAGGTCATTTTAATAATATTAGTGAAACTCTGGCAGATTTGATGTATCTGTAATGGGAGCTGTAATGTACTGGTAGGAATGAACACTTATTTTTGCCATTTCAAATTCGTATAATTGTTTTTCTCTTTTTCTTAGGATATAAATTTAATTAATCTACTTCTACTAGTTGCCGCTTTTATAGCCATTTTCTGTTAAAATCTACAATATTCAATCTTAAAATAAAATAACATTTGAAAATACTTGCAGTTTTGTGATGAGATGCAAAGTGTAGTTAAAATTTATATCAAAATATTCAAGTTACAAATTAATAAAACTCAAAAATAAAAGGGCCGAGAAGATGAAATTCTGAAAGTTAAAGATTAAATACTTTAAGTGAAATAATTAAGCGAAAATTTAAAACATTACAAAGTCAAGAGAAAGAAACCACATTGCTTGTAAACGAGCTTAGGAAGAACAAAGTCGAGTATTTAAATTTTGTTAAGGTAGAAACAAGTGAGGTAGGCAACTGCACAAACGAGAAAATTCAATAGAAAATTTATTTTAATTAAAAAAAGAAATATAAAAATAATAAAAGATGTTAAATTTCAGAAACTATTAATGAAAAGTTGAAAAATTAGCAAAAATTGAATAAAATTTTTTAATATTACTGTGAAGTATGCAACTATTTATACCTGCGCAACGAAATTTTTAAATGACGGTTATTCAGAAAAATAGCTTTGTTCATTTAAAAGTATTATGTTAAGTATTCTATTTCTAAAATCTCTAACATTCATTCATTCTAATAACAATTTGGCATTTCCATCGTATTTCGCTGAAAGGTAGAGGGGTATTGTATTAATTTATTTTGGCATAAATTTTTAGTTCTCCAGATTCATTTTCCCATAGTTTCGGTAACGTTACAGACATGTTTTTGATTATTATTTTTTGTATCATTTTGTCGGCACGTGTCTTAGTGTCAATTCTTGAATCCACCGATATCTGATCCCTTCCTGACCCGACTACAGGTCGTAGTTGCCCTTCCGGTGTGACACGATATTTGCTTTCTTCGTTCCTATAAGAGTATAGATCATAGTCGCTCGTTGGGTGCGACACAGCAATAGTCTTTCCAGCCCTATTTGATCGTAATCCGTAGTCGCCTCACTGACGTGACACGGCGCGATCTCCCATCTCGTATTTGGTTAAAGCTCTTAGTCGCCCCTTAATTCAATTTGTCGACCGTAGTCAGGGTAAGATTGTCTTGTTTTGCTACGTTTGAGTGAATGCACTAGGGCTGATTCCAATAATTATTGTACGATGTGAAATAGTACGCGATATAAACAACTACCTTCTGGCGCAATTTACAATGTGGCAGCTGACAGCCGGCACCAGGGAAGAATTAGTAGGCAGGGTAACAGCGTTCTTTTAGGGTTATTTAATGAGTTTATAAGACAATGTCAATAAGCGCATTTTTAAGCAATATGTTGTCCGCAAGTAAATAAACAAAATGACGTTACAAAGAGATAATTTATTCAGTTCCATTAATAAAGTGTATGTATAAACTGCACCACGTATGGAATACTCATTGCATTTAAATTACAATCAAGAAATTATGAGTTGTTAATGTACAATTAGTGTTATTTGCATGATTTCACTTGGATTTGTTAAATATTAATGGTTTTTAGTTATAATAATCATGGGTGGCTTGGATTGTATGAGTATAAACTAAGTTAAATCATTATAATACCAGATTAAATATGCTAATATATTCGTTTATGCTACAAGTAAGTTAATTCATACCTGTGACATTCAAATTGTTTTTGCAATCTGCTAAAGGAAAGTGTATTTTCATATATGTTTAAAAATAAAGAAGATGATTCTAATCTATAAGATAGAAAAAATGAATTAAATCAACATTAAGAGTATGCAAGCAACTATAAAATAAAAATTTATTATTATTATTATATCCTTTCCAAGTTATAAACTTCGGCAAAAAAAAGCATAGCAATATATACTTACTAATTTTAGTATAAAAATATTGTCGCGACCTCCCTAACTGTCGCGCCCCTTTGCGTAAGGGTTGGGGGTTGGAGCTACTCGCTTCTCTTATTTTACTTATAAATAGGGACTATTGAAAGGTACTTACCCGGGAGATGCAGACCTCGTCGCCAATCCCCTCACGAGCGTGGTACTCGAAAAGTGCTGACGAGGTTCCGGTAATCTGATTGTAATCTCTGAATACATCTTTTCTTAAATCTAACTTATTTCTATGTAGTGGAACTTTCCGTGGCATTACCCCCTCTTCCAAAAAAATATGCTCCAGCATATTTGAGCCTTAATTTTTCGGGTGCAGCCACCAAAGTTCCACTATTTGCTTATACCCTAACTTAACTACTTATTCTCTAATTAAATTTCCTTCGATTGCCCAATCAACAGTAGCATTCAATTATTTTCTAACAAGTTCAAAAAGAGAAATGGAACATTAATATTACTTACAAATTTCGAAATATAGAAGAACTTTATAAAGAATTGAAAGTTTTAAAAATTACAGAAAGCTACATATTAAAAGTGTGTCGTTGCATTACACATTTATTTCATTATCAAAAATTGTGTATAAGTGTTCATAATCCCGTTTTGAATGCAATTGCACCGAACAAAATTGCCTGGAGGAGACTCTTTAGTCGAAATTAGTAACAAATTTCATCAGGTTTGAGTAAGATGAAATTAAGAAATACCACTCTCTCTTTATTTAATTTATCGTTTAATCGTTTAATTTTTATCTCTGTTACGATTTGTTAGGATTTGATATAATTAATATTTTAAATAATTGTGTAGTGTCCTTATTTAATCAAAAATGACAGCAATTAAAATCCGATCAGGCGCATCCACCAAATCTATTTACGTTTCCAATTGTATTAGTAAAGTAATTCTTCGTTTTATTAATACAACCGAGTGCCGTTATAAATTACAACAGCCATCGTAAATTTACATCTCCCGAGACGTTTAATACCTTCTTACCGCGTAATTAAAACAGAACTTTTCATAAACTTCCCGCCACAAACTCTACGCAATGGAAGAAAAAACTTTCGCTGATTTATTTCCCTCTAACCGCTCGGCACGGGAAAGTGTCGTAAACATCAATTGTTTAGGTTTAAGTATTCTCGTAAATAATTGCATTCGCGGCCTGCAATTAACTTCCTAAATAGGAGCGGCGAAAATGGCCGCGGGGAGATTTAATTTCGCGTGTCAAATCGGTTAAAATGCGACCGCAACGGAGCCGTAATAAAACTGTAAATAAGAATCGGTTTTTGTTTTTTTTACCGCGTCGTTTTAAGTTGGTGTGTAATTTCAAGTTGTTTGGAGAATCGCACAATTATTAAAGAAAAAAGAAGAAATAAGGAGCTGTGAAATATCTGAGAACATATTAAAATAATATCTAACTGGTGATCATATATTCTTATTTTTGTTGTGTTCTAATAGGAATACCTCTTGAGCTAGATATATATTTCTCAATGACGATAAGCGTTTATTTCCTTTGTTAATCGTTCTATTTAGCTTCTTTTTTATTACTTTTACTTTTCATTTCGAGACGAAGCTTTCCATTTTTTTTTTTCAAAGAACAATAAATCTATTGCTCTGTTTGAAAATCCAGCTTCCGATTTTGACAATGATTTACTCTTAACTTACCATGCATGCATAAAGTTTTTCTTTGATTACTTCTGTGAGATTGCTTCTTGCATTTATTATCATTGTGTTATGCATCTAGAACGGCATTTGATTATTCAATTGTAGTGATTATTTTTACATAATTTCTTCTCTCTATCACTTCTAATACCGAATTGAAATACATACACTAGAGCAGTGGTTCTCAAACTGTGGTACGCGAAAATTTTTAGGGGGTACGCGGCCGGCCAACAATAAAATAAAACAACCCGGGACACGTATGGACATCAACTTCACAAACTGAAAGTAGACCTAAACGTCTTGTTACTAATGAGCAGCTCAAGGAAAAAATAAAAAAAAACTGGCAAATGAATATAAAAGTAAAAAGAGAAAATATTACGAGTTGTACTTAAAATTAGGTTTTACTTGGACTGGAAGCTCAGACGAGCCTAATCCACAATGCGTTGTTTGTTCAGAAATTTTATCAAACAATTCTATGAAACGTCTCTCTTTTAAAACGCCGTTTTGAAAGCAAACATGAGAACTTGAGTTACGGTACTTTGAACGTCTTTTGGAAGATTTGAAAAGTAGGAAAAACACGATAAAACACTTTTCTGGTGCAGAACAAAATGAAAGTGCTCTAAAAGCTTCTTACAAAGTTAGTCATTTAATTGCGAAGTCTGGTAAAAAACATACTATTGGCGAAAACCTAATCCTCCCTGCCGCAGTAGAAATTGTTTCTTGTATGTTTGGAGAGAACGAGGCAAAAAGAATTACAGCAATTCCATTATCAAATGATACGTTTCAAGGAGAATTAGTGATATGGCGTATGACACAAAAGAACAACTTGTTGGAGCAATTCGAGCTAGTCCTTGCTTTGGTATACAAGTCGATGAAACCACGGATGTTGCTGACCTAGCCCAACTGATCGTTTTTGTACGCGCACTTTTCAAGATGAAATATTTGAAGATATTTTATTTTGTAAGACACTTAAAACATCGACAAAAGGTGAAGATATTTTCAATTTGTTAGATTCTTTTTTTTTCCGAAAACCAGCTCGAGTGGAAAAACTGTGTGTCAGTGTGTATGGATGGTGCTAAGGCTATGAGCGGTCACATCACAGGGCTGGTAGGCCATATTAAAACGGTTTCAACTGAGTGTAAGTTCACTCATTGTGTCCTTCACCGAGAGGCTTTGGTGGCTAAGCACCTCCCTGATGAACTTAAAGATGTTCTTGATCAGAGTGTGAAAATTGTGAACTTCATAAAAACTAGGCCCCTAAAATCTCGTTACTTTAAAATTCTATGCCAGGATATGGGGAGCCTCCATGAGAACTTATTGCTACACACTGAGGTACGATGGCTTTCTCGGGGAAATGTTTTGTCCCGTGTATTTGAACTCCACAAAGAATTACATATTTTTTTTACCGAACACAAATCCCATCTGTCTTCTGTACTTACTGATTTTGATTGGCTTTTGAAGTTGGCTTATTTAAGTGATATTTTTGGAAAACTCAACATCTGGAATTTATCCATGCAAGGCAGTGTTTCTGATATTTTCAATATAGAAAAGAAACTGATGCAATGGTAAAAAAGATCATTCTCTGGGAAAAACAAATAGAAAATAACAACTGCGAGCCTTTTGAAAGATTACTTACATTTTTGCAAGATAATGAGAAAAACATATCTGATTTCACTGAACTCAAGACTCAAATGGGCCAGCATTTGAATGCATTGAAGATCGCATAAGAGAGTACTTTCCACCTTTGAGAAACAGTATAACTGGATACGTGACCCTTTAATGCTGATGCTATGGACACTAACTTGACTATCTTTCAAAAGGAACACCTCATTGAAGTATCATGTGATCCCACGTTGAAAAACAAATATTTGACTGCTGGTACTACATTGTTAGATTTCTGGATCGGTATTGGGAAGGAATACAAAGAACTGTCAGCACTGCTGTTAAATTTCTTGTTGGGTTTTCCACCACTTATTTATGTGAAAGGGTTTCTCAAGTTTAACCTACTTAAAAATAAATCTAGAAACAAATTAAATGTTGAAGATGATTTAAGATTGTATTTAACCAAGTTAAAACCCAATTTTTGATAAACTGTGCAAAGGGAAACAAGCTCACCCTTCTCACTAATCTCTTGAAAGTAAGCGCTTTTTGTTTCTTTAATTTTGTGTGTGTTTGTTTTTAAATGTAATAAAATGTTTGTAAACAATATCTCTTTGTTTTTATTTAAACATGATGCGTAATTCAGTTTCAAAGGTTAACACTATACTTCTATGCTACATAGAAGGCTTTAAGATTTGTTTAATATTTTAATTATAGTTTACTTAGTACCGGTAACTGAGAAGGGGTACCTAAAATGTTTTGTGGGTAAAAAGGGGTACAGTGTCTAAATAAGTTTGAGAACCACTGCATTAGAGTGCAGTAAGTGTCACTTACAGCGGATGAACTAAGTTTCAGACACGAGCCGAAGGCGAGAGAAATGTAACTTTGTTTATTTGGTATTGATTACTTCATGTGTTTGAAGGAAAAAAATTGTTTGTAACTTTGCACGCATTACGGCCAGTCGTGGAATTCACCGTATGAAATAAAATTTGTATTTCATTACACTAATGGGAACGCTGTCTTTAGTAAAAAAATATGGATTTTAACGTTTTATTTATTAAATATTTAAGATTATCCTAGAAAGTTGAAGTTGTACATATTATGATTTTATTAAGAGATAAGAACTATATGTTTTAGTAATATTGCAAAAAATATATAAATTACTTAAACAAATTGTTCGGTAATTTTAGCCTGAGAAGGTTATTTGTAAATAACCTAAACGTCGCTTTTAAATACAAAAATGGAGTTTGATGAATGTTAGGTGCCAAAATTTCCGTTTTTAATTTAAAATAATGTTATTTTCTGATATTTAAACCTTTCAGTTAGCTCTTGGTTCGTGGATATTGAGGCGGTCCAGCTTGATAGAAATACTTTTTCTTTAACTTATAAGGTACTCTAGAGTCTTTAGAACAGATAAACACAAACAGCTTGTTTCTAGCATAAAATCAGATCACCAGATGCAGCAAATTCTGTTTCACAACATCTGTGTTTTTGCAGCGCATTTATGTGTGCACAGGATTCGGCAAATTATCAGCACTTTAAAAATGAAAATATTCTCGTTGCCTGCTGTAACGTAAGTGTTTTGACGGCAGCTTTACATTTGGAGTACAATCGAAGGACTGGAGACTGTTCACAGATTCTCAAAAGCTTAAGTTTAACAACTGCACAAAATGGCATTCTCCCCTTGGTCATGCTGTCCACGTAAAAAAATTCTTTGAAAATTGAAATCACTTGACACTGACCATCAGTGGTAGACCTGTGGAGACATGAAGGTCATTACAATATTGCTGGGCATGCAGTTCGGATACGCTAAGTATTGCTGTTTGCCAATGAGACAATCCAGCTGGATCGTCTCACTACAAGGTAAAGTTCTGCTTTCCAAGGGAAATCTTTGTCGCGGAAAGCATGATTCTCTGGTACAACAAGCAAAATTCTTTTGCTCTATTTACCTATAAAACTTCGATTAATGAAGAACTTCGAAAAACGGGATGGAACTTGAATTAATGAAGAACTTTGTAAAAGGGATGGAACAGGGCGGAGAAGCTTTTCAGTGCATCAGAGAACTATTTCCACGAATGAGTGATGCCAAAATTAAAGAAGAAATCTTTATTGGCCTACAAATTCGTCATCTCCTTAAAAATAAATGATTCGATCAAGTTCTTCAGGGCACTGAGAAAGTAGTGCGCAAAGCATTTAAAGATACTGTAAAAGGCTTCTTGGGAAATCGAAGAGTTAACAATCGCGTTACTGAATAATCTTCTGCAAGAGTACCATCAGCTAGGCTGCAACATGTCGCTTAAACGTAACGGCTTACATTCTCACCTAGACTTTTTCCCTGGAAATTGCGGTGTTATAATGACAAACATGGAGAGCGATCCCATCATGGCATTTCGAAAATGTCAAGGAAAATGGAACACTTCTATGTTTGCGGACTACTGTTGGTTCGTGACAAGAGACAACTTAAGACAGCTGTACAAGTGAAAAACGAAGAGGTTCTTTTATCTGAAGTTGGTGAAGCTATAAAGTCAGAACCTAATATCAACCAAACTGATCGATGGTGCCTGATGTCACATTACTGGCTAAAAATTAGAGTAATTTAGCTATTCTTCAGAAAAGGTAGGAGTTCGATGTGTTTTTCTATTTGAAATTAGTATATTTAAAGAACTAGAGCTAAGAAAGGGAATCCGATGTCATATTCGCTTTTCTCGCCCAGTTATCTTTAGGGCAGTTTAGCTATTTTGTTTATGGGAAGAATTCCAAAGTGATTTTTTGTTGAATAGTGTTATCAGTTTTGATACGAAAATTTGGTGAGTTACTGACTGATTCTTTGTAAAGCTGTACTGATTGTTATTTTTGATATATCAACTTGAGCTTATTTTTATTCGGCTTATTTTTTGGTGCTAACGAAATTATTTAATATGCAGTATATAGAAAGTGCTATACCTTTGTAGTTTCCACGAGGAGGTGTAATATTGTTTCCTAAAGTTTAGGTTGTTTTCTTTGCATATAGCATTATGGTCTTTTTTTATACAACATACATACAACACCAACGAAATCAGCGACATCTATATGATATACTTCACATTATAAAACTATGCTTTGAAGTAATAATCATAATTACTTACTATGAATAATGTTTTGATCTGTAGGATTTGCTGTTATTGTTGATAATTTTGATACGTTCAGGACCTTATTTGCTTCATGTAATGTTTGGTATACCACCCGAAAAAGCGTACACACAAAAAAATCTATTATCAATCTGAATATTTTTATTTATTCAGACATCGAAACTTAATGTACATTTAAATGAACTAAATCTTGTTGGTTAGAACATAAGAGTAAATTCTCTGAAAACACAATATACTCTTAGAACAAATAGTAAAATAGTTGCATTGAAGTATACTTCCTCCAAATGAACATCGTTATTGTTGTAAGGAATAAATCTATGCAATCATAGTGAGAAAGTCTGTAGATTTAAAATAAAAGCCCTTATACGTTTGGTATAATGTATTACTATATAAAATTATTAAATGTTTTGTACTGAAAACATGAAATATCAAATTGAAATTACTATAACATTGTAACATTTCAAACGAATTTTACCCCACCATTTATTGCACTAAAACTCACCTGTTATTGGTTCCTTTTTTTGGGGGGGTTAGGGGGTTTTGCATATACACGCTTTACTTGGCGTCACTTTTTGATTGACAAGCGAACAGTGTTGTTGCTTGTGAGTGTAAGTAAACCTAAATGGATACCCAAGAATGGGGTGGAATGGGGTTGATGCACATACGGTACCATTAATATATTCGAAAGTAAGTACATACGTGTTATCTAATATTAAAGGACTACTGGTTTAAAAAACTTTGAAATAATACTTAGTGTCAGTGCCATTGTGTCGATAATATATGAACATGGTAGGTGCGTACATTAACAAACATATGTAGGTATTTAATAGTTATTAGTTTTCAGTAGGTAATACTAGCAAATTATTATACTGATTGAAATTATATCAGTAACCAACGCCGACTAGATACCAGGCCAGGCATTGAGTGGGAAGTATCCCGAGAACACCTGTCGCAACGATGGATGCGCATAACATCTATACCTCTACGCATCAATATCCCGTACGCACTCCTGGAGTATCCCGATGCGCTACCTTCTCCCAAACATTGTAAAACTATAAAGTATGACAGTAAATTTATTTAATTACATAATATTTCTTTATTTATTAATTTTTCCCTACCGAGGTTTTTTGGTGAAAATTATTATTTTAGATTTGAGTAAATAGATTTTCTCAATTGGAAATTATCATATTTATGCCTTAATAATTTAGTCATTTAACAGAAGTATATAAAAATATTATTTGTTTCACAAATTTATACTTCTGTTAAATGAACATAAATTATTAAGGCATAAATATGATAATTTCCAGTTGAGAAAATCTACTTACTCAAATCTAAAATAATAATTTTTGTGGTGACTATATGTTCATAATGATTTTGGTATATTGATTACATTTGAACTAAAAAATTGTCTCGTCTAACAAATTCACGGGTTTAGAAAACTAAACAAATTTTATTCTCAATATAAATACTTGCTTATATAGGAAGTTATGTTATATTCAATGTGATGCATTTATATTCAAATTGAGTACCTATTTTTTGTGTGTACCTTTTTCGAGTGGCCCCTTATCATTTCTATTAATTTCACTACAGTACTGCACAAACGAAATCGAATATAATCCAGAAAACGTTTCTATAATGTACATAAACAAGCACGCAATTGTAATTATTTTCCAGAGGGAATAACATATTAAATAGTGATGATGAAAATGATATTAAAGGAGTCTATTGGAATTAAACTATATAAAATATAAATCATACGTCACAATTTATGCCTTGTTGTGTCAGATTTGTCTTTTTAGCGGTATTTTCGAATTGAGCCAATAAGGGAACAACTAAGTCATATTTGCAGTTTCTTGTTATTGCGCCGAATTAAAAAAAGAGTGTAAGTATAGTTATGAAACAGATGCGATTTCTAGATAGAGGGAAAGGCTATTCTGAAACGATACCCAAACTTTTTTGGGTTAAAATGCTTAGGAGATCTTTTTTTATACCGCTTGGATTTTTAATAAACTACAGTTATCTGTATTGAAGTTATTATTATTGTTACTACTTAAAAAATAAATAATGACGTCATTAGTAAGTATAATTAGAACAATTGAAATGTCTTAATAGTAGCATTTATACGCACAAGTAGGCTGCGCTATAAAAAATATGCCACAATAAAAAGCTAATATATCTTTCAAATTAATGAAAATCTAGTTGTGCTCTGGAGGAAGGGGAGGCGTGCGACTGGCAGGGCAATGAAATATAAGAGAGGATAGCACCTCCTTCAGCCGGCAATCTGTCACTGGGCCGAGAGTTCCGCCGTAAAGAACGAATCGAGAAATTGGCGGATTTTGATGGCCCTCAATCACGACCGAGTACTGACACTTCCAGGCCCGCTCTCGCCCAGCTCACTCGAGACTAGAGGAAAATGAAGTGCGACCGCTTCGAGTGCGAAAGTTTTATTTCCTCTTTTCTCACCTCTACCACTTCCGCTCTTCTATGACAATTTAGTGTCGCGGAGAAAGATGGAGCACCCTCCGAAGATTGTCAAGTTGAGCGGTAACGAAAAAATATTTTTTATTTGTTTGTATGGAGCGTATATGAGTGATAGTGTGACACACTGTTAACGGTTTAATTCGTTCGATGTTAGGGGAAGAGCTTTCAGAGCTGGCATGCGCATTATTGGGTAGAAGGTAGAGTTTCCAATTTCAAATTATACTTTTGCGTGACGATATTAGCGACATTAAATTCAAATAAATGGCCCGAGCTAACCTAGTAAAATATGAAGCTATTATTATATAGACAACAAATTTTCCAGTAATGTAATTTGCTGTTTGTATATACCGTCTATTTGTACAGCTACAATTATGATCAAATGTCAACTCGTTATAGTACTTTCTAGTAAATTCGTTCAGTAGTAAATTCCAATATACATTTAATATCTAGATTATCTTTCTCGCTAACATTGAAGTTTTATTATACTAAAGCAATTGCTAAGGGGAGGCGGAATATATTGAAATAGAGATGACGAGAAAGAACACTGGTTAACAAGATTTTTGTTCCAAGCACAACAACATCAACCTTAGTTTTTAAAAACAAATTAATGTATTTCTGCTTTTAACTGTAATAATCAGGAGTAATTAGTTAGTTAGCTTAGTTTTTATGTTTCAGGATGTATGTAGTATAAGAAAACATGTCTTGACGTTATTTTAGTTGTTGGCTAGAGCTCGAAGCTGATCAAGCAGCATGCAATGGTTAATGTTTGAACATGTCTTGACGTGTTGAGACCTACATTTCCTATTCCTAGATAGCATCTCTTGTTATTTCAATTGTCGGCTGGAGCTCGGTGAACGAACATATTCGCTGACGTTATTAACGTTTGAAGAAGTGTTGCGTTGTGGTGCGTTCAGCCCTATTGTAGTGAAACCACGAGCATTTGATCATTTGGTTTTTGAACAAAATGCCAAGGAAATGTGTAAACCACCCGAACTCTTTCTGCTATATTTGCTACAAATTGACATTTAAATATCAAAAACGGCCTTTTACACTTTTTCTTAAAAAAGTGCTATGAGCAGCATTTCAAGTAGAAACTAGGTGATGAAGACAAAAACTGGGCTCCCCATATTTGCTGTGTAACGTACAAGACGTGGGCAAAAGGTAAACGACATACGCCCATTGCTATTCCTATGATGTGGAGGGAACTATCAGATCTTTCCACCTTCCTCTATCATTTGACTCATTTTGTCAATCCTCATTCCCACTGTCCTCAAACTTTTCCAGTCTCATCCAGCCATTTCATCCGCGGTCTTCGCTTTCTCTGTCTTCCTCCATTGCCACCCTTTGGCACTGGTTTAATCCATCTATCCTCTGTCATCCTGCCTACATGCTCCAGCCATCTTGCTCTCTGCATCCGAATTACTTGGGTAATACTTGGCATCTTGTCCATTTCTGTTATTTCTCTTCTTCTGAAAACTTATAACATATATATCTTTCTGAGAATTCTACGCTGTAGTTCATTTTTGGATCTTGCCATGAGTACTATATCGTTCGCTTATGCCAGACACTGGTGTTTGTAGCCATATATTAAACCTTTGGTGTTTATCCCGTTTTCCCTTAGGATGATTTCTTGGACTTACACAAAGACACTTGGTCATGAAGATCATGCAGATGACTGGCGTTTGTTCATTGACTCTTCCAAATTAAACTTGATACTGCTTTACAATGGAAACAAGTTCTCCTCTGTTCTTTCGCCTCATGCAAACGATTTGAAAAATTTTTTATGACAACATGATAACGACTTGAAGTGGAATATTTGTGGCGATTTGAAAATTGTTTCACTTTTGTTCGGCATACTACTCGGTTATACACAGTATTGTTGTTTCCTCTGTGAATGCGGCAGTCGGGATAGGAAAAATTATTATAAAAAGAAGTGGTCAAAACGAAGTATAAGAATGTGATTGGTGGCCCACCTTTTGATCCTCAAAAAAATGTATTTGCCCCCTTTGCACATTAAGCTTGGGTTTGTGAAAAACTTTGTCAAAGGTATGGATAAAATTAACAGTGGGTTTGCATATGTGAGGAGTAAGTTCCCTAAGATCAGTGATGCTAAGGTAAAGGAAGATATTTTTGTGTGACCCAGATCAGACAGCTACTTCAAGATGAAAAATTTGTTGAGGCGCTAAATGGAATTGAAAAAGCAGCATGGTTGTCTTTTAAGGAGATTTGCGACGGCTTTTTGGGAAATTGTAAAGCCGAAAACTGCGTAGAGATTGTTAACAATATGCTGACCTCATATAAAGCCATGGGCTGCAACATGAGTCTAAAAATACACTTTCTTGACTCCCTTTGGGCCTTCCTCAAAAAAAACCTTGGAGTAGTGAATGACGAGCATGGTGAATGATTTCACCAGGACATTCTAGTCATGGAGAAGAGGCAAATGGAGCCCTGCTGTGTTGGCAGATTGCTGGACGCTGAAGAGAGATGTTTCTGATGCAAAGTGCAGCCGAAGGTAATATATCAGGACATTTTCCAAGTAAATATACCACTTTGTATGTAATTTTTTTCATTATTTGTACACATATAATACATATTTTCACAAAATCTCATTGCTTTGTCACTCTTGAATCTTGCCTGATAGAAAAATTCTGAAACCAGATATGAAATAAGTCTAAAAAAGTACTACCAAGTTCACTCACTTTACCTCGTGGGACAAAATAAATCCGTGTAATCTGCATAGACTAACAAGGAAACCTCGCGAACTGTCATTCGCAGATTTTGATGAAACTTTGTCAGTTTGCAGACTCCATGGACTGTTACTTAGCTAAGGACACTTTCTCTTGCGGCGGAACTTCAACTTTAGGCGCCCTTGAACTTCGACGAAAATTTCGTTTATGTAAAATAACTTTTAAACGATGAATAGAAAATAAAAGTTTCAATGGTAGACTTGAATTGTTTGATATGTATGTGTGGCTGGTATAAATATTTATATACCGTATGTTACAGTAAATACGGAGGGACGTATATTGAACTCATTTAATCAAATTTTAAAAAATCGCGTTATAGTCACCGTTTTTGTTATCAAGCAATGTATAGTGTAAGATATTTAGATAATTATACAGGGTGTCAATAAAATTATGAATTTTGATATACTTCCCTATTCTAGTGAGATACTCTGTATATTATTATGTGTCTGTATTTTACGTCGAAAATCAGTCTAAAATTATACAAGAAGCTAAACGCGGCATATGTTATATTCTTCGAGTTATTCACGTTTGGAGGTTGTAGTATATTATCCTCGGCAAGAGACAGAAGGAAAAATAGCTCATATCACGCATTAAATGTAGCTAATTTTGAAAATGGCTAGCGAACAATACGCCTCACTTGCAGATATTTTTATTTTATTCGGGACAACCTGGCCTGAATAACTTGGCACTATGTCATTTTTTTTAGTTCATATCGTATTGCCAGGTCGGTGGCTAACATGATTCATATCAATCCAGCAAACATTATTCATTTGCTAATACTGCCATATAATTATAATGAAAATCAAAAATCGCAAAATAATTTCCGTGAAATAGAATTGTATGATGTAATAAGATGTCTGATCGATACAAGTGTTCGGACAGCAAACTTCACAGCAGAAATTATGGAAGAATTAGGATATGAAGACATGGATTATCCTCACGTTATTGAAATAGCATTTGAAGGGGTGTCTTCATTGTCTTACGACTCAGAAGATGCCGAAGAAGAGAATGAGGGGTCATGTACTTCGGCGTAGGATAATATTACTCAAAGTTACAAAAAGAGGGCTGTTGAGTTTTGGACTGGTTCGAAAACAGATAATCTGGATAATAAAAGAAGTAAATTTAAGAGACTAACGGTTCGACACTTATATAGATATGAAAAAAACATATAAAGGGTGGAAGGATAAATTGCTAGAAATCGCAGAATTGCATGTAGTATATAAATTTTCAGCAGCTATGGATTAAAACGCCATAATACAATATATAGACCTGCAGCAGTGGCCGTTAGAAGCAAATGGAATCATTGAGCTACGAAATTTTAGAGTAAACCTGGATTTTGTAATTCAAAAGAAAAAATAAAATTACCAGAGGTAATTAAGATGCTACAACGTAATCAAAGCTGCTGTATGCACTGCGCATACTGTTTGTGATCAAAACCTAAAAGTGCACACTGTGTTTTGTTCCCAACAGGCTTTAAATGTTAGAGCTGAAGCATCACCATCAGGCAAACTATTGAATTATTAAAAAAAATGATTTATCGATGTGTATCTATACCAAGTTCGTTAATCAAACCTATCATGCTTGAGAGTGGTTCATTTATGTAGCTATTTGCTCTGACATGGTGTGAGTTCAGCATAAAAACATTTTGCTTGCCAGGCCATCCACAGAACGTGGATTAAAGTTTCTTCTCCGTTTTGACTCTTGACAGAATGCAGAACTATTGTCATCTGCTAAGAGTATGTTATGCATATGCTTATTTAGTGTAGAGTCATCGGTTACAAGTTATATTATCATTTTGACAGACTTTATGTTTTTTGTCAGTAGATATTTAGTGAATTCTGGCCTTTGTCCCTCTAGGAATCCCCTCATCGCGATAACGATGAGAGAATTACCACTCCGGAAAACAATTCTAATGCTTTCAATCATTTCTTTCATGATTTACCACAATCCCTGAGCAAGAATATTAACAACATTCCCCTTGAAGAGAAACATCTACAATCTAATCAATATTCTTTGTTTTTATTTCCCTTCATAGAAACTGAAACAATATCATTATTTAATAAATTAAAGAATAAAAGCTCTTCCGGGTCGGATGATATACGCAGTGACATTCTGAAAGAAGCTAAGTGTTTCCTTGCTACTCCCATAACACACTTAATCAATTGTTCTTTTGTTACTGGTATTTTTCCATCGTGCTTTAAAATCTCAAAAATTATACCACTTCACAAAAAAGATGACTATAGTAATATGCCTAATTACAGACCAATTGCTTTAACTTCCTCCATTGGAAACATTTTAGAGTATGCAATGCTAACACGACTGCTTTCTTTTTTAGAAAAACACCAGATTATCTCGAAATGTCAACACGGTTTCAAATCCGGAAAATCAACTATTACAGACATTCCAGATATTTATAATACTTTTACTGCTGATGTAGAGAACAAGCTGATACCACTTGGCGTATTCTGTGATCTAAGCAAGGCTTTTGACTGCGTTAATTATAATTTGCTAATGTATAAACTAGAATAGATAGGGATTAGAGGTATTACGCTTGATTGGTTTCGCTCCTATTTTTCGAGCAGGTTTCAATTTGTAGAAATAACGACAACCGACGATGGAAGAAAACAAATATTCCATTCACATTTACTACCGGTGACGATAGGTTTGCCGCAGGGCGTTGTACTCTCACCGGTCTTATTCTCATTGTTCATTAATGACATTATTTCTTTCCTGCGAGATTATAAATTAATAATGCCAACTCCATGCTGTCCCTATTAAACAAGTGGCTTGTTTCAAATAAACTATTCCTAAATATATCTAAGGCAAAATATATTACTTTTAGCGCAAACCCAGCGAATGCCTCACCTCAATTCGATCTTCACATCGGAAACACCGCAATTGGAAACGTACCATCCATTAAAGCATTGGGTATAACGTTGTCATTCAACTTAAAATGGTATAACCATTCTTCTATATCAAGATCGATTTATAAACTTAAACATCTAAAAAGTATCGTAAGTTTGGAAGTACTAAGAACGATTTATACCACTGAAATCGAGTCACGCTTGCGATATGGTATAATTGTATGGGGTTCTAGTACGGATGTTGCTAGGATCTTGTTAAACCAAAAAAGAGCCCTTCGTGTAATGACCAATGCTTCGCGAACCGATTCTTGTCGGTCAATATTTCGAAAACTTAGAGTGCTAGCAGTGGTATCACTTTATATACTGGAAGTATCCCTATATGTTCATAAGAATAAACATGAACTTTTTCAGACCAATAATCCATCCCACAATTATAATATAAGGAAGACAGAGATACACCTACCACAAATCACAGACTAACATTAACCTCTAAAAGTCTAGTCTGTATGGGTATTAAAATATATAATAATCTCTCTCTTGAATTAAAGTCCTTGCCTCTCCATACTTTTAAAATTATGTTAAAGCGTAAGTTACTAAACACACCTTATTACAGTTTATATGAGTTCTTTAATAAAATTGTAATTTAAGTTAGTAATTGTAATTAGTAACTAGGGTGGTGAACTTTGTCATTTAGTTAGTCACTTTATTTTCTGTTTTTTCTTTTTATTTTGACATTTTCTATTATGTACTGCGTACTTCTTTGAAATAAAGTACTACTTACTGACTTACTTACTAGGAACTGTGCTACGTGATTTTGTCCACGAGATATTTGTTACCACTCTTTGGACTTATTAAGTGCTTATTCGTTGATTGATTTTGTAGCTTAACAATGCTTGCCACATTTATAAAGAAGCGTCTTTCGTTCAAAGAAATATATTTTAGAAGAATAATTTGTTGGTTTAAAGAATTTTTTATTTAATGTAAAATGCTAAAAGGAGATTCTTAATTAAGCTTAATTTAATTATTTAAATATTTAAAAGACGACAATTTATGCTTTTTTCTTCAATCAAAAATATTTTTTTATATATAAATTCCACCCTCTTCACATCATCAGGCGGATGCTACGCAAAAATTAGCTTGCTCACATCAAATATATCTTTTGCTCCGCTTTTGTGTATACCTCTCATTGTTCATAGGTTTTATTCCGAAAAATATGGTTGGATTTATGACTATTTTTCATGTATTAGTCCCTGAGATAAAAACGAAGTTCAACTGAGCATGTTCTCTTCGATAATGGTCCATTTCAAATACTAATCTCCACTATCGATCCCCAAGGCAATAGCCTATGTTCCAACAGTACATTTTTCACATCATCTCGACTAGAATGTGTGATATAAATTGTAGGAGATATTTATTACTAGATATCAGAAAATAAATCGCAGCTGTCACGGTATTAACTTCCTTGTTCTAAGGTAACCTAGGGCTGAACCGTTTTCCAGAACCGTGCGCAATAGTTTATCACCGTCTACATTTATCATTGAAACCCAGAGATATGTGATCTTCGCACAGTTCTATCAAATAATGTTAATTTTATTCACCAAACTTAGTAAACATTTGTGCACTGGACGTGGAGCGAAATTTTTCAAAAATTAGCGATGCGAACAGCGAACTTATCTAAAGAATTCGTGTTGGTTCTATTCCTTTTTTTTCCGAGGTCGTTATAAATTACATCTAAAATAAACATCGGAGCGCTTTCCTGACGTAGCGGTCGATCTGGGTAGCTCGCGTGCGCATCCCCGCATTCAGGATGCAAAATAAATTCGCAGTTTAAACGTTCTTGCTTCCGTAATCAATTTCACGGCGTACAATTTATCAAAGTGATACGTATCTTCCGCCCGCCCTTACATGCATACATTTATACGTGCGCAAGACGAAGGGAGCGTTATGACAAATGAATAATATGCTATGTAACCGCGCCGTTATAAATGGTTTGTATTCGGGTGAATTGACAGGGATCATTATGTGTACGTGCGGTACGCTTACCAATCGTATTTGTGATAGAGAGGAATGCACCGGTAAACAGCTTTTGGGACGTGGAGGCATTATAATCTCACGCGAGGGAATAAACTCGAACTATCTAATGCATTTTTTATGCGAATCTCGCTAGATGGGGCTCGAATTTTACAGATTCAGTCACCTTACCGCTACATATAAACGTTTACATAAATTTTCTCTTACATTTTGCATATAACGACTTTATATTTTGATGGGTGTAGTTAGAATTTTCCATGTTAATTTTAGCTGTGACTAAGACAATGAAAAATTGATGGAAATATCTGTATATTTAAGCAGGCATTTTAACCCCGTTGCCCTCTTCATATTTATTGGTATTGGTATTTTCCCTGGTAAATTTACACCTCTAAAGTAATATTCCCTAATGGAATGGAATAATTTCAGGTAGATTTACCACACCTTCAAGGAATGTTCCACCAGTATGTGAAAAATCCCATATAGGTGTAAATACACTGTAAAAAAAAGTTGCAGTAAAATTACATGTAAAATCGTTGGTAACAAAGATGCCTACAATTTTACAGGTAAATTTGCTTCATAAGGTACAATTTCTACCATCTAGTAAATTTTACATGCTGTTGTGTTTTTTCAAAGATTGTACTGTAAAAATCGTATGTAATATTTATATGAACTCTATATTTACCGAACACTGAAGTAATTTTCATATGTATTTTTATAAAGAAAGCAAGCAACTTACCTAATTCTTTTATAGCACCTAATAGGTCACACTAAATCGCTCAACCAGGGATCAATAATGAACACGCTTACGTGAAACGATTGCTTGTGACGTACATGATATCATTGAGCCAATAATAAGTTCGACAAACGAATAGAATTACCTACGCGCACAGATAAATAATCCAATAACCAATCACATTGCGGCGTATGAATTTCGTATTTTCCATGATATCTATAGTTTTACCGGAAAATTCAAGTAAAAACAAATAAATATAAAAGATCCTCATATTTTTACAGCAAAATTAATAGTTAAAAAGTCAATTTTACACTTTTAAGTAAATTTTGAGAGTAAATACAAAATTGTACATGTTTTTTTCTGTACTTTCCTTTTGAATTTTTGTTACATCTTAAACTTACATGAAAAAGCTATAAATTTTACCAGAATTTCTTTTTCCATGTTAAATATCCTAGAGAAGACATGTAAAAAAAAATTTACAGGATTTATTGTGGTAAATTCACAACGTTATCACATGTAATATTCCTGATTTACCATGGCAAAATTACTGTAATTTTTTACTGTGTAGGAGGTAGCCCAGTTACCTCCTATTTTTGGGGTAATTTTACCACTTTTTTTTTTAGGGTGTATGTTTAAATCTAAAAGATATATTAATTAGTTGGACTACAGAGGGTTTACAAGAATTTTAATAAATGCTGCAAGAATAAGCATTGTTTTAAAAAGTAAAAATATTGCAGAAAAGATCTACAAGAAAAACCAATAGTTGCTGAGAATCTGTTGCATTAAATTAACAAATTAATTTTTAATTAACAAAATATATTAAAAAATCGTAGCACCTTCAGTTTTGGCTTGCACGCATTTATTTTTATTGCCTTGTTCTGACATTCATATGACACAATTATATTTTTATTAATACCTTCTTCTAAACATATTATCAAAGATATATTCACTTCCGTCTCTTGAATTTCAGATTATCCTGAAAATTTGTTAAATCCTTGTTCAAAACCAAAATAATCGCTTCCTTACTTTACTTACTTCATCACTCATGTAGTAACTCATGGCTGGGCCGATGCCCCGTGTAATTGGCGAAAAATGTTGGGGGAATCCAAGGCATGAATTATCATTATCACTAACAACGAAAACAGCCTCCAACAAGGGCAAGCACTAATTTGTTTTATATTTGCAAAAATCTAACAAAAGTAAAAAAAAAAGAATTTGCTTCTTCAAAACTAAGGTTTTCTTATGTCTGAATTTAAAAGTTTGATATGATTCCCGCAAATCACCTGCACGTCCAAAACTAGTAAATATTCCATATGTAAATAAATAAACGTAAAACGTTCACCTTCCAATCTGTTTTATTATTTCGTTTAATTGATAACCATCATCATTGACATTTTTCACCTGATGATGATTGTCACTTAATCGAAACATGTAGTGAAAAGAAAATAATAACGTTTTATATTCATTCGACTTTACACATAATATGCCATAGCTTGTAGTAACAATGTCGCCAAATCCTATTGAGGTTAAGTTGCAAGTATATCGTTTTACATATACATACACAGGTATATATCTCTTATTTATATGTGCTGTCATAGCTAAGTACATAGTAATCATCTCAATACATAATTAATGTAAAATAAACTTACCTCAATCTTTATTTGCAAGGCAAACTCAAAAGCACACCATTCACACTTATGCGTTACAGCCATGAGTCTAGATGCCGCACTTGTATACAAACTGCGTACCTCAAACGCTTGCGCGTTGTCGACGGCTATGTAATGCATTCTCGTAACGGTTGTAATTTTTGATCAAGCGACACAATGTAATGCAATGTTTAAAAAAACACTTTGTGTTCCAATCAAATAACAGATGCATATACATATATATAATCAGAACTTCAGGTCACTTGTATTGTCCATATTGTATTTTTACCAACATAAGGGGGTAATATTCCACGAAATATGTTATTTTTCCTTGCTACTAAGCATATTTCTCCAAGGGGAAGGGGGAGAGGGGAATTACTTTATTTATTGAAGTATTTTTCCATCAAAGTCGGTTTACCAGGCAAAATTACACCTAATTTGTGGTAATTACCTTGATGTTTACCCTCTTTTTGGTGTAATTTTACCTTATATTTCATATGTTTTTTTACACACCAGTGAGGTAAATTTACCATCTTTTTTTAGAGTGATACAATTTACAGATCGCTATGATCGCTTTCTCTAAGTAAAGTAAGATCTAAATGTTATGTAATGATTTTAAAATATAATACAGATTGATAGAACAATTTACCTTTCATTATTTATTTATACTTTTACCAATCTATTTAAACTCCTAGAGTTATCATTGTTCGTTTAGCAATTTCCATGTTAATCATAAAATTAGAATGCGTATTCAATCAATAATTTTTATTTATTTCTTAACTTCTAACTTTCCAAATTATTTTATCGATTCTGTATAGCTGTTCCTTAAACTTGTTGGCTAAATGTTTAACTCCACAGATAAGCCAAATTGTCGCATTTCTACTTTCTTACTTTTACGACCCTGCTTTTACCAAGCAGCTGCTTTAAATTTTCAGTGCGCCCAACATTTCCTAGAAAGTACTTTTTAAATTGACTGCGACGTTACTGCGCTTGTCTCCTGTAAAACAGATATTCCCCTAAAAGCGATTTATGCAGCCAATTGAAGCCCCGCTGCATGTGAAAGAATATCCAGTAAAAGCGACCGATTTGGTTAACATCGACGTTCCATTGTTTCACCGTCTGGATCGATTTAACATATTTAAGGATTTTTATTTGGGCAATTTTTTCTATGAACGGATTCCCAAACCTGCTGCAAGCAATAATTTACCTCATCATTGTGCATGCTGCAATTGTCGCATCGATATTTGTTTGGATCTATAATCATAATGGTTGGTGGGAAATATTTGCACAATATTGTAATAGTTGTTTCTAGTATTTTTGGTGTCGATTGTAAAAATTTGTGTAGTTTAAGTAGAGAAAATCGAGCTGTGAAAATTTTGGCTAAAGGATGAAAATTGATAATTGGAGAAGCGAAAAGAGTATCCAAAGCAATAATAACAAAGTAACAGTTTTAATTAACTGTTCTTTTTTTGTATTTAACTAGCAGCACTAGAGTTTAATTTAACTGACGCATGACGCCTTGTTATTTCGAGTTATTCGACTGTATAACGACTACAATATGCAAAATAATTCGCAGAAACATGAGATTACAAATTCATGGGCGGAGTGCAAATATTGATTCGAAATTTGGTTGAATTGTATTGCTTTAAATTTAAATTCAAGTTGATATTCGTGGAAAAACTATTACACGGATATAGTAAGTAATTATTTTGGTGTTTTAATTTAACGTTGCATTTTATATCTGCAAATACTACAAATACTAATAATTTCAACATTTTCCAATAAAGCGATTTTAACATAAATGAGAGGTAATAAAGGAATTGAAACCTTCTCACAAATTCTTTTTAATTAAAGCTACCTATTTCGTCCAAACGAGGACATTCTTGGACAAGCTATAGAAGCAATCCAATATAATGAGAATTATACAATAAAAAACATAATTAAAATTTAAAATTAAAATTATTGAAATGAATCAGTAATTACTTTAATTATTTTACATAGTTAATCTGTTAATTTAAAGCAATATAGATTTAGATTAGCGATTAAGAAAGTATTTTTTTGAAACAATAATAATATAATCTACATAGAAAAAAATGTGTTGCGAATTTTATACAAAATAAACTGTATACTAATGCCATTGCTACTGTTATGATTTCGTATTTCATTAAATGTGTTAATTATTACTTAGTTGTATGTACTTAGATGCCCGATGGAAGCATTTGCAGTGTTGCTATCTGCAAGAATAATGCAAGAAAGACTGGGAAAGCTATACGGTTTCTTAATTTTCTTAAAGATCTTAAAATCAGTACAGAATGGTGTAAAGTGTTATCGTAAGATCCATAATTTGACTCTGTGTGAGTTGTATTTAAAGGAGAAAAGAAGAAAAACAAGGTCTTGATCCTCATAAAATTCTTTAATGTATCACACGATCGGTTTCGCTCTAGCCGAGCATCCTCAGGTCAGAATTTAAAATCAGTTTAAAAATAGTGCAGGTTTAAAGACAAAGTAAAATTAGAAAGTAATGTAAGTAAATGTAAATAGTTAGACTTAAGTGAATTTTGTAAAGAACAGACATTAAAGAAACAATAAAACACTTAATTAAAACAAACAACACTTTAAAATTAGTTAAAATACATGTTGTCACTTCGTAGAATATAAAATGACATCTATTTTAAATAATTGTATTTTGTATGTAATTTAAAGTATTGTTTGTTTTAATTAAGTGTTTTATTGCTTTCTAATGTCTGTTCTTTACAAATTTTACTTAAATCTAACTATTTACATTGTACTTTCTAATTTTTCTTGTTGACTGTAAGTTCTGAGGCTCCTTTCTAGTTAATAGACCTTGGATTTACCCTGGGTATAAGACCCCCCAAAGTATTGCAAACAAATTTTAATGTTTTGTTGCTTATTAGAAGTGGTAGAAATTTGATGTTTTAACCACAAATGCATCTTGCAAGTGTCTGCAATACATAAAAAGAATAATGAAGTACAGAAAGAATTTTTCGAAAAGAAAATTCTTTTTGAAAATTTAAATAATTTTTTCCAAAACTATGATTTTTTTGGGGTTGATGTACTTTGGAAAAATATAATAGCCATCCAGTATGACTTATAGGACATACAGGAATGAAATGGTTAATTTTTAACTTGTGTAATTTTAGATTTACGAGAACCTATGTGGACAATAGCTATTATTATATACAGGGAGACTGTTAACTTATGCAGTTAACCGAAAATGGTAACTTAGTACTTTAATCTGAACAATTTTTCTTAGTAAACTAGCAGGCAAAACCTAACAACAACTAAACTTCAGTCTCTTAAAAATGATTACCTACACACAGAAAAAACGATTTCTTAATTGAAATAAAAACATTTTCTTGACTATATTCACTTAACACATGTAAATATTTACTTCGTTCAAGGAAATATAATATATGGGTTTAAGTAATTACACCTTTTTGTGTAAAATATTTTATTTTCTTGGGATATTACTGAAACCAAATAATAATTTTCTTCGTCGAAGTATTTTAAATACTTAAATTTAGTTAGTCGGTAATGGTAGGAATTGCACATGTGCAAACGCATACGTTAATTGAATCTTATTGGTGATTTTAGACCATCTGATCTAGCAGTGGGGATGCTGGCAAACGCGTACGCGACACATGAGTATGTAAGTGTTTAAATTTTAAATCCACTACATATTTATTTAAATATTCAAGAATTTACTATTCTTTGTCGAAGTAACTACTTCTTTGCGTATATATGAACGTGCCGTTTACTTGACTGAAGTGAGAATCACTTGCATCAAGTAATCGTTTTTCTGTGTGTACTTGTTGGAAACCACTGATACTAGTGCATAATCATTGTAATTCAAGAAATGATTTTTCGATAAATCAGAGTGCTTGATTGGAATCAGCGATTGTTTGTTGTGTTATAATGTGACATCATTTGACATGTAACATGTGACATGTTGACATCTACCAAATAAGTGACTTGTCTTCTTACTGAAAGTGAATATCAGATCATTGGATTGGAAATACATTGTTGAATGAAGAGTATTGTGACATACATTAACTGCATAAGTTATCAATCACCCTGTATACTTAATGGAATAATTTATTTGGATCAAATGAACTAATGTAACTAATTTTCTTTAACAAAAATACTCTAAACTGTGGTACTGGTAATGCTGTACACTTCTCCTAAACCCCTCACCGCAAACTGCACTAAACTGGACGTACGTTTCGATAGCAAAGCTATCATCATCAGCAGAAACACTGAACTAAATAACTACACTAAAACTACCCTAATTTATACCTAAAAAAGGTCAGGGTACAATGATCACGGTCATGGCTGACTGCCGTCATGCTTAACTAGTCACTAATCTTAACTCCGCCTAATTTACTACTTAATAAACCGTAAGGACAAGAATTTAATGTCCTAAGTCTGAATTCATTAAAATATGTTTGTTTTTATATATTTCCATACCCTCATAACAATTTAATTGCACATAGTTGTTTCCGTTTTTAACTAACTTTATATTGCTAACTTTATGGTTTTCTTCAAGCATATGTAGGGCTACACTAGATTTGTCAAACCTTCTAAATTTAAGATGAGCCAAATGCTCCTTGTAACGCGTTTTAATTGATCTTTTAGTTTGCCCAATATATACATGATCACAATTTATAAATACCTGATTTGTCTAAATTATCTACTTGATCTTTAGAGTCACCTAAAATATTTTTAAGACTATTATTTGAAGTAGTAACTATGTCAAGATTGAATTTAGAGAAATTTTTTTGTAGACCTTTCGTGTAACTTGGATAAAATGGTAATTTAACATATTTCTTATTCTTCTTGTCACTAATTTCTAAAGTACTCGCATTTTTAATTCTTATTTCGTTTTTATGTTTTCTAATGGTGTTATATACAACGTCTTCTAAGAACCCATTAAATGCAGCGATTTTAATAATTTCTTTAAGTTCTTTATTATATCGTTCTGTAGATAGAGGGAAATTAAGTAATCGATGTACCAAAAAGTTAATAGCTGCTAGCTTGTTTTTCCATGAATGGTTTGAATCTTCTGAAATAAATCTGTAATTAGTAGTGGGCCTTCTATATGTGTCTATTTCTAATTTATTTTTATTTCTTATTACTAACATATCGAGAAAAGCAATCCTATTGTTTGTTTCCTCTTCATGGGTAAACTATGGAATTTTGAATTTAGCTGTTCAAGAAAATCTCTAATTGAGCACTTACTAGTATCAAAAACACAAAAAATGTCATCGACGTATCTAACCCAAACCCGTGGAAAATATGCCAAAGTATTCTGAAGATCGGTTTCATATTTTCCCATAAAGAGATTAGCTATGAAGGGAGATAAGCTGTTACCCATTGCTGCTCCTTCAGTTTGATGGTAAAAGGTACCGTTGATTTGAAAGAAATTTTGTTTCATGCAGAGCTTCACCAAAGAAATGAAACTATCAACTTCATTACTGCCCAATTGATTACCTTTCAAAAAATCTTCTAAATAAGTCAAAGTGATATCAACGGGGACGCTGGGAAACAGTGAGCTCACATCAAATGAAACTAAAACTTCATTGTCAGTAAGTTCAATGTTTTTAATCTTTTCAATGTACGCGTATGAATTTTTAACGGCTAAATCCGGGGTTGCACAGGTAAGTGATTGAATTTGTCAGATACTGTCCAAATGGCTATCTGACATATGTTGTTGCAAATATTTTCCTTTCTTACAATCAACTAAATAATGTAGTTGAGTATTTGTTTCAAAGGTATTCGGCATGCTTTATGATTCTAACAAGAAAAAGATACTTTGGGAATAAAATGAATTGTTTTCGAGTGAAACAGTATTTTTACATAAAGGAGAAATATACTTGACATCTGATAAATAAATACCTATTTCTTTTTTGGCTAGTATTTAAAAGATTAATTTCTTTGGATTAGGTAATGCATATGCATTAACGGCAAATAAATGTCTTTTTCAGTACCTACATACACTTTTAATGGAAGCTCATCGTGACACACGCTGTATAATCGTAAATGTCAACGTAATCGTAACTATAATCATTGCAACTCCAACTGCCTAATCGTAATTAGGATCGTCATTTTATTCCAACAAAGCTGCTTAATATGTCCCAGAAGCCTTTTGTTATCTCTACCCTGGTTAGTTGCCCTGTAACGACGTCAAAGGAGATGGATTGCGAGCGCCGGCGTCGCGTCGCTTATTAAACATCTCATCAGCATACGCCCGGCCCGATGAAATCGGCACGAACTGAGATCGAGCCCGACGGAGCGGCTCAACATTGAGAGATCACCGGACTACGCGTATCTCCCATCATCGAATGCCTTTTTTTTCTCTCTTAGCGCGACGCAGCAACTCTGATGAACGACGAAGTAAACAATTTCGACGGCGCGACGAGGGTGACGTAGCGGAGGGCTTTATCACGAACAAATTACATTAGCGAAAGTGAAAGATTCCTCTTCTAACGTTTTAATCGGATAATTCGATTAAAAATTTATCGAGCCGTGCTACCGTCGCCGGACCGGAGTGGAGACCGTAATGGATTGAGAGAGGGAAAGTTTCGATTGTTGTGAGGCGAACTTTGGTAATCGATTGCCTATTGTTGTAGATACGTTGAGAGAAATTTATATTAGGAACCAATATTATTTATTGCCATTTTTTAGGAGGGAAACATAGTAGGTATATATGGTGGATATAAAAATAAGTGGAAAATACAGTCCTTCTTAGGGTCAACCTCATGACGACAGTAAAACCATTCCAGAAAGGTTGGCTTCAAACAATTCAATGGGTGATCGAAGATTTATTTTTTGTGGGAGAAATCCTTAATGGACACCATTACAACCTTCCTCATTTCGGAAAAACTATCCGCCTGGGTACCGCGGTGAGCATTTCACCCAGGTGGTGTCCTGCATCTATATTCTAATAGGGGAGGGTGGGGCAAGATGGGGCCACGAGGCATGATGGGGACATCGCCTTATCCACAAAACGGCAGTAAGCATCTGTCAAATAATAGCAGTCCTAATATTGACAAGTGCTGTTTTATGTTTGTTGTAATGTAGGAAACTTTACTAGTCGTAATAACAAAGTTATTGCTGTTTGTGCGTTAACTTTTCAGAATTTCGTTATTATTTTGATGGTGAGTTCAACGGCCAGTATTGGAAGCATAAGTAAATTATTTACAACTACACTTTTTTGTGCTTATTAATTGACATGTATTGCATGTATTTTCTATAGTGCGTTATTTGTTTATTTCAAATATTTAATATGTTATTATAACATAACCAGGAAATGCCCCAAAGAGGCAAGATGGGGCTATTGGTATGGGGCAACATGGGGACATCACTATCTCACTCTTCAGTCTGGTCCGTTATGCCTGGATATGCCATTATGCTTTCTCGAAGACATAATGCCTATTTCTCATGTTAGGAATAAAGTACAGGTTCAATCAAAGCCTAACAACTGAAAGACAATAATCCTTACAAGCACTACGTATAAAAATCTGCTACAAGAAAATAGAAGTCTGGAGAATTCCTAAGGCAAATAGAAGTGCTGAGTTAAAAGAAAAAAAAATGACGAAGAAGAAAACAGAAGAGATCAAGAAGCCGAATTTTGTAAGGAAAGCAAAGAGATAGATTTTTAGAAAACGTCAAGGAAATAATCAAGTTCTTCTGTTGAGGAAGATGACGCTCAATGTTAGTATTGTAAGGGGAAGTATTGATGCAATGTCATGGAGGGCGAGGTTGGGTACATGGAGGCTGTGCGAATAACGTGGATGAGTTCGTCTTCTATTGTCTCAATTGTGAAGATTAAGTTTAATATTCTTATCGTTACTGTATTTTTTTTATTTTAAGTAGTTCCGCTTTAAAGAGTTTAAGCTTTATTCCTGCATGTTTTTAAGAATATTTTAAGAATCTATTTTTTTTTACCTATTACCTAGATTTATGGTACGACCCATTCTTAGCTCACCTGGAACCCCATCTTGCCCCCATGGTGGGGCAAGATGGTGTATTTACACATTTCTTTTCAAAATTTTCTCACAACATTAAGAGTACCCATCGAAAAATAGTAAATTCATCCATCAGCAGATAAATGTTTAAAGATTACAACAAGCGTACTTAGAACCTTGTATATCAATTTGCAATTCTGATGCAGTGTTCTAAAGCTTAATGTTCCCATCTTGCCCCACCTTCCCCTAGTATTTATATGGTCGCGAGGCTACTGCATTATATGTTTGTTATTAAGAATCATAGGGAAGGATTGCAAGCTTTTTACAGTGAGAATGGAACAAATTAATGTATTTCTGCTATCAGCTGCAATAATTAGGAGGAATTCTTCCCAAGA
The DNA here is from genome assembly GCA_004143645.1 of Protaetia brevitarsis. NCBI lineage: Eukaryota > Metazoa > Arthropoda > Insecta > Coleoptera > Scarabaeidae > Protaetia > Protaetia brevitarsis. The sequence continues at coordinate 326,744 of RXPK01000207.1, forward strand.
AAAAAAATTCTCCTCAAGTAGTATTCGAACCTACGTCTCGTTTACCGGACGAGTGCTTTACCAATTAAGCTAAGAGGAGATGTAAGTTCGAGCGTTTAACCGAACATATATTGATAATAGATCTTAAAGGGCCGGCAGGCTTGCAAATATGCAAGGATTGAAAGCTTTTTTCAGTGAGAAATTAACAAGTTAATGTACTATATTTCTACTATAAATAATTATTACAGTTAATAGCAGAAATACATTAATTTGTTAATTTCTTACTGTAAAAAACTTGCAATCCTTGCATATGTGCCGTCCTGCCGGCCTTTCAAGATCTAATATTGACATATGTTCGGTTAAACGCTCGAGCTTACATCTCTTCTTAGCTTAATTGGTAAAGCACGCGTCCGGTAAACGAGGGGATTCCTCCTAATTATTATAGTTAATAGCAGAAATACATTAATTTGTTAATCACGGGGATATTATTTAGTTAGAGCAGGAACATTTCAATTGTTATGGAATCCATGTAGTACTTAGAGTAGGTAGCCTCGTGTAATACCTTTTACATGGAGCACGGAATTGGGATGATTTGTAATAATTTAGTTTTCATAAATAAAGTGTATCTATATTCTCAGTTTAAAGACCATGGTCAATTTCTTGCTTTTTAGTAATTAAGATGATTCTTGCAAAAGCGGACACCTTATGCCATCTGATTCGACTCTGTAATATCTTCTCTATTAGATTTTTCGGCGTAAGGGTTCCAATTTCGAGTTTAAATTGATCTCTTTCTGATTTCCATCGTGAAAAAGCTGTCCCACCGAAGCCTGGCCCTTTGGTTACAGCTCTATTTTTGATTTTAGAAAAAATCTTTTATACAAAAGTTTTATAGAATCAATATTGCATAACTTAAACATATTTTTGACTATACAGCGTGTTCCAAAAGTAGAAAATACATTGCATATGCATTTGTTTTAGATATTCATATTTTAGATACCATACACACATATTTAGCTTGATACAACAGTGAAACTACAACCAATATTATTATATACAGGTGTCCACTATAATCCTGACCGTTTGCTTAATTTTAGTCCACGGTAATTTGATTTTTTTAAATAGCACCCTATATCTTTGCTGATGTTAAATCAACTCTTACATAAAACCCTTTTAATTTATACTAAACATTTCTTTTCCATTAATTTTCATGTTGGCTGAGTATATAAATTTTGTACAATTGAATAAAGCCTCGAATTAGTAAATATGTGTTAATATCAAATAGTAAAATATAAAACTAATGATATTTTTTAATTAACAGAAACAATAATACCAATTTTTAATAGGGCATTATCACCAACATAATAGTTAAATGTCAAATCTATCAACAAATAATTTATGAATACTTTATTCTTCTTACATGTCAGTGATTGTTTATTTGTTTTATTATATATTTACCTAATTACTTAGGTAAATACTATGTATTTTATTCATAAACCATTAAACTAAGACTTAATGTTTGTCTTTTATTTATAATAAAAACAAATGCACATTAAACCACAACAAAATACATTCTTAATTAAAAGTATTTACACGTAATAATCATTTTTAATTATCAAAATTTATAGCAGATGTTCAAAAATATATCCTATTTCTGTTAAGCTAGAAGTATGCTCATTTTTTTAGAGTTTTTTCAATAATTCTACGAAATGGATAAAAATGCCTCCCTCATTCTATTCTTCCTATTTTCCCATGTGGATGGCGCTTTTTTAAACAGCAGTCCATTAAGTTTCTTTAGATAGCCCCAAAAAAAAATATTCACGGAAAACGTATTATATAATACGTATGTAATATATAGCTTTTTATTATTAATTAAATATAATGGTTGTTTAGCAGGTTACAGTCTACCAAACATCGGAAATATGGTTTCTGAATGACATTAAATTTCTTTCTTTTTTCAAAAAAACGTATTATTTATTTTGTATTTTTTGATCTGATACTGATGTATGCTTATTAATTTGCGGCCTTATTTATATATTGCATTTATAAGTTAAGCTGACTTGAGAATTAGTGGAAAATTCAGTGGATTTATTTAAAAATAATATCTTGCATAACGCGTCACAAATGTTTAATATGAATTGAAAGGGCTTTGCGTAAGGGTTAATTTAGCATAAGGAGAGATATAGACTGCTCTTTAAAAAAAATCAAGTTAGCTTAGGCTAAAGTTAAGCAAATGTTCAATTATTTTCGAATGAGTCAACTTTTCATAATAATGTATAGGCATAATCTTAACCTTAAATCGTCAACATCGATGGTCTGCTAATGTGTGAGGCGGACTGGTTGGAAAGCAAGCGATAGAGCCTATTTAATGGTCACTTAAATGTGCCATGTTTCTTCAATTTATAAAATATGACTTTGGTTGCAACTAGACGGTGCTCCTGCGCACTTTCAAATAAGCATTCGGGATGTATTAGATAGGCAGTATCCCAGAACGTGGATAGGCCGCATAGGTCCACAGAATTAGCCAGCAAGATCTCCACACCTAATGAGCCCAGATTTTTTTATGGCGATATACACAACACCAAATGTTTTGAGCAATGTTAAAAACTGCTTTCAAGAAAGAGTACGCCTCTACCTTGAAAACGATGGCCATCATTTTGAACACTCTAAATAAAGCAATAAATATAGGGTGTTCAATTTCAAATAAGAAAGTTACTTGCCTTTAAAGATTGCGAAAATTAAAAGTATGTTTTCATTCACCCTGTATATTACTTTTATTTTATTATCAAGTCTAATGCTTTGGTTAAAAAATAAATACGGTTTAATATATCTAGCTTAAATATACATGACAGGCATGCCTCTTAAATTTTGATCTACATTTTTAAGAATAGTTAATTATCTCGTAAACGAGTTGAGTTACGTATTAGAAACCTAACACCAACTTGCCTTTATTTAGTCTATGTCTATACTATCAACTATATGTCATAATATACAGGCTGTTCCATTTCATTTTTCACAACTTTGGTGTGTAACTTTTCTTTGAGTCACCCTGTAATAATTTTGAAATGTGGTCCTTCTGAACCTGTATAACCCTTAACAGAAAAAAATTGAAAATACGTTACCACTTTTCATATATAAACCGACGCGAATGTGGTGGCTTACCTTGCATACATAAAAGTTAGTGTGAAAAAAATGGTTTTTTTCCCAACAGAGAGGAAAGTGTCCATTTTCCGCCCTCATTTGAGGGAGGAAAGTTGTACTTTTTCTCCTTAGGACGGAAAGAAAGTGACATTGACATGATGAAACAGTACATCTCATAATATGTGTCATTATTGATAGATGATATTAGTACATTCGACCCAGTCTGAGCCCACTTATGAGATAATTGCTAAATTATTAAGTAGTAAATTTCAATTAAACTATTATTAAATACTTTTAAAACGACGCTAACTTGACAGTTCACAAAAAATATTTGACAGATTAAGCCTACTATCTAGCATGTCAGTCACAGGTATGTCTTTATTATCTTTAGGCATTTAGGTAAAATTGCACTGGCTGGGAAAAACTAGTATTCGAACCATGTGAGGAAAGTGCTATTTCCTCCCTTGGTTTAAAAATATACCATTACACATAACTCTCACTTTTATTTGTGAATACTACTCTAAGTTAGGAGTACTCTTTCCTCCTGACACTTTCCTTTTGAACATGACTTATCAACCATAACCTGAGCCGAATTCATAATTGCTATCCAACGCGTACCCGATTTTTTTGCGAATTTCGCCAGCTATTACCGGAATTCACGCCAATTTAATGTGCTCATTTGCGAACGCCGTTCCAGGCCAACGTTCTTCGATCCCATTATATTTTCTCGCGTGGTTAGAAGTTTATAACGCGTCAACGTTTCGTCGTCTCGATGTAAAATAAGTCTTAGCACGTGCCTGGGGCGGAGAGCGTCTTCTACCGAACTTCTGTAGTCGGGCTTCATCCTCCACATCTGCGCACTGTAATTTATTTCGGGCGCGTAAAAAAAATCTGGAAAATTTTATGCACAACCTAGTGTAATTGCATTAATCCCTCAGAAATTGCTTAATTCGGAGGCGTAGTTGGCGGGCGTCGCCAAATTTTTCATCATTATCTCTAATGAATATTCAAAAGTTGAAGTTGGGACCTGTTCGGAATACATTATAGGGAAAAATGTCCGCTTCGCGACAATCGATGCTGAGAGGGCGTTGGTTTCTCACCCTAGATCATTACTGTTTCTCTAGGTCATGAAAGTGGAGAAGAAATGGTTTTTTTATGATTTTATTTTACCAATTAAACGAAATAAGTTGCAGTAAACTGTAAATTTAGATGCTACAAGCTTTAAAAAGAGAAATCTGATCTTCGATCACCTTCGAAATAATGTTTCAAACTGTGGTAGTTCTAGAATCTTACAATAACTACGTTTTTTTTTTGTTCTACAATTCATGTGTATTTTTGGTATCTAAAAAGATTAAATAGCTACCTCTGAAAGCAGTTTCAAGCGATATACATCTGTAAATTAGGGAGTGTGGAATTTTAACAATGCGTATATACCCTATTTAATGCGTGTTATAATGCGGATTTTGCACGGACCTCGATTAAGTTTAAAGCGGGGCGTAATGAACAAATAAATTGCAATTTTAATTGGACAGGTTTCAAATTACGAGTTAATGTACATATGTATGGGGGGGCATATATTGTCTCTGCAAGCGTAAATTTAATCGTAAAACACGATGTACCCTGGACGATAATTTATTTGCTTTCGGATGACTGATTGCACCAAATTAATGTGTGATTTCAAATATTGGACATGTGAGTTGTGATAATAAAATCGAATTAAAACTAAAATAGTTAGTGAAGAGGACAGAAAACAAAATAGGAGTTATATTTGGTAGCTTAAACAAATGGTGATGTTAACACAAAGGGTAATGTTATACTGTCATAGTTTAAACAATTTTATTTACTTGAAAAGGGATATAACAAATAGGTTATCAAATGTCGCAGTAAACAACCAGACGATCCAGGTGGTCTAGAAGACCTTTGCAAAGGCATATTTCTTCATAATTTTCCCCCTACAAAGTTTCAGTTCGAACGAAAGTTTTTTCTAAAGAGTATTTATTTTCCTTAAATTTAGGTTAATAAGACTTTTATATGTATTTGTAGTCCAAGTTCATTGATACGTCAACAAGAAAGAAGACAGGAAAAGTTCCTGAGATTCGGTTCGGTTCAAAATTAACATGTATGCAAGGCTGCATACCCACTGTACAGTTAATATACACACACCGGCATATTTAGCGGAACACAAAAAAAAGGTCCATTAAAAAAATATGGTTTTATTTTAAAATCTACTTACTACACTTCTTTTGTTATTTAAAGTTTCATTTGTTTTAATTAAAATGAGATCACATTAAGAACAAATTTTGCGAGTAAAGGCTATTTGTGAAATATGGTACATTTTTGAACTTTTCATGTAACCGGGAAAAGTGAAAATTAATATTAAAATAACAATTAATGAAATTAGAAAAATGGTGATTAATATCGCGTATTTCCTCCGCGTGCTCTTATTAAAGTTTCTACCCGTCTAGGCATACTGAGAATGATGTTATCGATGGTCTCCTGGGATAGTCTCTGCCATTCCTCAACTATGGCGATTCGCAGTTCACCCACGTTGGCAGGGGCTGGAATTCTGGACTTAACTTTTCTTTTCAGCAAGTCCCAAACGTGCTCTATTGGGTTCATATCCGGTGATCTCGCCGGCCACTCCATAACAGTGATATTCATATCATTAAGATATGCTTGAGTTACCCGAGCGGTATGCGGCCGAGCATTTCCTGCATAAACAAAAATCGTCAACGATATAAGGGGCAAACGGTACGAAATTTTCTTCTAAAACGTTTCTGATATAGGCGGTCTGCAGTCAGACCCTCTGTCAATCACTCCAAGTCTGTGCGAGCACCACAACAAATGCCCCCCAAACCATTATTGATCCACACGTATGCACTGTAGTTTCAAAATTTGTCTGAATGTATCGTTCTCCTTTGCCGTCTGTATAGTCCTTTGCCTGCGTCAATTTGATTTAAGAGATTCTGACTCATCACTAAAAATACCTTCACTCCATTGGTCGCGTTCCAAAGTCGATGTTCCTGAGCAAAGTTACCTGTTTCTACGATGATTTCCTCGAGCCTTGGAGCCTTGGCGCGCACAAAATGAACCCAAACAGCTTCTTCGAACCTTCTTCGTACCGTACCTCACTTACGGGGTTAACCCCCGCACTGCTTCAACTCATGTCGGGCTTTGGACGCCGTCAAACGGGGGTTCCTACGTACACGAAGCCGAATGAAACGATCATCTCCTCGAAGTGCGTCTTTTTCTGCCTTGTCCAGCTCTTCTCAATAGTACCGGTCCTCCTGAACCGTTGGATACTGCGATGGACGTTGAAACTGGTCGACGAAGATCTCTGGATATCACTCTGTAGGTTTGAACCATTTTTCGCATTTCGAGTGCCCTGGCAATCTCCGTTGGGGCCAAGTCAGGCATATTCAGTCCTAATCCAAAAAGATACGCAATTAAAAAAAACAAACAAAAACAGTATTTCAATGAAATTTTAAATCAAAGTCAGAAGGAAGAAATACTCGAAAAGTTCGCCCAGATAAGGTGTATTTGAATAAAATTAAAACAATTGCATAAAATGTGATGTTCAGTTGTTTTCTTAATTTGGAATTATTTCTTTTTTAATTAAATGACGTATAAACCAGCCAGCAACCTTATATGATACTAATATCAAACCTTTTTTTTGTGTAATTGTAAGTAACATGTTTGTATATTTTTAAAAAGTAGTTTTTTTATGATTACACGCATTTACCGTGAGTGCAGAATTTTGCAATATTTGAATATAGTTTAAACATTTCATATCACACATCTTCATATGTAATATCCAATATTCTCCTCATATCGGTGATTTTCGCGGACTTCTTCGATGCAGTTGCACTCTGGATTCTGGATTGTTGGTTGGGAAGGGTGGCTAGCCACGCGCACTTAGGCCAACTTTACCGGGCCCATTGTGCTACCATTCCCTAGGCGGCGTCACTCCACCCGCAGCCTACTCGAGCCAACCCACACGAAGGATGAACTCGAGCAGCGCAGCATGCGAGGCGCCACCAAAGCTGGCATACTGGGCCAGAACTCCCCCAGGATGGAACCTCTAAGTTGGGCAAGCGCCGGACAGTCACATAAAATGTGCTCCGGTGTCTCGTCCTCTAGGTAACATGCACGGCAGAGTGGGCTGCTAGTCAGTCCCATGCGGTGCATGTGTTTATTAAGTTTGCAGTGGCCAGTCAATATCCCTACAACTTGACGTAGTTTACTGCGAGAAAGCTGCAGACAGTATCTCGCTGTCCTAGGCGACAGCCTGGGTATGGCTTTGCGCGCCTGACAGCAGGTGGTTATGGATCCCATCTCTCTTCGTGTAGAGTAGTGGTCCACTGGTTTATTAGGGTATTGAGTGTAGCCGAAGAAATGGGAAGAACAGGCTCCGGTCCACGTAAGGAGAACACGAACCCCGTCTAGCCAACCTATCGGCAGCCTCGTTTCCCAGATTACCTTAATGACCTTTAACCCATCTGAGTACCAAGTCATTATCAATGGCGATCGCTTCCAAGGCACTATGAACTGAAGTACTAGGCCCGAAGCGATCTTATAACTACTAAGGGCTTTAAGGGCAGCTTGACTATCACTGTAAGGACAATGCGTCGTCCCTTAATGCCCTTGCTAAAATTTCTTCGGCCCCATGCAGGATCGCCAAAACTTCCGCTTGGAAAACGTAGCGACCTACCTAGTGCCAACTCTAAGTTGAGCTTGAGGTCTGGAGAGAAACTCCCGCACCTGTCCCTGTTTTTGTCTTTGATCCGTCTGTATAGACAGCAATCGAAGGCGTGATTCGACGCAGGGGTCGACATGAAGCGGTAGTGTCTGCCGAAAGCAAACACAGGAGGCACACAGTCCTTCGCGCACCAAGAAGAGGCGCTTTAGCGACGCCCTCATGGATGATGCGCACGTGCCGCGACCCCCCACTCCCCGATCAGAAGACCCCGGGACCGTAACCTTATAGCCGCTCTAAAAGCAGTCTCCTCCAGAACAGATCCAGGGGAGGGACACACAGGAGGGCTTCCATTGCCGCCGTCGGCGTAGTGCGCATTGCCCTGTAATGCTAAGACATGCTATGCGCTGCACATGCATCAGGTCATTCCTGGCTCCACTCGTCTCACCCTTGGCCACCAGACGAGGGCACATAAGTTAGCATGGCCTAATTATGGCAGTGTACAGCCACAAGGTAATTTTCGGGGAGAGTCCCAAGTCCTACCCAAACGCGGCGACACTGCCAAAGGCCTTACACGCTTTCTCAGCTTTTGTTTTGACATGTTTGCTCCAGCTCAGTTTTCTGTCAAAAGTGATACCAGATATTTGACTTCGTCCGAGAAACCGAGAGCAGTGCCAAACAGTTGTGGTGGGCGGAGTTTTCCCACCTTTCTTTTGTTAGTAAAGAGTACCATCTCTGATTTATCTGGGTTTACAGAGAGGCAACGTTCCCTACACCAATTTTCGAGAGACCTTAGAGCAGTCTGCATCAAATCGCAGAGCACGCTCTCAAATCTTCCATCAATGAGGATCGTAATATCGTCCGCATATGCAATTGTGTAGAAAGCCAGATGCGTTCAGCGCACGAACGAGGTCATCTACCACAAGGTTCCACAAAAAGTGGTGACAAGACGCCTCCTTGGGGACAGCCCGATCTACGCGCCCTCACCCTGGCACCTCCCACCTTACTTCTATTGCCCTTTGCTCTAACATACAGTGTAGCCATCCTACAAGGCCGGTTCAACACCGTGTCTGGCTAGGGCACTGACAATGCTGTTGACTGAAGCTTTATCAAAAGCTCCTTCTATATCTAGGAATACACACCAGGGTAGACATTTTATTGTCCAGCGATCTCTCTATCGCCGCACCACAGAGTGGAGGGCAGATTCGGTGGATCTTCCCGGGATGTACGCGTGTTGGTTTGTGTGAAGTGGATACAAAGGTAAGGCCACCTCTCTTATATAACGGTCGCACAGTCGTTCCAAAGTCTTCAGCAGAAAACTGGTCAAACTTATCGGCCGGTATGATTTAGCCAAGGTATAGTCGGAACGCCCTGGCTTTGGTATGAAAACCACTCTTATTTCCCTCCATTCTCAGGTACGTACTCCAAGCATGCACCCCCTGAACAGTGTCCCAATGGCTGAGCAGAGAATCCGCGCCCCATTGTAGTAGGGCGGAAACACCGTCCAGGCCAGGTGACTTGAATGGTTGAAAACTTTTAATTGCCCAGAGAATCCGGGGTTCTTTTACCACCCTTTCCGCCACCGCCCAATCCTCCTCAGTTGGAGGCGAGCCATGAGGGTCATCCCACGCAGGTGTATCGTGAATCACACTGCCCGGGAAGTGAGTGGCTATAAGTATCTCGGCTGTTTCTAGGGAGGTCGACGAAAAAGTGCCATCCTCTCGTTTTAACAGTCCCAGTTGATGACTGGTGTTTTTGCTTAAGACTTTCTTTAAGCGAGCAGCCGTAGTGGTCGATTCGACAGAGTCACAGAAGTTTCTCCAAGCTCGCCTCTGACCACAACGGATCTCCTTCTTATATTGCCTACAAAGTAATTTGTAAGCTTCCCAGTCCTCCACAGATCTGGTTGATTTAGCTCTATTGAAGAGCTTTCTAAGTTTGGTTCTCATCTTAGAAAGATCTCGACTCCACCATGGAGTCTTACTTCTTTCCGATGTGACCTAAGTGGACATGCGCACTCAAAGGCATCTATAACCGATGCCCTCACCCAGCGGCTAGCTGACCGAGGCACCATCTCCAGACCATCCCATGGGCGCAGTCCTTGAAGGTTAACGGACAGTCGGTTCCTATAGATCTGCCTGTCGTCAGCCTTGGATTTCGGTATTCAGTCTTTTGAACACTCGTGTGGTCGATCTGAAAACAGATCATCTGTGATCTGACATCGATGCCTCTTCAGACACCCGCAATTATGTATGTGACCTGAGATACCTACCGACGCAAGGTAATGTCAATTACTGTTTGGCATCGTGAGGTGACGAAAGTAGGTTCGCATCCTCTGTTAAGTATATCAAGGTTAGTAGAGGAGATAAACTCACTCAGGAGTCTACCTCTATCATTCGTGTCACGGCTGCCCCATGCTACATGATGAGCATTGGAATCACACCCGACAACTAAATGTTTGTTATTTCTATCACAGTGTTCTACCAGCTCCAAAAGGAGGCCAGAGGGAACTGGTTTGTCACTGGCCAGATAAACTGAAGCGATCACTACCGATGTTTGGCCCCCTTGTACATCACAGGTTAGATGTACGGTGGTTATATCCCTGCCACAGTAGTTCGGTATGGGATAGCCTTTATATCTTTGGGACATAGATACATGTCTAGGTTTGTCTTCGGTGCCGGAGAAGACGGCCCCTTTGACATTGTCCAGGCCAAGGATTCTGGATTCCAGAAACCAGGTTCCTGGATTAAGCAAATGTCCTGCTGTCTATCTAGGTGCCTACGTAGAGTAGCAGTAGCCGCCGACAGTGTTGCAGGTTCGTTTGAATAATTTTCAGACCGCGTGGAGACATTGTGCGATTAAATTACATCGAACCGCCTCCACGGTTGGTCTCAATTGACAGCCCCGCAGCTCCACTGATTCGATGCCAGCGCTGTCCACAGGAGTAGCGCCGGCACCAGAGTCAGGGGCAGCAGGTTATCTACACGTTGAGATGTATCCATGGATACATCCCCCGTTGTTTGCCCCACTAGCGTACCTGGTAGCGCTCTGGGGTCAGAAGTAGTGGCCGTAGAGGTTAAAGTCTTGTCCTCCTCAGACCTCTGCAGCCTCACGTGAAGGTCGCCGAATGAGACTCTCAATCTGCAGCCGTTTAGCCGGTCTACGGCATCTTTATTGACGCCAAAGACCAGCAGCTTTCCGCCTGGTTGATCCGCCTCATGAAAGAGACACCAGGTGTCTATATTGCTCCAGCGGTTCTGAGCAGCCAGCAGGCCGACAATGCGCCTAGTTTCACCCGGTTCTCCCGGGATCCACAGCGTGCCTTCGTCAGCCTCGGCAGCTCGTCCGCCGGAACAACAGAAAGTCTTGCCCCCTCCCATGGAGTTGGGAGTTTCGCAACCATTTCTTTGAGCCAACCTAGGGAGTGTTCGTCATCACAGTGGATCCTTAGGATCTCACCGGAATACCTCCACCCGCCAAAGGTCGGCGCTTGTTTGTCACGGTCTAAAGCGAGGGCATGATTGGTCAGCGCCTCGTAAAAGATGGACTGTAATTTGTCCGCTATGGCCTGGCTAACCTTCCCTAACGGATTTAACAGATCAACAATGGCCACTCTCAAGTGACTTGAGGCAGCAGCACTGTATGATCCTAATTTTGCGCTCTTCGCCGGATGTGCACGTTCCCGCTTCCTAGGGTTACCAGGAGGCGTTCCCGCGCTCCCATCCGAACGAGGGCGCTTTTTTGCTTTGGGTTGCTCCTTGGGCATTCCTCTCTTTGGCTTGGTCGCGGGGGTCACCTTCCGACGTTCCGTCTTCCTAGGCTCCGCCGTAGAGGCAGAGGTCCCAGGGACGGAAGCCGGGGCAGCACCAGAGGCGTCAGACTGAGCCGCTGCGGCCCTAGCCTTCGCTCTCCTTTTCCGCTCAGCTCCGCATGGCCGTTTCCGCCGCGGACCCTCAGGTACCGCGGCGCGACCCTCCGGAAGCTGCTCTATTTGCCCTTGGGGCTTGTCGTTGGGGGCATCCGAAGACGACCTCCCAGGGTTAGCACTACGTTTAGGTTCCATGCTATTTAGAGTTAGTTTCATCTTTCTGGCTCCCACCCACCACGGAGTCCGACAAGGGGACGTTCAAGAACGCCAGGGCTACCAGTCCGATATAGCCCCCAGGAAGGTCAGCGCGCGACGAAGACATCCGCACCCGCGGACAGCACCCGTACAGGCGCGCCCGCGCCGCAGAGCTCCGGCACGCCAGCCACAGCCCAGAAGACTCACCCTGTCGGCGGTCTGACCGACAAACAAGCCGATTGATCAGAGTTGGGTTATTCCCGACTCCCGTCTAGATGAAATCCAGGCCAAAGCAGTGTGTTGCCGACCTCCAGGCACTAACCCCGTCCCGGAGGCAGCTCAACTGCCAGGATCCTCTCATCCACCATCACGGGTCGCCTCGCACGGCACAAACACGAGGGCGGCAAGACTACAGACCGGAGAGCTGCCACAACTCATCCGGAACGCTTTTTATTGAGGTTTAGTCCTCTTGGTCTCCAGGAGACCCCTCGTGTAACCCGTCCGCGAGACATGTCCACAGACAACGGGAGACACATGGTATAGCGGTTGCACCCGAAAGTAACAGCCGCACCGTGAACCTCTGTGCAGGCCCTTAGCCACGATACGACAGCGGGCGAGGGGGAGCGGTTCGCGGCAACGGTCTTAGTCAGCCCTGCTCCGGGTTTAGTCAGAGAGGGCAAACCGATAACCGTCACTAACCATCTCGTCACAAGGAGACAAGATGGCCATTCCCCTATCCACCACCTGGGGACGCGCCTGATAGGTGCTCCCAACCCACAGGTTGGAGTTGCACTCTTGCAAAGGCAATCGCAATCGATGATAAAAATTTAATTGGAATCATTCACCAGCCAACCTCCGTGAGAGACGGTCGTGTCTCAAATAATTTTTATAAATTTTAACGGCTTTTCTGATAAAATTCTACTTATTCCAAATTCCAATCTAAAATCATGGTTATTTTAAAACATATTTAATTATTGATTTGATGTACTGTTCAAGCCTGACCACTCTAATGCTTGCTGATTTCTCCCTCCAAAGGTATTCTGCGCCCATATCACCCTAAAAGTAGACGCGTTATTTTAGTTTTTATCTTAATTTTAATATACTTATAAGAAATTTTATTTCAATATGTTCAACAAATTTTTGGGTTAGAAAACTATTTAAAAACCTAATTGTTATTTAATAAGCGAATTCATGAAATATACCTGTGATAGCTCTTTTCTTATTTACGTTATTTTATACTGTTAAATATTTCTTGCCACGTTTTTAAATAAAATCCCCTTAAACGGTTTCTTTATCTTACCAAGTCGATCAACAGCATTAATACTTGATGTAATAAGAATCTATTTCACAAAATTTCACTTAAATTAACCACATTAACATTGATTGTCTGAGTAGAAGACATGCAACAACAGCCCCCATAGCGTCGTCAGTTATATTAAAGAGAAAGGGGATATCTTCCTATTCGTAATTTTTATAAGATCAGAGCGTCCTCTAGGTTATTGTAATCAGAAATTTTTAATTTTAAAATATTTTTTTGTTTTATTTTTCACAAAAATTTAAATATTTCGCATTTCTTTCATTTTATTGCTATTGTATATTTTTTTATATACCACATTTTCTTGAATATTCTCTTCTGATAGTTATTCTCAATATCAATTAAATTTGTGATTGTTTATTACGTGTTTTACTAACTAACGCCTTCTATATCCTAAATAAATAAAAAATATTGTTAATTTGATTTTGTTTTATATAATTCTTAATATCAAGTATTTTAGAATTAAAAAAATTATTTAATTTAGCTTTAAAACAATTTAACAGTAACTGAAAATTATGGGAATATTAATTTGAATAAAAAAAAAATTAACAAAAAAAAACATATTTGATTTTGTATTTATATTTAATTTCACAAAATATAAAAAATTCTCACTATATTTAAGCTAACATGCACGTAAGAGGTATGTTTCACATCAGTCGACTTGATCAGCTGGCATCCAACACCCTTAACCCTATTCAGTTGCAAGCTAAAATTCTATGGCTCTTGTTGAATGCTGCCTACTTATTCGCCAGGATAAATAATGTATAAACTTCCAATGTATAAAAGTAGAATTTATGTTAGCAAAAGTTACAGCTTATGACATCCTTTCCACTGGTAACTGTTACAAGAACATCCTGTCCCAGACTGTTGGAAATCTAAATTTAATTGTTGTTCCCTTTCCTTCATAAAGATCCTAGAAGTTGGAAAAGTTTTTCCGCCCCTACGTCCGGACAAGTCGAGAATCTAATAAAGTTAAAGACGGTCGACAGGTGCATTCTAACCTTGTTGACCGAAGGCGAATTCAAGCATGGATAACGCAATTAATTAGATTTTTCCCATCTCCTCTCCTTTCGACTTGTTTTTCGCGCTTGTTACGCGTAAAACTTTTCCCTATCCTTCCCCAATTTATTTACCACCACCTTAACAAGACTAATAAACCACTATACTGTTGCTATACGGGTACGAGCAGGTCGGCGCACAGTAATTGGACCTGATGGCGAAAAACGTATTGAAATTGCATTAGAGTTAGAAGAGTTCCACGACTGCGGCGGTACGTCAGGAAATTAGATTTTCCGCGGCGATATTCGTTTTTCTTTCTTTTAAGTACGAACGACCGCGACCGGGGACAAACATATCGTTCCCAGAGCGACAGGCAGAAGAGAAGAAGAGTACAATTACGTTGCGATGAAAAAAATCACCGGGTGCAATAAAATTCCCCACGTCTCTAAGACATCTTCGTCTTGTTGCTCGCTGCTTGGACGCAGGAATCGTGACTGTCAAACGATGGCCCGCTGCGAAATTTATCGTTGTCTTATTTAAAGTTTTTATTCCTACTGTATCTATGTTTTCGCTCCTTTTTATAGGCTCTGGGACGTGGGATCTGTAATTGTGGACGTGAGAGCCGAAAGTGGTCAAAAAGTTTACGCCCCCAGAAACATATTCTGTTTTACTGAGGATATATGTCAAAAGTTAAAACTCAAACTCGGTCAGATGGTAAAAAAAAGAATTCCTCGTTGGTTCTTAAATAAATAAAAAAATGTTGTGACCCTTATTGAATTAAAGTTTACAGTATTTTTCTTTTGGTTTTCCTCTTTTGTTAATTGTATTTCACTATTTCTCAACTATTTAACATCTTAATTAAAGAGGGTGCTGTGTATGTCGAATTAATTCCCCTTTTGTCAAAACTATATCACAAATACGTAAGAATGAATCCTGGAAGAAAGTGAAACAACAAAATCTCGTATGAGATACGTGCATTAAGAATCAGAAGAATGAACGATGGTAGTTTACCAATCCAAATAGGTCGACAATTTAATGTTTTTCCGGAAAACTGTAAGAAAACCTACAAAATAACGAACGAAATGAAAAAAGAAGTGTTGGACATCGCTCCAAAAAAAATACTTAAGAGAAGCAAGAAAGAATCTACAATTTAATTGGCGAGTATTGGAGTTTAACACTAAAACAAGTAAGAACCAAAGTGTTAGAACAAAATCCACAACTAGAAATGAGCTTATCGAGCATTGACAGAACGACAAAGAAATTTCACCATTCTGTAAAACGCATTTCTATTGTGCTAGAAAGGCGTAACGCACCAGATATTACCAAAGTGGATTTGATTATGCTGTTTTGTAAATATAGCAGAATAATAGTACAAGCGGGAACATAGTTATTTGTATCACTAGGCGAAAAACTACAACCAAACCGTATTCATACTCGCGAAAGAGTTTCTGGCCTTGTGATACACAATGTTTTTTGGGCCGACAAATCTTAATTTTGAATTGACAAGAGAAAAGAAATTTTGACACTAGGGAATTGACAGTACAAGTTGGCACACATGTTACATATCTTAGTATTTTGACGTTTCCGAGAATAAATCTTTTTCTGTAATTTTCTTTCTAGTTTAATATCTATTTATTAATAATAAGTGCAATGAAGACACCAGTTCATCTTAGCATAGTTGAACAGTGGCTTAATGACAATTTATTACACGCCTGTCATATGGAATCTAGTGTGGCCAACCTTTAGTTATATTGTTGCCTAGTCCTGCAAAATGAGTGTTTCTGAACGGAGGCGCAAAATATATTTTATGGACGAATTTGGAATTCCAATGAATTCTAGAAGATCTCATGGAAGATGGAAAAATAGTAGATCCAACAAAATTAAGAAGCCGTAATTACTCGATTGATGTGGAGTTCATTAACGAACGGTTCTTTGTGTCTATAACGAGCAGCAATAACCGTATCGTCAAAAAATATCGGTGTTGTAATGCGTTTACGTGATATGGCAAATCACATTGCCGAGTTTAATAGGATGTAATGTCGTTTCTTTGTAAAGGTATGAGTTTTTTGTATCCCAGGTACCATAATTTCGGCTATTTATATAACTCAAAAGGTCAAACTAAGCTTCCTCAGAGAAGAAAATTACGTTCAATTGTTCCTCATTTAAATGTTCATTAAACAATAAGCAATAATTTCTCCTGAAAAAGCATCTATACAACACAGGCCGAGTAAGCGAACCGTGGTATAGAAGATGTGAACTACAGGAGGAAACGAGTTTACATGTAATCTGCACATGTGAGAACTGAAGGTACTTAGGCCAGAAGTACTTCGGGAGAGCCTATTGGAGCCCTCGAAGGTCCTCAAGTTTCCACTGGCAAGAATAATGCGCTTATAGAGAACAGCAAGCTGCCTCGAGTGGAAATAAGAGAATCAATAGGGATGGTACAATGAGCACCTTGCTCAAGTGCCCGAACATCAAGTGCCCACCCTAACTTGAATGAATGAATGAATGAATGAAGCAATAATTTTGCCTTTGTTTGCAATTTACTGCTTCCTCAGTTAACACTCGTGGTAATCTTGTGCCTGGGTAACACTTTGAAAATGCGCCATTACAATGAACCTGTCTTGTTTATCCGTAAATGCCGTTTTCACTAGGCAAATATTGAGCTTTCCGTTTAGTAGCCTTTAAAAACACAGTTGCTGTGCAATAAATGCTGTATTTACGAAAATTCGCAAGAAAAGCGCAGGAAACGTAAAAACTAGCACTTTCAAAACGCCATAATGTAGTTGACAGAGAATAAAGAACGTAAACAGTAAACAGGACAGCAACCAGTAAACAAAAAAAAATGTTGCCCACTCTGTAGAGTGAACCCAAAATGAGAAGTACATATGTCGTCATATCCGTTTTGAGCGCTGGAATCGTTGGAAGAGTCTATTACACTAGCTTTAGGGGTGTTCCTGTCACTTTGACAGAAGTATTTAATGTAATTTCTATCGTAAAAAAATCACCCCCACCACTAATGGCTTTAGTTCCTCCGTCGACATTACGATGACGACATTTGTACATCTCATTTTGGGTTCACTAAATTATAAACTTAAATAACAAATTACACACGCATCAACACTAACATATTGACACATGTGTGTTTGTTCACGTCAATATGTTAGTGTTGATGCGTGTGTAATTTGTTATTTAAATAAAAAGTTTTTATAAAATGTTTCATATGACACACTAGTTTTCACTAGTTGAATCATCTATATGTTTGATTGAAATTACCCAGGACTATGAGAAATTGTGAATAACCAAGAGGGAGGAATTAAAAAATAAATAGTTTGAAAATGGATTAAAGGAAAAAAATCCGAAACGTAACGTAGTTGATGTAAAAAAAAATACATTTATATATCGTATGCCCAAACAAATGAAGTTTTCTTTGAGATATAACACGGTAAAATAAATTGAAGAAAAATAATTAATTTTATTCTTTTTCAAAATCAATATGTCAATATTAAAGAGTAAACTACACTATTTATTGATTTTACAAAACTCGCCAGTAATATTTATAAACACTTTCTTTCTTCATATCCAATAGTTTAATTAACGGAAATACACAATTAGAGTAAAGAACACAATATGACACTTGACTGACACAACCGCAAAAGTAAGGTTATTCTTTACTTGTGTATGTACATGCGCTCGTCCTAACCGCCATTTTGGGTCCACGATTCTGCATTGCGCCATCTATTGTCACCGCATCGAGCTAGCATTATCTATTCTGTCATAGCAAGATGCAAACGTAGCATCTGTGGTATTACTGATTTTGAAATCCCTTTTTGAGTTAATTATTTCATTTTCTTCGAATGCCGTTTTATTTATACATACACACACAAAAATAATTACTTAATTTGAATATGACTGCATCACATTGAATATAACATAACTTCCTATATAAGCAAGAAGATGATGCATTTATACTAAGAATAAAATTTGTTCAGTTTTCCAGACGCATGAATTTGTTGGATCAAACAATTTTTAGTTTAAATGCAATCAATATACTAAAATCATTATGAACATATAATATTTTCACCACAAGAATAATTATTTTAGATTTGAGTAATAGATTTTCTCAACTGGAAACTACATATATTATGCCTTAATAATTTATGTACATTTGATAGAAGTATATAAAAGTATTATTTGAATTATTGCCATTATTTGCTTCCAAAATATGAGTATATTGAACTGATAATATTTACCTGCTTTCTACTATTCAAGGGTAATAATTACCTACTAATTTTGAGTTTGTAACACCAAAAAACCTCGGTAGGGAAAAATTATTAAATAAAGAAATATTATGTAATTAAATAAATTCACTGTCATACTTATAGTTTTACAATGTTTGGGAGAAGGTAGCGTATGGGGTACTCCAGGAGTGCGCACGGATATTGATGCGTAGAGGTATAGATGTTATGCGTATCCGTCGTTGCGACGGTTTTCGGATACTTCCCACTCAATGTCTGGCCCTGGTATCTAGTCGGCGTTGTTACATAAATGTTCAATCAGTATATTTGCTGGTATTACCTAACTGAAAACTAATAACTATTAAATACCTACATAGTTGTTAATGTAACACACCTACCAGGTTCATATACTATCGACACATTGGCGCTGACTCTAAGTATTATTTAAAGTTTTTTAAACAAGTAATCTTTAATATTAGATAACACGAACGTACTTACTTTCGAATATTTTAATGGTAGCATCTGTGCATCAGCCCCATTCCACCCCATTCTCTAAGTAGCTGTGAAACGGTTGGGGGTATCCATTTAGATTTACTTACACTCACAACCAACAACACTGTTCGCTGGTCAATCAAAAAATGACACCTAGTAAAGCATATGTATATGCAAAAAACCCCTAAATCCCTTTAAAAAAGAGGGGACCAATGACAGATAAGTTTTACTGCAATAAATGGTTAACCTTACAACAATAACGATGTTCACTTTGAGGAAGTACACTTCAATGCAGATGTTTATACTATTTGTTCTAAGAGTATATTGTGTTTTCAGAGAATTTACTTTTATGTTCTAACAAACAAGATTTAGTTCATTTAATTATATATTAAGTTTCGATTTCTAAATTAATAAAAATATTCAGACTGATAATAGATTTTTGTGTGTGTACACTTTCGGAGTACAGAACAATGCTATATAGCAATAAACTATAAGCTAACTGTATATAAGATACAGGAGGGTTATGTTGACATAAAGAAGGATTGTTATTTATTAACATGTTGAAGTATTGTGAATACAAAGAGTACTTCACTTGAAATGAAATGCGACAAACAATGAATTCTGAAAGTGACTGAAAATTACTAAATTAATTAATAACTTATCATTCTGAACAACATTTCTTAGTAACATTTTAGCATACTATGAACAGACAAGATACAGTTTTGACTCAGCTGCAGAGAGCTAATAGATTTTAAAAACTCGAAAGAAAACTATAAGTAAATTTCAGACCAAACAAAACTTATTTCACAAATATTAAATTCGAATTCAAAAGTTTATATACAAAATTTTAATGTGTGGGTGAGAATATTTTTAAGACTTCTAATAAAATACATTTATAACATTTTTGTAATTTATATATTTATGTATACAATGTTAAATTTATCGATCAGAACATTCCGAAGTCCATATACTTTCCTATTAATTACTGGTATTTAAAAATGAAATTTACGTATGTCAGAGTTACAATATTTAGGTAAGTCACATTGACATATAGCAGTATATACATTATATATAATAAAATTGGATGGGGCCATACAATAACCGCAAAGTAACCGAAGTCCATCCCTCACATATTTCATTAGACTCCCATTGAATCCAACGACGACCTCTGTCACTTCATAAGCCGCAGACGGTAGTTGAATTTCGTCCAGCAGTCCGTGTTCCAATCACAAAAGTCGTCGGCCAGGGATGTTCGTCATAAAGCCCACTCCGCCGGGCCTAATTCGATTGTCTTATTTCGTGTCGCTTTACGTTCGGGGAGTACACTAACAAGGGACTCCATTGATAAGGAGTAATTTCAGTAGGCCACTTAAACTGGCGGAATTAGAATCGTCCGTGCAAAATCGCTGCTGATATGAAACAACGTCCGGGAATGTAGAAAATCCGTCCTAGCCAGACGAATTTATGTTGACATAATCTGCGACATAATAAAATAGTCTTGTTGCGTGACACTCAGGAAATTAATATAATAAAACCGAACACAATCTTCGTAATATACTGCCAAACGCATAGTGCATTAGTTTGAATTCGACATCTATCCAATGCAACGTGCCCCCAGCACGTTCCCGCCAATATTAATGTGATACTAGAATTGATAATAGAACTACAGGCATATATTCGGCTGTTATGCGGTAATACTTGTTTATGACCTGTTACGTATTATGCAATTACCGCTAATGGTACCATAAATTCCCAGCCCTTTAGAAAAACGGAACGATTTAAACTTAACATCCCGATGTTAATCCGTATTGGTGGTGATATGGTGTTTTTGCAAACTTGTGGTTTTCAGTTATTAGACGAGTGTTACTAATTTTAAAATGAATTATTGAAATAAAAACATCTCATATATGTTTTTTTTTTTTTCTTATCTAATTTGCCTGTATTTGGCAAGGGAAAAGTCTATGATTGCCTGTTTCGTTGGTTTTATTTTTTAAAATCATGGGAAAATTGACAAATAAACTTTTTTAGTAATATAAAAAAAAAGAAATAAGATAAGAATAAATAACAGCCTGGTATAAAATCAATCATAGCAGGAGATTAGTGGCTAACTAGTTCGGCTAAAAGCCATGCACAATCATCCGCTCTGATGACGGCTTTTACCCGAAACTAGTTAGCCATAATTTCGCTGCTAGTGATTGAGTTTATACCACTTCAAACTCAATTAGGATAACTATCAAAGAAGAAATGAAGTGCAGAAACCTTTTGTAGTTTTAGATCAACTCACTAATAGAATGGTAAGATTAAATGTACTGTAGTAGCCAAAGCTCAAAAATATACTCAAACGTTCATGTTCTAAGCTTTCGAATCATTTATTGCTTCATTAAGAATGGAATTGAGTGTACACAACTAAACTATTTGTGTGAGCACCGTCATGGGCCTCCTCCTAAAATTTGCTTTCGTAATTTGACTGAACTCACTGACTGCGAGCAGACTCAATAAAACACCTTTCTTCAATGAATGAATGAGACTAACACAAAATATAAGTGCACCAGAATATAAGGTTTTCTCTATATTCTAGTTTATCCATCAGTAGAAAGTAACATGGACATTCCTTTCTTGTTCTTTGCTATACAGTTTATATTTAACCTAGATTTGCAAATAATTGGTAGTTGTTTCTAAAATTTGCGGTAATTTACCCACAGAATGTTATATTGTATGCTTAGTTCTTTCTTCGGTTTGTTTAAGGACTTGTTAAATCGGTAGCCTGAGATGAAAACACAGTAAGCGCAAATATACAAACAAGAATAGTGTTTTTAAATAAGCTTTTATTTTCTACTAGAAGCAATGTAAAATATTGAAATTGCATGTAAAATTGTTGGTGGCAAAGTTGCAAGCAATTATATGTGTTAAAACTAACAATAGTTAAAGATTAAAACAATATTACTGCAAAAGATAGTTTGTCGTGAGGGCTGCTTCTATTATGAATTTATGCAATATAGGATTCTATTTCATTAAGTAATAAATTTTTGGTTTAATTTTAATTATTTAATGTATTACCTGCCTTTATATCAATAAAGACAATTAATATATCAAAAAACATGCACAATTTAATTAAAGAGCATAAGGACTCTTATTCAAGGTGAGTACACTTATTTGCAACGTTTAAATGAACAATTAAATACTATCTATTATATTTTGGACTTACTAAGTTTTAATTTATTAAAAATATATACAAATTGCCCCACGATCCCATATATTAAAATCACCTCTCTCAAGATAATACCAATCCTTATTTATTAAAATTCAATATAACTGTCATTACAGTCAGAATATCTAACCTCCAGATTTTGGAAATATAAGACACTTATTTACACACACAACAATTTTGGACATTAAACATAAGAAATATCTTCAATTCTCGTTAACATACATCCAACCATATCTAGGGGGGTCAAGTTTGCTAGCAAGGCGCAGCAAACTTGACATGAAGTCTAAGCTTCTCCTGTACACTCCATGCCTGAGGCCGATCCTGACATACGGGGCGCTCGCCCTCTGTACCATGGCCGAGTCACATCTCACCACCATGGAGGTCCTGCAAAACGCATGCTTCGTCTGATGCGGGGCCCCATGGATGAGTGAGGAACAACAACTCCGTGACGACTTTCAAATCCCATCGTTGAAGGACCAGCTTCTGGAGCTGGCTGCCCGGTCATGGCTGAGGGCGGGCGAATCTTCTAACCCTCTTCTCGTCCGTGTCGTTGAGCCCCAGGATAAACCTCCGCCCAAAGTCTTAGTCCGTCGCATCCGTGACTGCATCGACCTGTCCGCTGAGCGGGCTGCTGGGTCTAAAAGGATAGTTAAGCAAGGCACGCTAGGTCCTGTGCCATAATTGTATAAGACCCTTAAAGTAATAGCAACTTACCCGGCATGACATTGCTGCTGCCGCTCAAATAAGACTAAGGCGCACTATAGACTATCGTCTTGCACTGGAGCGACGTTGAGACCTATATATATATATATATATATATCTAGGGGGTCTATGAGAATTCCTCATATTAGCAAGAATATAAGAACTCCTTTTCAATGTGAGTACCCTTATTTGGAACATTTAAATTAACAGTCAAATACTATCCAGTACATTTAGGATTATTAAATTTCAATTTTAATTAAAGAAATATTCAAATTAAATCACACCTATCAAGATAATATCAACCTATTTACTTATTAAAAAATCATTTTATGTTGTCATTAGTCGGAATATCTAACCTCAAAATTTAGGTAATACAAGATCCTTATTTATCGCAACAATTTTGAACATTAACATGGGAAATACCTTGAATTCTTGTTAACATACATCGAACGATATTTAGGAGACCTATGAAAATATCTCGCATTAGCAGTAAAACAAGGATTCCTTTTCAGAATGAGTACCCTTATTTGCAATATTCAAATTAACAATCAAATACTATCAAGTATATTTTGGATTATTAAATTTCAATTTTAATTAGAGATGATATTCAAATTGCCCTTCATTCTGTACGTTAAATCACGTCTATCAAGATTATACCAACCTGTGCTCATTAAAAATTCAATTTAAACTGTCATTACAGTCAAAATATCTAACTTTAAAATTTAGGAAATATGACATTATTTACACATACATTTTAAAATTATGTGGGAGAGTCGCTTCTAAGTTTTGGTACTATGCATCCAACTGGCATCTAGGATACCTATGATTATTCCTTGCAGTGATAAACTAAATAGGTTAAAGAAAAGGTCCCAGGAAACTGGAACGCCAACTTGAAGGGATACCCTATAAGCACCTTTACCATGGTATTTAAACAGCAGATATGAATATGAATGAATAATTTAAACGTTTCTTCTATATATTTCTAGGCCAGTGGTAAACTCAATAATTCACATTGAAATTCCATTTACTTTCCAAAAGGATACGAAGATATAATTTTGTTTTATCAGTTGGAATTTCTAAAACCAATCGGGAAATAGGAATAGTAAAAGAAATGTAATTAGTGAAGTCTAAACATCATGATCCAAGAAATAGTGCATTTGGCATTACCAAAAGTAAAATAAAAAAATTATTGGGAAACGTAAATGCGTTGAATATACCTATTATCTGCATTATTATACAAAGTACACTTTAATCTTTTTTTAATTATGTTTACTCTCTGAATAGAGCTGTAATTTTTATTGTTATTTGGGTTATATATAACCATATTTCGTGAAAAAATCATGGTCGCTTCCTCAGAGTAGTATATGTATATAATCTTTATTTCCCATCGCATAAATTATACATAAATATATACAAATATTCTGTTAAAAAAAGAAATACTGAAAATAAGCAATTAAAATGAAATAAAAATGAAAAATAGAAACCCCAAGGCGAAGTTTAGCGGCTGAACTTGTCAGCAGCCATTCTTCCACTTAACCTTGACATAAGGAAACAATTTAATAAAAACTCTAATGCCTATAATTACATAACCTAATTCCACTAAGGAAAATAATAGAAAAAAACAATAAGAAAGCAAGGCCAACAAGAAACAGTGACTGCATATACTAGAAATTAAAGTTATGTAATTATCCTTACACTAAACCAATGCTAGAGCATAGGTATCAAGTAGCTGTCGCTCCCAAACAAAATCTCTTAATAATTTTTTAAACGTAGGCAGAAGCCTGTCCCTGATATAGGTAGATATAGCGTGATAAACTTTATACACAGCAAAAGAAAATGAGCGTCGAAAAAGAGCGGTTCTATGCAGCGGTGGTGTAATTCTACCCCTAAATCTAACATTTAAGTTATGTACATCAGTTACGGAAGGTAATTTTTTGATGTAGAATATGGCGGTCTTTTGTGGTGCATAGTACATACATGATGCTTTCAATAGTATACGATTTCGCATATTCAACCATCGACATTTTTTGAAAGCATGGGATATATGGTCCTATTTTATAATATTATAAATGAATCGAATACAAGCATTTTGTATCCGCTGTATCCTATCCATAGTACTAACATCAAGACAAGGTCCGTATAAGGTAGAGCAATACATAAAGTGAGACAAAACTAACGAGTCACACAGAGGCGTTTTAGATCTCTACGTAAATATCCACGGTGAGAATAGAGTATTCTCAGATTACTATATGCGCGCTGAACATACATAGATATTTGTTGCCTGAATCTAAAAGTACTGACAATAGTCAAACCAGCTAAATTGCTTCTGTGACGACCGGTATAGGATTATTATCTATATGCAAATTTACAACATTTTTAAGGTTCTCACATAATCGTTTATTACCAAGAAGCAACACAGCCGACTTTGATGAATTAAGAGAGAGTGAATGCCGAGCACATGCGGACGACATAACATTCAAATCACTTTGAATATCCTCTAGTGCATGTAAACTAGAGTCACCCGAAAAAGAGTGGTAAATTAGCGTAATATCAGCGTACATATGTATAGAACATGTAGAAATATTAGAGAAAAGATCACATGTGTATATCGAAAATAGTAAAGGTCCTAAAATAGAACCCTGCGGCACGCCAGATGACAGTGAAGCATTAGAAGAAATTATCTATTTTTACGCATTGTGATCTGTTAAATAAAAAGGAGCCAATAAGAGATATGGAATCATTTGAAAGATCGATAAGGTGAAGAATCGACAGCAAAACATCATGATTCACAGTATCAAATGCTTTTGATAAATCTAAAAGCACTAAAGTCGAAGCAGCACCCCCATCTGCAGCTCTCAACAGATCATCCGTGACCTTTAATAGAGCCGATTCACAGCTATAGCCAGAACGAAATCCGGATTGATATGACGGTAAAATGTTATTTTTAGTGACATGATGAGCCAATTGTTTATGGATCACTCATTCAAAAACTTTGGAGAGAACTGGTAGCAAACTGATCGGCCTTAAATCAGAGCAAGACTGCGGGTTCTGTTTCTTCGGCAAAGGTATTACTATGTAAAAAAGCATTATTTATTTTATTTTGGTTTACTTCGGAGGCGTCTAGGTCTATGTACTACAATTTTCTAATTATGATGTCAAGACGTTCTAAAAAGGTCCCAATACAAAAAAGTAAAGTTAGTTTTCATTAGCTTATCTACTTTTATTTGTCAAATAATTTCGCTATTATTACAAAAAACTTCATTAAATAGATACATGTACAGTAAAGGACAATCGCATCGAGTCAATAAATGACTCGATGTGATTGCGTACGTGCATTGAAATGAAAGCAAGAGTACAAGAGCTGCATTGATCAAATGTCGACAAGAAAAGTTAGTAACATATGCACATGACCCATCTCGCCGAATATACGTAATGCCTGAAGAAAAATCGCGGAAAAGTGAGTATAACATACTACAGCGTCGAGTGTACATTTGGCAATTGAGGAGGAGTGAGAGGAGACGAGGGAGTGAAATATGTCTAATATATATTCAGAGCTCGATTTCGGCGTGGCCGTGTAAGTTGTATAAGTTTTCATAGAAACGATCAGGAAACGTGTCGGAGGTGAAATAACTTCGGGTGGAGTGTGTGATGTGCATTCCACTTTTTTTTTTTGTTCTCCTTATAAACTTACTTAAACCAGAATAAACAGAACCTTGTCACGATCGCTGAACGAACAGCCCGTGCGAGGGGTGTAAAAATTACGGCCTCAGGTGTAGACCGTGGCAATGTGCGTGAGTTATTCTTTCGGATTTGTGTTGCATGTAGTGACGCCTACGAAGAGAAAGTCACAAACGCGTTTGCATACCTAATATTTCCATGTACGAGCGCGAAGCTCGTTAATAAAGGACAAATTTTACAGGTTACGTGATCACATTAATTTATTAGTTACATTCAAGGACTTTTCTTTGGGAAAACGGTAGGGAAATGAAAAAATACTAGCAATAGGTATTTTCTTTACAAATGATGCACTGAGAAAAATTTAACTAATAAGTAAGTGAAAAATTAGTTTGGTAAGTAAAAAAATCATTTGTATAAAGTCATGGTTCAACGATGTTGGCTGGCACTAAATAACTTTAGTTTTCCTGGTAAATGAAAAACATCATTTATTTCAAATATTTTGCATTATTTGGAGTTAATATTTGTTTTGCTGGTATTAGTTACTGTGTATTAATTGATTTAATTATCTTACTTACAAGGAATGCTTTATCTTACTGCTGTTACTTAAATGAATTTACTTACCATAACTAAACTGTGATATGTATGGTAGGATAACACGTACTACAAATAAATTATTTATTTGAAGGCATGCTTTGTATAGTTATTGTAACTGATTACGCCAGGCTTCAATCATTTTTATGAAGTATTGGTCCTCTTCAGATCAAATACAGGAATAAAACTAGTTAATTATTACACAGAATACACTGTAGGCAGTTTAGAATAAGTTGAATAATAGTTGTTTTATTCACTTCAAAATGACTAATATTTCATCAACAGCGATTGTATTATAATTTTATTGTAATATTTAGGTACTAAAATTATTGAGGTGTGTAAAATTAATATAAAACTGCTACATTAAACAATAAGTTTGTTCGCGTCGCATGAACTATTTGCACTATTATACACTTTTGTATGCAAAAGTGTGCAAAAGTGCATAATAGTGCAAATAGTTTATGCGACGCGAACAAACTTAATAATATATTTTATTGTTTTTACGTGTATACATTATACATTAATACATGTAAAATATATTCCTGCATTCTAAAAATGTTAGAAAAGCATTAAATACT
Organism: Protaetia brevitarsis; assembly: GCA_004143645.1. NCBI lineage: Eukaryota > Metazoa > Arthropoda > Insecta > Coleoptera > Scarabaeidae > Protaetia > Protaetia brevitarsis. Next base: position 354,421 of record RXPK01000207.1, read on the forward strand.
CTAAAAATAAGGCTACTATCTTTATAAAAAGAAAACTTACGATAACTTACAACTTAGCGTAGATAACTGCAACATAATCCGTACATTACATAAATAAATGGTAGCATCACCTTTATGAAATAAATAGATACGTATTGCTGTGACATGTCTCCCCGGTTGTTTGAACTTTATGCTGTTAATTTTCCAAGATCAAGTTTTGGCATTGCCGCGCGCAAATTCTCACATATGTTTATTTTTACATTTTGCTTTGAATTTAGTAGTTTTGTTGGATATATTTAATTGTTCAGTTAGTTAGTTTATTTTTCTTTGGTTATAAGTTTAGCATTAGTTTATCTGTTTGGTCCTTCTTATAAGGCGTATTCTTTGATTGTTGCGGCCGACGCAGCGCGCGCTGTCGGTTGTTTGTATATTACGCGGTGAGAGGCCTCGTAAGGGCAGAGTCTGAATAGTGTCACGAGAGTAAGTACATGTAAATTTTGAGCTCATTTTCCCCATTTTACGATTTTTCATTTGTTAAGATTTGTTTCGTATTATATTAATTTTGATCATTATTCGGACGTCTCCTCTTATTAGTTGGCGTTGCATATTTGTGCACAATTTATGTATACGGCCCGTTGATAATTTTCGTTTTAGAAGCGAGCGCGTTTAGAGTTTAAATTTTCCGTTTTTTTTTTTGTTGTTATCAAATTAATTTTATTTATCACCTCGGGTAGGTGAGTGAAGCTGTGAGCTTGTTTTAAATTTCATTTTTGATTTTGTTTGTTTCTCCACGTTGATTGAATTAAATTTTTAGTTTGCTTTGAATTTTGAAACCACGTGGATTTTTTGTGGTATATGAAATTCCTTCTAGAACGAATTCACCATTTTGTTTGCTAAAGGATTTGCATTGTCCTTTTTAAATGTAAATTCACGAAGGGGTTATTTTAATCCAATACCTTCTGTATTAAGGTTTTTTCCCCTATTGTTGTTAATTAAATGTTTTTTTTTTCTTTTACAATAAAAGTTAATGATTTTAAATATCATCTTAAATAGTTCTTTTATTTTTGAATCTGCCATTTCAATTTTTGGGGATTTTAAAGAAAGTCAATTTTGCAAACGCCCACTATTAATTTTTTAAAAAAAAATTACTGTGAGATTTAAGAATCTCTGGCGCCCTTTTAAATTCATTTTTGCTGAGCTAGCTAAATTAATTTTGTCTTTTTTAATTTCTTTAAACTTGTATGCTTGGACAATCAGTTCACAGCAGTATGTACTTATACAAACCAGAAACAAGCACAACATAACTAATAAACCAATGTGCGCTAGAAGTGCTGTCGGTTCCAATCGATTGTACCCGAACACCAACGATACAAAATTTTAGTAGTTGCCCTAACTCACTGACCATTATTCTTCAGTTAGTTTTTATTTATGCCTATTCATGATATTATTTATACTAATTAATAGTATGCCAATTAACTGTTTTATCTATTAGTTGTAGATATATTTTGTGATTTGAGTATAAAATATTTAATGTTTGTTAATATATTTTAGTACTTGAGACTATATCACAGTGTTAGGAAACTTACTTTACTCACTTCTAATGCATGGCAGATTAATAATGAATAACTATTTAATTGTACTTACTAAAAAATATAGTTGCCCTTAATATAAAATGTTAGATATATTGTTCATTTGAACTATTTTTTCTCAGTGTGATGTGACATTTCTGCTTCTGTTCTTGATAGACCTTATCATTATTTGAAAGACAAGTAAAGTAGTAAAATCATACTACACAGCCTTCCAAAGGAAATTTTTCAAACAAAATTTCAAAATTTGAGAATGTTGGTTCTTAAAAGTGTAGATTTTGATAAGCCCAATAGCTGTAATTTTGTCTTTGACAGTCCTATGTTATGTAAAATAAATATGTTTTCGCACTCACATAATTGTAGTACTTCCTTAATAAATTTCTGTTGCAGTCCACAACTGATTACATTAATCCCAATCTGCACGAATGCTTTTGCATAGAGTAGTACTTAGTATAGGTTCCAGATATTTTTCTGGAAGATGTCGTGTAGTAAGAGCTCTCATTTAATGACAATAATACATTAATTTTTAAAATTAGTCGTCGTAGCGTAAGCATTACAGTTGCAAACTTCACAAACAGAAAGGACATATGTTTGGCCATATTCCTGAAAGGTGAACAATTGGAATATTTGAATAAAGTAAGATATCTGAAGATTATACTTGACTATATATTGAACTATAACAAGAAAATAGATAGAATTACCTATAAAGTAATAGTCGGGGACTACACCCAAAGATGTTATGCTGGTTAATTCAAACATCGTAAAGGCCGTTTTACAGTTCGCAATTTTTCTATTGCATGCAATAAAAATAACGCATGCGCATTCAATGGATTTCGATCAGCTGAGTGCAATTTTACTTGTATTGCATGTACAATACACGGAATAGAGCATGCGCTATTTTTATTGCACGCAATAAAAGATTGGGAACTGCAAAGCGGCCTTAAGAGTTGTGAGCACCTATACGTCAGTAGTGTGGCGACCAAAGCTCAAAATTCAGAAAAACGCACAGGCTAAATTGCAAAAATTGTAGAGAATGGCCTGGCTGGGACTTATAAGTGGAATGTTCAGTTGCCTAACTACGGCTTTGGAGGTCATAAAACAGATGGTAAATTTCCTTTGACAAAGTTCGTTTGATATTTAGGTGTATATTGCATTGTTGTCAATAACAAGCTATTCTTCAAATTCAGCAGTTGGTATGTCAGAGGGAAAGCCATTTCTTCTTCTATTTGCATTTCTTCTTTCAAAAAAACCAGCACGATAAAAGCAATTTTGGATTGTAGCTTTTGTCACGTGATGCCAAGGCATGCATTTTCGTTATTAATGTTATGTTAATGTATGTTCCAGTAATGAACGATAGTAAAGTCCAGTTTCGTCTGCATTATAGACATTTTTGGAAGAATACTCGGACACAATTTTGGGTCACTCACGTGCAATTCAGTCATTCGCTGCTCTATAAAATCAGCATCTTTTTGTTCCCCATGTGTGCGCTTGTAAGTTATATTCTGTCGCTTGGATTATCGGTAAAACCACACTTTCGTCGCAACAAAATTCTCTTTACCCATTTTTCTTGCAACATCTTCTCCTTTCCGTATCATTAGTGGCCCTTCAACGCGCGCATCCTTTTTGCGGATATCGGCAAACCATAATTTTAAAGTTTTAACTTTTTCGTCTTTCCCCGTTCGATTTCGTTTTAAATTTATTACATTTTCATTCTGTTTTCATGGAATTTGTAATTGTCGCTCTATTTTTTTAAGATTTTACACAGTAGAGGGTGTGAAATTTTCAATTGTGCAGCTGCGCTTCTTTGACTCATATTCGGTAATTTATCATACTTTTCTAAAATGCTCATTTTTTCTTTTGTACTTAAATCTTTACGTTTCGCGGACATGGTGCTGGCTAATTTATGTATTCAACGTATTGCTATGGTTAGACAACCATTTTCGCGAGTGTATTTAAGTTGCATATTTTGCTTATTATGGTTGGTTTCTTTGCTAAAACGCTGTTGTTCAATTTACCGAGAATTTTTCACAACTTTTATTTTGTTTTTTATACATTTTAGTTAAAGAGTTTATTACATCATTTTAATCTATTGTGTGAAGTTTTTTTAATTATTCCATTCATTAATTTGTCTAGTGTAGATTTAATGCGGATTCTATTGAATATTGTCGTAGGTTTTACGTCTGCGTTGTACGATTTTGAGAGAGAGATTTTGTAAGAAAAACAATTGTAGAGCTTTGTTAAGGACTTCCTTGTTCGACTATTGACGTGAGTAGACGTATTTTTGTATATCGTTCTTGCCATTTTGTAATTTATTTGATATTGAAATTTAATTCTGTAAAAAATTAGTCAATCAATGATTTCTTTTCGTAATTGTTAATGTATTGACGTGTTCACGTAGTAGATGTAAGATCAATTATTATTTTTTGTTTAGGAAGATATATTTTAGTTTTCTTTTTTTTTCTCTCATTATATTTTAAAGAGTTAATTTTCCGTTATCCAATTTTGCTGTTTCATTTTTAATTATCAATCATCTCATTTGGGTGGGTAGAACCATTGTTCTTGCATTTAGTTTTTTTTTGGTAAATTTTTAGTAATTGTCCACGCTTAGTTTATTTTAATTTATGAAACCACGTGGATTCATAATTCAAAGGTTGTGTATTTTGGATAATCTTCCTGAACAAATAAAACCTTCCTTTTTTTTGCTTTGCATAGGAAATAGCATTATCTTATTTTAATTTATAGTCAAGTTCAGTTTTTATTTTAGGCCAAAACCTTCAAAGTCATTCCTTGGTAACTCTGAAATTAATAGTTCTTTTGCGTTCATTAAAATCTCATCCGTTGAGCTAGCTAATTTTATTTTCATTTTTTCATTTTAATATCAGTTTTGCATTTTTCATTTAATTTAATCAGTACACAGCAGTACGTTATGATAGGGTTGTCCTCATAAAATGATACATTACATCATTGACTAATAAAGCGAAATGTGATAGTAATAACCTAACACGAGATAAGAATAAACGCAAACATTTACACAAGTTAGTATCATTTGTGCTGGTATTAATGGAAACGATATCAAAAAGCGGGAGATAACATTAACCGCAATTATCTTAAGCGAGCTCCACTGTGTTATTTTTGGAAAAGATAAAGCCTAAGCTTGTTGCTTGTCGAGCACCAGAGCGAGATTCGAACTCGCGACTCCTGGCACTAGTCGAAACTCCTTTGGGCATTAGCTACTACAGGTGCTTTTTCCCAATATACTAACAATAAGCATAACAACAGAAGACGGAAATATAGATTAAAGAATCACAGACAAAGGAAAAATGCTCCAAATAAGACGATTATGAGATAAAGCAGGAATACCAAACTAAGGCTATAAAATACGAATACCATATAAGCCATAGTTGGTGGAACAAACCAACAATAGCTTGTGGAAGCGAATCTTGACAACAGAAACACGAAGAGAAGATAATTACTGCCGAAATGAAATTGCTAAGGAGAATAAGTAGAAAGACAAAATGAGATAAAGTGCACTGAGAAAAAAATTTAATAATCATAAATAAAAATACAATTATCGTAAGTAAAAAGTTCAGCTGAATAGGAGACAAAAGCACAGATTACTTAGCACTAGTAAACAAGAGATCCTAAACACTGATGCTAATAAGAAGCAATCTAAGTTACTTACGGTCTGTTTCATACCGGTAACTTATGAAGTTACTTATGATAACTAAACTGAAGTAGTTAAGCCAAAGAATACATGTAGTTGCAGTAAGCAAAGATTTGCCCTTCTCAAGTAGTACGTGTATTGCTGTGAGTGAACTATTCTATAATGGCTATCACACCTTCATTATTAACTTCAATTAATGAAGTTATTTGGATTATTTGTGATAAGGAAACAGTATCATTAATGCACGTTCACGTCTCCGGGACTATTTCATTACTCCGCCGCAGTAGCCAATCAGAAATAGTAAAACAATCACGGGGTGGCAGCAAAACTTAAATAATTATAGTTGTGGCAAGTTGTTACCTATTCTAGAAAATATATGAGTTTAATAGCGATCAGCATTGTTCTTACTTCTACTAAGCATGTGCTGTAGTTAGATACAGTACCTGTAGTCATAAGTAATACGTGACTTACCACAAATTTGTCAGGTACGCTGTGTAATAGCCGTTAATAAAAGCACTATTTACAGTAACAACTTGCATTCAGGAAACTGGGTTTAGTTGTAGGTATTAATTAACGAGAATAGTTCCAAGTAAAACTTTATCTATTTTAAATAATTTTTTATCAAGTAAACACTTTACTTTGCCCATGATTTTGCAACACATTTAACTCAGTGTACAAAATCAAGAAATGAGGCAAAAGAAAATAAATTAGAATGCAATAACTACTAAAGTCGAGGAAATTCAAAAGAAATGATACCAGTACACGGTAAGGATGGAAAATGAGATACTAAGTGCGCTCGAAGCAAAAGTATAGATAAGAAAACAAGGAAAAATTGATCGATAGAATAGAGGAAATAGGACGTAAGAAGAAGGAACCTACGCACAGTGGTTTAGGATCCGATATACATGATCGAAACCTCTAGCTCCTTAAATAGTTGACCAAACGAGGTGAAAATTTAACCATAGGGGCTTCAAGGCATGTAGAATCAACTGACGAAAAAGTTTTGGTACACCATGTCATCTTCAACTTACAGTGAGGGTGAAAGTGTGTGTACCGTTTAGGGAAAGGTGCAACTATACAAGAGGTATAAAAAACTTTGTTTCAATAAAATTTTTATTTATTTTTAAAATTTTAATAATATGCTTGGTAATAGTCGCAATAGTAATAATATAGTAATAGTAATAATTAATATAACATATTTGATAAAACCTTTAGAATGATTCTTCCTCTGAAAATTCTTCTTCACTCAAGTCTATTGTTCTTCGAGGGACAAAGTGTCTTGTTCATCTCTGTTAAGTACTACTAATTGCAACATTTCGTCGTCTAACTTCCTATGTGTCTTTTGCGTAACACTAAATGAACTTAACGATGGATCAGAACTAAGGATGAGTCTGTGGAACAGATCTTCGTTACTTTTCCGCACTAATTTTCTGGTGTGGTGTTGACGATATCGCCTCATGTCTTTATTTTTCGATTCTTGAGCCTCTTCAGATAGTTCACCAATAGGAAGAATTGCTTCTTTTACAATAATTGGACCATGGATCAATAGTTTGTGAACGGAGGGAGGCATGTAGTACCAGTTGTATAATGAAACGTATATCTCGGCAGTTTTTAAACAATACAACTCAAAGTTATCGATATTGATTTCATAATTACTGTTGATTGTACGCAAAATTACACCAAAACGTTTAATCAATCCTTCGTCAATCCAGTAATTTCCGCTGATAGAGATGGATTTGAAAAGAAACGTCTTGCAGTATTACCATCATTTGTATTCCAGATCCAGTTTTCGGAATGTCTACAAGAAGACCCATTTTTTCTCGAAATTCTGATTGAATCTTTCTTTTCCGTGTCTCGAAAGCCTCCTTGTGTGCTTGCTAACTTTCCACATTTGCAGCTCAAGCCTATATGAAATATGTAGTAAACATTCAAAACAACGAATATCGAATGTAAAACAGACAATCCAAATTCTAAAGAGTTCGGATCAACTGGCAGTTGCCGAAGAGATACTATATTGTTCATTTGTGAAATTTTTACTCCACAAAGATAGCAAGTCATGCTTGAAGTGTTGTCAGCGCATTGCAGACTTTCCCGTCCACCATTGTTAAACACATTTTGAAATTGATTTTCCTATTGGAGAGACATATGGGATCAAATTTTCAATTTCACTTTTCACGGCCGCTTCTTCCTGTGCTGAAATATTCGCAGTTTCATGCACCCATTGAAGTCTTATTGGGCGACAATATCTCTTAGAGGCAGGTCGCGGTTTTTCCATATAATGTTGTGGATTTTTCATCGATCAATTGGAGCGGAACCAAAGATGTTATAAAAATACTATCATCCGCACGTGGTGCATCTTGACTTTGATGTTTATACGCGGTGTATCCCGAACTGCCGTCAAAACCCCACTTACACAATAAAACTAATGAACTTTCTCGTGCTTCAAGTGAAATACATTTAAAAATACTTTCACAAGTGTTATTTAATAAATTTTGCAGGGTACTTCACACTTTTTTCGGAGATTGAAATTTGCGATGGGTAAAAAAGCTTCTTCCTTTCTAAGACTTTATAATACGGCGGATACAAAGCATGTCCGTGCTGGTTAGCTCCACTTCTTAATGTGTTGTACTGTGTCTTAGTCAGATTTGCAGAAATTAAAAGCGCAACGGCTTCTTCTAATGAATAACTTGACTGTTCATAATGTGGAGATCTCCAACGAGTTAAAATTCGCTTCGACCGTGAAGGGGTTGTTGTGGTCATTTCCTCGAGAAGCTGTGCCCCAGCTGGATCACCACTTTCTCTTAGCTTCATTGATGTCGCAAAAGCTAATTCAGCAGTCGATTTCTCTTTTCTTAACTGTTCGGTTTTTCGACGTTTAATTACCACTGAAGCATCCTTAAAGTCTTTCGATGGTCGGCCCCCGCTAGTAGAAGAAGGACCGGGAATACAACGAAGAACTACTTCAGGAAACTTATTTCTTCTTGCAACCAGGCGCCAAATTTTGCTAAGAAGCGATTGTTCATTCTGTGCGCACTTTTCCAATTTCGATAATAGGGAGAGAAAAACGATTCTCTGGTAAAATTCACAAGAATCTTTGTTGCAATTTCGTCACCATTTGTTTGAAAATGCTCTTTCAGGAAATCAAGAACTCGATTTTTCCGCAGTTCCGTGGATTCTTCATGAAATTCCATAATTTTTCATGCAGGACCATACGTGTGATTGGCCGATTCGCCATGGCCACAATACGGCAATTCGAAAAGAAAACAAAAAACACAAGAAAATAACAAAGTTTGCAAGTGGAAACACCGATATAAAGTCTTATAAAAACACATAACAGTTAACAAAACAAAGCTCTGTGGAATGATTTTATATACCCATGCCTTGCAGCCTTTTATAGGCTTTAGCTCTACCCTTATTTACATACCCCTACCTGCCACCTTCAGGGGCACGTAGGGGCATGTAAATAAACTTTCCTTATATTTATAACTCATTAAGGAACAATATTATTTTGACTACATTCCGTCCTAAGTTGTCCTCTTATTGATACTTCGATTAATTACCTACTTCATAAGAAATATGCATATAATTGCATATAGGGGCTTGAGCAAACAAAAGATAAATTTCTAATACCCTTAATCGCACTTAATGATAGTATTATGATAAGAATTTCATTATAAACTCATAAAGCAGTTATATTTCCAAAGAATTTCTTTGGACAATGTGAAGAATTTATAAACATTAGAATCGCATTATTTAAAAGATGTGAACTTTACGATCTTTGAAAGCGTGTATCTTTAATTTCTGTAATGCATCAGTTGTAATTCCAGCCTAGAACTGAACTAATGTAAGAAGAGTAGCATATCACAATTTTGCAACGATTGGGAAAAGATGAAATTGTCGGTTTCGATCGCGTATATCAGATCCTAAACCACTGTGCTACGTGGAATGAAGAAAGTAATAAGTCAAAGTCGTGACCAAGCTCACGTGACGCCTATAATGACGTAGGCATAACTTTTTTTAAGAAGAAGAAAAAGGGAATATTAGATAAAAAAAAAACCTTCCTAATCAGAAATAAACTAAAAGCTACTGAAACCCTTTTGCCTGGATTATATGTGCTTCGTTCAAACCACAGCATTCCTTCACTACCCTTTCATTCCCATCGCATCAGAATTTTTAATTTAGATATTTTGTATTTTAATATTTAGCTTGATGAATAAGTACCATTAGCTTTTCAACATGCTCCATCATAGGGGATAGAATATTTTTTACCAATTGTACTACTTTAATCATGAAAGAATATATTCAGAATTTACACACACGTCCTATATAGATAATATGTTCCTCCTACCCACAAACTTTCCGCATTCGCTGCGGTCTTAATTAAAAACAAAAAACAAAAAACACACATACGAATACAACACGAAGTGCTGTTCAACATCGTCCTGAAGCGCGCGTGCTGGTTTTACTCATTTTCGAGCGTTAAAGCAGGTCATGTAGAGAGCCAACTTCGTAGCGGACGGAAATAACTTCGGTTGCCGCGGTAAATGGACAAAAAGCTCTCGAATTCGCGAAAAAAAGAAAGAATGCCGTTGGAAATTTCACCGGGTCGCGAAAGAAAATTCAATTTATTATTTGCGAATTTTAATTTCTTTTTAAACTTTATCGCGAGAATTTAAAAACCGTGCGACAAAGAGGACCGTCCACCTCTATATGCATACCTACCTCCCTGGTAGAACTATGTTACTAATGCGCCGGGAAGAACAAAGCGTTGCGAGGATGAATGGCTGGGAGTTCGTCCCTCATTAGTCGGGGGAATTATTAAGGGAGCGTGGACATTTTTCTGCAATTATTCAACTAGTTCGCTATGTTTCTCGTTTCAGTTTCAAGCGTTTTAAAAAATTATTACTCCTGAAAAATGGCTTGAGGCTTGTAATAACAAAACGGGGAAATTTATGAGTTGAAATTATTATTTTTTTTTGCTATTACTTTAAATTCTAGATAGTGACATAATATGGAGGTTGAACATTTTAACTTTAGTTCACAACCTGCTAGTTTCTTACCTTTCTGATCGCAAGCAGAGAATGCGCATTGGCTCAAATCGGCGCAGTGATGTTTTGCCCGTTTGATCGAGAATTGATAAAGGAGTACCACAAAGCCCTGTTGTGGGACCTCTGCTTTTTCTAATATGTGTTAGAAAAAGTATTAAAGTATATAAAAGTATTAAATGACACCATCTTCGTTAGTTCAATGGTTTGTAATTCATTGCAAGAACTAACAGATAACATACCTTAATGAAAGGTGTACGGCAGTGATTGAATTACAGATTTACGCCGCGGTTGCTGACTGAGTGAGACTTTGGCGTGTGGCCCCTAGAGAGCGTGCATCTAAACTCTGATCTCTTAGGGGGGAATCAAGAATAAATACTTGAGATACGGTATTGATGAAAGTGAATTTGCAAGGAATACCAAAGACGTTTGGTGTGCAAAAACTCACATTTCTACTCTCTTTTCTGCTTGTATGGTAATTCCTCTACAATGGACCATGAGTCCATGCCATAGTGGCATAAATAAAATGAGTCTGGGCTGCGAAAAGATCAATATTATTCAGTTTTACCTCATTAATACCCCAAATATCCACAGAAAATAGATGAATCTGTCTAAACAATAGGGCAAAGTTCTTGGGTTTATGGCTGGATCCGTTACTGGGTTGAGAATATCAAATTGAATATACGTTAAGTAAACTCAATAAAAATATTTGCAACATATATAGATTTAGGGATATGGTCACCTTCAATTCCCTGCGCAACTATATGGTATGCGTTGAATCTGGAGTAAGTCATGTTACACACATAAAAATTCTACGAAGTTAAATTAAACGAATTTATAGCTTTCGTGGAAACAATTAAATTGTCACCAAGAAATTAAGAAATATTTACACTTTTCGGAAACATTTCCAGCTACACCCCATTTAGTTAGAAATTCCAAACTCCAAAAAAGAGAAATACAATATCTTTCGACGGTGTTGCAGTTTGTTGAACATCGTTCTCGGATAATAACATCAACTGGAAAAAATGTAACTACATTTGGTGTTGATAAACGATTTAGCAGTAGTAGGGAGTTAATGTAAGACCACAATATGAATTGATTCCTTAAACGTGTCAGAAACAGTTCGCAATTTTTTCTTGCGTGCAATAAAAATTGCATGCAATAAAAATTGCATGCAATAAAAATAGTCCATGCTGTATGCCATGTATTGCACGTGCAATACAAGTAAAATTGCGCCCAGCTGATGTAAATCCATTGAATGCGCATGTGGGCAATTTTTATTCCTTTATTTGCATTCTCAACGCATGACACATTAACTTAAAAATTTAATTTCAGAACATCACAAACAGTATATAAAACAATATAGTGGTAACTTGCCTCCAAAACATCATTTTATGATTCATTACCCAACCATTATATCCAAGACGGCGCCGCTCATACATTTATGGTCGGTGAGGTTCGAAGGCAAACATTCATTCTTTAAAAAGATTACAGGTAACAATAGATGTTTTAAAAATATTTGCAAAACCCTTAGCATGAGGCACCAAATACATTGGTCAAATGTATGGCGAAATAGAATTATTGGTAACACTGTTCTCTTAGGACCACAAAAAAAAAATTGGTGAAAATGTAACTGTTCAAAAATGGCTTTGTGGTATGGATTGCAATATGTCTGAAGTATATTTTTGAATTGCTATATATTAATAATATTCAATATAAACATGGATACTTTGTTGTAACTAACATAGGTGATGATATATGATTTTCCAACATTTGCTCAAGTAAAGCATATGTTTAATCAGAGATTAAAAGAATATTTTGTGTGTAAATCTTGAGAAACTATAATATATTCCGAAGCCTTCAAGGTAACTGAAAATTCTTCCGTTGAGTTTGTATTATGTTTTGATAATTTATATCATGTACTACCGTATGAATGTCACAGCCCTTTTAATAATCAAAACGATTTTTACATAATAACTAAGTATGAACTTGTTTAAATTTGTATTGCTTTTTAAGTATTGAAATATATGTTAATTTTTTTAGTATAAACTTTGGTTTTATACTTTACTTTACCTTTTCTATTTTAAACATTCAAAATTTTCAGTTTATGAAATCATTTTTATCATTCTTTTTGGATTACAAAAAAAAGTAATAGTAATTCCGTAGCGGAATGTAGTTAACACCGAAGCCCAGTTCATTAATCTAACATCGTAAAGATGTTCACAGAACACCGCAACTGGATTCATTTAACTGTGACACGGAGTTCACGTTACACCGTAACGGAGTGCATATAACTCCATAAAGGAGTTAATCGAACTCTGTAATGGAGTCTTGCTAACACAGGATAAGGATAATCTTAACTCTGCAACGGAGTGCTTATCATACTGCATCGTGTTAAAGGCAATTCCAAAATCAAATAATTTTAACTCCTTTGGGATATCAATCTCACACCACAATGGAATACTGCTAACTCCGCACAAAAGTAACTTTACATTTTAAGAGTGAAACTTTAACTACGCAAAAGTGTAATTTAACTCCGAGGCACGGGTATTACTATTCACTTAAACAACTCCATTACCTTTAACTACTTGTGTATTGGGTCGCGAGAGAACTACTAGACGGTTAGAAATCGGTGTTAGATCCAACTCCGTATTTCTTTGTGTATATGTTTCAATTTTGGGATTATGGGAGTCTTTTTAAAATTATTTTCATATTATACAGGCTGTTCCGAAAGCCCTATTACATATTTAAATAATTTGAATTTTGTGAAAATCTAACCTAAGTATTTCAAATACCTAAATATAATATTTAAGTTATGTAAGTGGAATTTGCAATGAAGTGCAAAAACTGACCATATTTTGTAATTCAATTATATTAAAGGAAACATACCCAATCAGCCGTTTTTAAGATACATTTAGACCAGTTTAAGAAAAGTTGAAGTGTTATGCGAAACCACGAAAAAAGAAAACCATTATAGCAAAAACAGACTTTGCAGACTAAAGTGACAGAATAAATGAATCTCTTATTTTTCTAATGCATCTTAACTCCTACTTCTACCATTATAATTCATTTTAGTCCTTTCGTATTTTCAAACTTTCCTTCCAACAGCTTATCGATTTCCAATCGACATTCAACTCAGTATGAAATCTGCTCTTCTCAAAATTAATGTAAGCTTTATTGAAGATTCTGATAAAAAGAAAGTAAGTAAAAGAAAAAGCGATAATTCTATTTTGTTTTCAGCAAACAATCTCTAACAAACTTTAACAATTCTCTAATCCACAATGGATGCAAACAAGAGTATCTGTCCGGGAGTATTTACCCTATTATAAAAACATGAAAATTAAATCATATTATTTTCGCGGTGGGTGATGGAATATTTTGTTTGTTACCGGGGCAAAATTGCAAACAACCCACCTCGGCTGGGGTATATAACTCGATTCACGCTCATAATGCTATTTAAACCCGTCGGGTCGTATTTATTCTGCGAATCGTTAAATTAAAAAAGCGCCACACACAGCTTGCCTTGACAATATCCATTTACAACAACTGACACGTAAAAAATAGATAACACGACATATATACATAAAAATATCCTGGGTGTAACACGTGCAGGCGATGGTTGACATTCGAAACTTTTTTTCTCCCCCTGCCTTCTACTTCCCCGTTTGGGTTCGTTTATCGCTCCGTTTGGCTTCCTTGTAACATAAAAATCGTGCTTAAAAACCGCATGATTTTTTTTTTCCGGAAAATTCAATAGAGAGGAGAGGGTAAGGTCGGTGCCATCAAAGAAATCTCGTGTTTCGGACAGGTACGGCCGTTATTGCTCCCTCTACCGGAGAACAATAAAGCGAAATTGCCTTCGGGGCGGGGTTGAAGTGGCCGTGTAGCTCGTAATGTTCCGCGGAACTTTCAAGATGCTATCGCCGTAAATAACGGAAGCTTATCAATTTTAAAATTTTCCGTATCTCGGAAGGAGTGTTTACAGTAACTAAAGTGGGACAAAATTTGTAGCTGTAAGAATATTTTATTTACTTGGTAATTAAAACAGTGTTTTGCCGCTTTAGGTGATTTATTAGCTTAATTTGGTTTTGTAGTGTATAGAAATTATATGTATTACTGACCTGAGTTGTACAGGTGAATTGCTTGTTTGCTACTGTGAGACGTAGGACCACATCTGCAAATGACAGTTTTTAAAATGAAACATGTATTTTTAAATAAAGTTTAGCATTTTCAAAATAATAATTGGGAACTATTTCTTTACCTATTTCAACTCTGTATTTTTTTACACTTTTCGCAGTAATTGGCTGTTGGCTGTACACACAAGCTTAGTTTTTTTTTTTTATTTCAGGCATCAGTTCAGTAGAAATTAATATTTTTGATAAAAATCGATATTTAGGTACATTTTTAAATACTATTATTACAGAAAAAATAGAAAACTGTTGCCGCAATGTTAAGTGTAAGATCAAGTAATTGGGATTCTTTCATCGACCGACAAAAGGCAAAACTGCATCTTCATGTGGTGATAGATAGGTTGTTCAAAATGCATTGTTGAATTTAATTTTCTGTATATTTTTGCAGAAACGGATTGAGATATAAACATATTTTGTTAATATATATGAGACATAAAAGAAGCCAAAACAAGCTGAACACATGAATACTATAAAATATTTTCAAAATGCATTTCATTCATTTGCAAATAAAAACGTAAGTGATGGTTGAGGGAATTTCTTATTTTCCTTAATGCCTCTGGATCAACATTATTAAAAGCATTTATCATGCGATATCTCATTATCGATATACAAGCGATTTTGTGTGCTTTCACAAATAAAATTCAATTTTGGCCAGGTCAGAAAATCAAGGCGGCTATTGCGTCGGTTCTCCACTTCTTATTCATCTATTTGGAAACCAAATCACTTCCAAAAAGTTCAGCAACATAGTTCCTTAAAAATAGAGGTCGACTTCACCATTTAAGTGAACCTAAAACAAGTAGGAACTTACTACACTATCGCTAATAATACAATAATAATATTTACAACCTAGATGTCTGATTCGTGGGCAAAGGGATGGACTATCTTGGGGTTTCATGAAGTATAAACAAATAATCAAGATAATTAACCACGTGAAGTACCAAACAACTGTTGCTTAGTGTGTAGGTACATTTCAAAGCAAAAATTATCGCTTTTTTGGGAAGCTTTTTTGAGGTGCTTTGTTGAGGAGTTTTTTGTGCTTTTTGAGGAGGTCTTTGAGGAGTTTTTTTGTGGAATTTTTGAGGAGATTTGTTAACGAGCTTTTTAAGAAGCTTTTTGAGAAGTCTTTGAGGAGCTTTTGAGGACCTTTTTGGGATATCTTTCGAGCTTTTTTGAGAAGCTTTTTGATGAGGTTTTTTGATGGTTTTTTTTTTGGGGGTTTGGGGAACTTTTTTGAGGAAGGGCTGGGGAACTTTTTTTGAGGAGGGATTTGAGGAACTTTTCTTAGGGGCTTTTTGGAAGAGTTTTTTTGCGGAATTTTTTAGAGGAACTTTTTTGAGAAGTTTTTTTTTTGAGATTTTTGAGGAGCTTGTTTGAGATTTTTTGAGGTCCTTATTTTAGGATCATTTTTGAAAAGCTTTTTGAGAAGCTTTTCTGGGGAGGCTTTTAAAGAGCTTTTTGAGGACTTTTTGAGGACTTTTTGAGGAGTTTATTTAAGAAGCGTTTTTTTGAAAAGCCAACTCGAGATTTTTTAAGGTGCTTATTTGTGGAGCTTTTTCGAGGGGCTTTCTGAAAATTTTTGATATGCTTTTTTGCTAAATTTTTCTTGAGAAGCTCTTATATATCATTATGCCGCATAAGTTTGAAAACTGTATGCCCTCCGTGTCACCATTTCTGCAATTCCAACAATTATCTTCTATTTTATCCAATAATTCTTACAGTTACAGATTCTATCAAGAAGAATTATACACATGGTCTCTTAACTGTTAAAATCCGTTTTCCAGTTTTCATGTACACACATATACAATATACTTAATCATGTAACAAGTTTGATAACAATTTAATGGAATTTATTTCGAAGAACATACTTAGAACTTACAAATATTCGCGTTCTAGAATTAGCAGATAAATTACTTATCTGTACGATTCAATATTATCTGCAAAGCCACTTTACTCTTCACAAAATATGAAGATGTCTGGGGTTGGACTTTCAATGATATCAGGATTCATTATATGTGCGAAGCGCAGATATGATGCACTGATATTAAGGTCGAATTCAGATTTGTTTACACTTGTTGAGTCAATCGCGTGAATAACAACTATTATAATTATTATTACGGCTACTTATTCTTCAATCAAAGAAGAAAAGTTGAGCTTTTGTTTAATATGTTAGACTTCTAAAAAAGTTTATTTGGTCGAGTCACTGTTTTGAGCACGATTTTTTATATCAGAACAGTAAAATTAAATCTGTATGAAAGAGTTACATTAGTGCTCGATTAAGAGGCTGCATTCTGCAAACAAAGCTAGAATGCCAACACAAAATCGATTCAAATTCATGTTTCAGTTAACTGTTATCAAAGAAGAAATATATAAGCACAACATCTATTTACGACAGTAAAATCTAATCTTGAACACCCCAAGTTTTGCATTGTTATACTGACGCGTTATATGAATCAGTCTCCCGCTTTCACAAATTAACTTCCGACAGCAGCAAAGTTTTCAACACCAGGAGCAACAATAGCGGCCCGTTTGTTTTGACTGCGGTTGCACAATGTGTGTCTAACCTACATCCTTATATAGTTCCCTGTAATTGCCAAAGTCCTGCGCCAAGATATTAAACTCTAAACCGCATGAATGCTCGCTTTGAACACTGAAACGAAAGCGTTCCTTGCATATTCATGCTATAGAGTGTGGTTGTTTTCTGTAACTATCGTGTAATCATTAAGAAATTAAACGGAATCAAGATGACTGATATTCGGGTAGTTCATGCTCCTGTTATTATTGCTATAAGTAAATAACCCGATGGACGTTAACCTCTTCGTTCTGGGGTAATGTTTGCACGATTATTGTAAATAGAATGAATTACTTCTTTATCATTTATTAGTGATGTTGTATTTGTATATGCATTGGTCGAGAATTCGGGAAGTTTTCGTTCTAAGGGCACACGGGTGAACGTAGAAATGGGCACATATGCCTTAAACTGCCGTCTACGTTTGATTAATATAGTTGAGGCAAGATAAATATCGATGCATGTGATTTATGACGTTTTACGACGTCACATTACCAATTGTAAAATACGAATCTACCATTGTTTAAAATACATGAAAAATTGGATTTTATAATTGGTATTTTAAAGCGCAAATGGTTGAGAATGCTCCATTTTGGCGCAAATTATCGCTTACGATAATTAAATCATCACTGTCAGACTGTCGGTCATTCTTGGCAAGACATTTACGTACAATAGGAATATGATCGGACCAAATATTGTTCCCTGTGGTACTCCCCTTACCATTGCCATTGCCATTTCGGTAAGAATTTCAAACTTTAGTATTTATCAATAAGTGAGTCAGTTTCTGTACTAACTTTTCGTCACCGAAGCTATAGGTCCGTAATTTTTCATGTCTTTCTTTCTCCACTCTTTTAAGTGTATATTTTAGTAAAGGGACATCAGTTTGAAAAGAACATGCGTTAAGGGTACTGTAATAAAATCGGCACAGTGCTTCAGTACAAATGTAGGGACCTCATCACAGCTTGTTGCATTTGAGTGTCAATTTATATAGAGAGCGCCGCTGCAGTCATTATTTTGACATTGATCTTGAGCGTATTTCAGAATAATTAAACATTATCTTTCAAGTAATTCTACTGCGTTTTTAATTTAACTTATTATTATTTTATTCAGTTGCTTGTTGCCATTTAAAATTTACATTTTATTTATATAAATTTAGTAATCCATTTTTTTTTTTTGGGTATTTAAAGCCTAAGCAATTAGTTGCTTGTCAGGCAATAATGGTGACAATGTCTTCATTACTAATCAAATTTCACATTTGTACTACTTAAGTACTTCTAACTCAGCTAATGACAAATAGCAACCATTTTGAGTCGAGATTGTACTTTCCTTTCCGACGCATATTCTTTATGATTGGTGTAAATGAAAGGAGACAGCTAATGCATCGCCGCAAAAAGTAATATTTTGCAGACAAAACATCAAAGAAGCCGGCAGCAGTGACGCTTTTTGTCCCATCTGTTCGGTGCTCGAAATGCGGAATTGCAGTATTGCCAAGGTACAGGGGGCATTACGCATACGTCAAGTTTATCTAACATGCCACGCCCTTAATCTTTATGTTTTACAAGATATTCGCTTTTTTAAATAATTCTGTATTATGCAGTGGTACACGAACTTTTAAGTTGCTTGCGGTTGGTATAGTGTAATTTTTTCATTTTCATTGTAAATAATGTCCACCAAAAATCTTTGCAACTTTTGAGTAATCGCTTAACAGCTTATGTCTCTACGTGGTATCTATTATCCATCGAATTTGTCACTTTGACAGATATGTGACAGATGTATATATTTTTAATTATTACATCCACTGTTTGATCATGTCCACCTAGAATCTACACATGTACTCGTAATGATTATACTACGACAGTTTTTCTGCAATAACTCCCAAACCATTCATTTCAGCTAAAAACGGTTTTTAACATTTAAACGTATTTTTTTGACGGTTAATCCATTGGCGCAGAGAAACTTAGGGTTTGCTAAAAAGGAGTTATCACAAATTGAAGGTCTTTTCTTTTACCCCCTCTCTTCCTGCAGTCAGTTCAATATTTCTAATAGATACCCCATCTGGTGGATATTATTTAAAATGAAAATGAAAAAATTGCACTGTACCAACTGCAAACAACTTAAAAGTTCGTGTACCACTGCATAATACAAAATTATTTAAAAAAAGCGAATATCTTGTAAATAATAAAGATTAAGGGCATAGTATGTTAGATAAACTTGACCTAAAATTCAGGGTAGAATCGAAATTTGAAATAAAAATACTTCCTTTCCATTTGAAATAACAAAGTTGGTAACTATTTCCGGTATAAGGGAACATTACCGGAAGTCCAAAATATTTTAGGTAAACTAACCTCCACCCACAGGGTCACTACAAAAATTTTTAAATCTCGGATTTATTTGCTTTTCCATAAACTTTTAATGGACACTAGTAGTGACACACGCTGTATTTATATTCGCATCTTCTAAGTTCAGCATTTACTGAAAACACTTTTTCGATTCTGTCATTGTTTTCCTGTTATCAGCTATTGAACTGCCTTCCATTATCTTTTATACTTACCGTGGTATTCCGATTTTAATTTTCCTTAAAGATTTCGTCACGTTTGTTGGCAATGATATTCTATATTCTATTTCTTTTGCCTTCTTTTCATTTTCTTTGCCTGTGCTTCCATATATATTCAGTCTTTCCCATTTTTCTCTATGTGCTTGCTTGCCAGCCATTCTCCGGTTTATGGTGCCTTCTTTCTCACTTTATCCCGTTCTATTTATGTTGCGGAAACTGCATTCCACCATTTCCTTTACCTTAGAATTCATTTTTTTTGAGAGTGGTTTGACGTACATTTTTTTTTCATTTTATCCTAATCTCATTTCTACATATTGCAAATTATCCTGATCGTATTTTCTTTGTGTAGAATAAACAATATTATGCACATTTGCACCAAACAATTTTGTAACAAAACTCGTGACTGAATAGTTTCCATTTGGTACTTAATTCCGTAGAAGACAAGATTTCTCCATTCCGTTGCGTAACTCAATTTATTAAATAAAGTAAGTAGGTGCGAAAATCAACGTCTTCACTGGCGGTGTCGGTTAAATGTCAGTTATTGATGCCTCGGCTTCGTATCAACTTTTTTCTCCGCGCTGGATAATAAAATCTCATCAGGCTTCAGAAACGTTTCAGCGGTACTACTGACATATTAAATAATGAAGGAATTTTTCCTGGGTTTCCTTTGTGTTTGTGACACGTCCTCTGCTGGCGCTGCTGTTGTTGTTGATGGCGTACCTAACGTAAAGATGCCCTTAAAATATTTTACCGAATAATATTTTTCTTCCGGTCTTATTATTGCACAGGTCGTACATATACGTATGAATGTCACTGTATTTTATATCCTATCGACGAAATGCATATTTGTTGTCGTACATAAATACATATGTTTGTGTTGTACTGGTACACATGGGGCATTGTTCTATTGTTGGTTTCCGCAAGAGCGGGTAAAATGTATTACTTTAGGAGACCTGTAACAAAAGCCAGATACCAGGCTGCATTGAAGATGGAAATATTTTATCGTGTATTTGATACCGAATTGAACTTTCTTTGTATTGATTAATATTCAATCAACTTCTACCGTTTAAAAGAGAGAAAATATTGTACTCTTTATATTTTATTATAGTATCTATCGCTTAGGATATCCACACCTGCCTACATTTTATTTTTTAACTTTATAATAATCAAAAACCCTAATCAGCACAACTAAACCATTTTTAAAACAAAAGGTTGTCTTTTATTATTAGGTAGCTGAGCTTGTGACGTCTAAAGAAGGCATATTAATTATTCCAAGGTAGCTTAAACCTAAGCTCGTAACAGAAAGTATACACCAGCTGTATGTAGTTGGTCTTTATTTCTTGGTAAAATGATGGTGATATTCTGAATTTAATCTAAAAGCATCTCTGTTACTAATTATATAAACTGCTGCCTGCATTATATAGATACACGTTAACGGTAGTATTTTAAATGAGCACCTGTTAAGGATCTAAGTATTGTATTTTTGAGCTAAG
The DNA here is from genome assembly GCA_004143645.1 of Protaetia brevitarsis. Taxonomy (NCBI): domain Eukaryota; kingdom Metazoa; phylum Arthropoda; class Insecta; order Coleoptera; family Scarabaeidae; genus Protaetia; species Protaetia brevitarsis. The sequence continues at coordinate 375,498 of RXPK01000207.1, forward strand.
AACACCCTTCTGGCAGCTGCTGAGGACCCTCATAACAAACTTCCGTACCTTAGGCGAGAGTGCATTTCTGCATAATACAGCGAGAGTAGACACTTCGCGGTTATTCGCAAACGCAAACAACGAAATACGTAGCATTTACTGTGTAATTTACTAGCTATACTTTGACAATATTCGGTCCACACAAGATTGTCTTCAAAAGTAACGCTTAAGAACTTAGTGGATTCAGCTTTCTGTAATTGTACATGATCTATGAACAATGGTGGAATGCCTATGTCTCGTATTAAAGACCATGTATTTCGTGTTTTCTAGACTTAATGACAGCTTGTTACTAGCAAACCAATCTGTCAGAGTATACAATAAAGCATTAGCAATGTATTCAGTAACGTCGTTGGTTGTCAAGACGGCTATACCATCGGCATAACGGTTAAATGCATTTCAGTAGAAAAAGAAGAAACTATATCATTAATATGATACCTGCGGCACTCCCACATTGACAGGTAGGGTGTGTTAAAGTATTTTATTTTATTTTCTGGGGTGATGTGTTTTAATCTAACAAATTGAAATCTATCCTATGAATATGAAGCAAACCATGTTGCAACTATGCCTTTAACACCGTATGTCTGCAGCTTTTCCAAAAGCTTATCATATTGAAGCCATTCGAACGCTTTTTTTTAAATCACAGAAAATCCCAAGCACAGATTTTCGTTGTTCAGTGCCGTCCAGAACAGTGCAGTAGAAATTAATTAAGGCTGTGAATGTAGACTTCTCTTTTCTAAAACATCAGTTATAATACCATGCTTATAGGGGAAATTAATTTAAGCGATTCAACATTCAATACTCCATTATTTTGGAAATGCATGACATCAGAGCAATTATTACCTCAATTTTTAGGTAATAATTCCCGAATTTTTAAAGAATGAAAATATTAATTTCAATTTTTTCATACCATTATGTTTTAGGTTGTCAGAAGAAGGTTATATATAGCCAAAACGTCAGGTCACGTAAACCTGCCACCAATACATATTTATATACAAGGAGCCGCAAGGTTCACAGAACACAGACTTTTGCATGGTCAAGTACCGATAAGTAAATCGCACGGCGCTGACTATAAAAAACAGTTAGACGAACTCAAGCAGGCACCCCTTTTAGGAATGCCATGTAATGCCATGCCACCTAGATAGATAATATCAGGTTATAATGCCAGAAAAGAAGGACTGGGAGACAGGTAGTTCGGTAAGAGCGGACTCAAACTGGTATACCGACGGCTCTAAAACGGACTACGGCGTTGGAGCGGGAATATACGCTAAGAAGCTTAAAAAAGGCTCTTTCGGTAAGCTTCAGCAGAGACACGACTGTGTTCCAAGCTGAGGTTGCGGCAATCCATCACTGTGTCCGAGAGATAGAAAGATGTACCGAGCCAGGTAAAACTGTCGCTATCTTCTCTGACAGTCAGTCCACACTTAAAGCGATTAGCTCCACAAGCGTGGACTCTAAGCTGATTTGGGACTGTGTAAGCGCTCTAAATGAGGGGGGCACCCAAAGGAAACTAACCCTGGCCTGGGCCCTTAGCCACTCGGGCGTGAGAGGAAATGAGGCGGCCGATGAACTGGCTAGGCAAGGTTCGTCAAGGCCATTCGTTGGAGCCGATCCCTCTTTCGGCACTACCAAATCGCAAATTAAAAAATCCATCAATGAATGGATACATAATCAGTCCAGAGAGTCGTGGCAAAAATCACCGGGACAAAGACAGGGACAAGAGTTCCTAAAGGAGCAGAGGCCTGAATTTATGAGAGATCTACTGAATAAAGACAGAAGACGTCAAAAGTTGTAGGTCTGCTGACTGATCACTGTAGACATGAATAGGCATATGTACAACATATGCCTGGCAGATGATGCAACCTGCAGATTACTCCAAGAGGAGGAAGAAACACCAGTTCATAGTGATGTACCAAGTGAAGGCCTGGTGAGGACAAGTTTCTAATAATGGGGAGGAGAACCACACAGCTAGTAGCTACATAAAGAAAGCCGCTCTCAAAAATGATAGCATAATTAAGAGAGCAAAATACGGACGTCCTCTAGGAAAATGGTTCACAATAGATCTGAAAAGGTCGCGGTGAAACAGGTTCATAGGTCACCCCAATCCAATCTAAGCAGTACAATTAAAAGCTTTTTTTTCGAAATTTCAACACATTGCTACACTTTTATTCCCATTCGCACTGACAAGAAGACACAAAACTAATCAAAATAATTTAAAGTTGCGTTTATGATAATTTATGAAAGTAATAACATTCAAGAATGAATAAACATTGTCTTATTCAAGCTATTTGCCTACTACATCTTCTAGAAGCCTAGTTGTATGTATGTTGTAAATGAAGGGTGATGTTTAACTGCGACTAAAAGTATTGTGTCTCTATCTTGCTGCTTTACAGCTGCTCCCAACCTATTTTTTAGAAGTGTAGGATTCAAGGACCCAGCTAGGTAAGTCGCCCTTTCGATTTCACATGCTCCACATGCATGCCTCGAGTTGCACAGTGCTACGAGTTTGAGAGGAGTGATGGATGTTCATCCTGTTCCCAAATTGCATTCAGGATCTTTTTCCAATCCAAGCGACTCAGGTGTCCTTCGTCTACAATGGCTGAAGTTTCTGTAATAGCGACATGGTCTTACAGTTGATGCATTCTGTAACCTCTTTGGTTTAAGTCCCAGAAACAATTTACTGTGCTCATTCCCGAGATTTCCAGTAACTGGATTCTCTGTCCATTCCATTTTTAGTTTCTTTAGTATGTACTGTACTTACCCGCAAAAAGGTTCAGGCCTACAAGGAGTCCAGTCCCTTTTTTGCCAGGTTATCGTTATGCGTTTCCTTCCACTCCTTGTGACCGAACCCACGGAGGGTTACTTTATTTCTTTTGCCTAGATCGTTTAGTTCCCTAGGTATTCCAGACATCTTGAGTGATCCATATGAGTTCAGCGCTGATGGCTGCTTGATATCAGACACGATGATATCTCCGCTGCGATAGTTCTATCATAATGAACTGAAGACATCTTCATAGCGTGTATTTCGACTGAAATATACTGGGGTATTTCAAGCTTTGAAATATGTAGTTTAGGCCATATGCTATTACAGTTCTTCTGCCGTTTGGAGCCTCACGTATACCATTTGATGGATTTCTATTCAGTAAAATGGGTATGATCCTCGCTCCTGTTACTACTTTAGTGAACTACTTCACAAAGCTAAATTCTTTAAACATCATCCGGGGATATCCTAAGTTTGACACGTCAGGAGATTGAGGTCTATGCCTAATCATCCTCACCATTCTTAGTGCGGTTCTGTCGCCACCCATCAACTGCAATTGGAGGGGGCAAGACCAATCTACTTCAAGAACTGCTGTTGGCAGTTTCATACCCCTTATGCAAAACAGGCTAAACTTTGCATTTCGAGGGTTAATTCTCGCGGTGGCCAGATAGTTTTTTGCTCCTGCTACTGAGCATAGTGAAGATCGACTAATTATGTAAACTCCAAAGCAGTATTTTGGGTTGCATCCCCATTTTCCTGCAAGTTTTGCAAATCAGACTCTTTTGGCTTGTTGGTTAACTCAATATTCAGTTCCAAAGCTAGAATTATATTATTTGCAATGTCCATAATTAAACCATTTACTAATCAGTAGATTTTAATTTACTAAATGATTATTCCCCCCATGAAATAAATACAAATCCTATTGAGTATTTCCGCGCTGCGATTTATTTTCCTTTTATCCGGGTCGGTTGCGTCCAAGGTAAGACGGGGTAAACAACTTCGACGTTTAACCGTCGAACATACTAGCGAGCGGGCACCGGCTTACCGCCTCACACCTTCAACACGACGGCGGATTGCAATTTTCGAGGATTCAATTTAACAAATCAACGAGCGTCGCACCGTCCCCCCCGTCTATCCCCGCATTTCCGTCTCCCTGCGTCTTCTTCCTTAGTACGAACCGAGTCGAAAACAGAGAAGACGAAAGTAAACATGATCCGTTGCTGCTGGCGCGTCCGTGCCGCCCCCTAAAGGGCAGTACATCCAAAAAAGGAAATTGATTTCTGTCGTGTGCGGGGAAAATATTGATGGCCGACAAGGACGGGGGAAGTTAAATAAATGACGCCAATTTGGGAATTGCGAGCGCATAAATATTTCTCCTTTCGGCGGATACGTAAATTTTGCATCTTCCGAATGAAGGTTTGCCGTCTCTACATGCAATATAGCATGCGGTATACGGTTAGGTGATAAAAGAACTTAGTAAAAGCGGTGTAATAATTTGCAATTATATTTTACAAAAAAGTATAGCAAGGCTTGCAAATGAGTAAATATTAAGATTTTTAATGTAAAATAAGCAAGATTTCTCAAATTATTTCATGTTGCGTAAACTTTCTCATTCTCTTAAGAGCGATAGTAACAATAAAAAACTGATAGTCAGAGAATATGATAAAAAAAGAGTGAATTATTAAAAATAATATTTTATGTCATGCTTTATTGATAAGTGATGTAATGCAAGTAGATGTGTAAAAAATATTTTAAAAAAGGCGGTGGCAAATATATACAACCCATGAAGAAAAAAACCGATATTTTCTTTTGTAGTAGCTAATGCAAATATGTGATTTCAAATAAATTATATTAATTTATAAATTGCAGCAATTACGTTAAATATCAAAAATTAACAAAAAGAAAATGTCGAAAAAGTAATAAAGTTGGCAAAAAAAAAAAAAAAAAACCAAAAAATCGTTAACAACTTACAACCAACTTACAAAAAACTAGTACAAGAAGGACGAGAACAAAATTGTTAAAAAAAAGATAAAAGCGAAGAGATTAAGAAATAAACAAACGTTAAAAAACTCTTACATTTGAAAAAACAATTAATAAAAAAATGCTAAAATTGAGGTACAAAGTTTAAAAGAAGAAATAAACAAATGTAAAATATAGAAAAAAATAGAAAGACATAAAAATGTGCAGAAAATTGGGAACCCCCTTGCAAGAATTTTAAAAAATAAGCAAATGCACAAACTTCATACGTTCAAAAGGGGGCACACAGTTTGGAAAAAAGAATAAAAATGTGTAGAGCGTCAAACAATTTGAAAAAAACAAACGAATATAAAAAATAGATAAAACCATTGAAAAAAAAATTAAGAAAACATAAAAAAAGAATTTCGATAAATAGGCGAAAAGTTTGGAAAAACATTAAAAGAACAGATAAAAAGTTTGGATGAAAAAATTAGTAAAATATTTGAGAAAATGACGGAAAAATTATAACAAAAATAGACAAACGCAAATAACAATTTAAAAACGCCCAATAAAAGTAAAAAAATTGAAAAAAAAACCTGATATAAGAGAGGTTAAAAACTTGAAAAAAAATTAAAAAGGTGATACAAGTTTTAAAAAGGCAAAAAAAGAAAAAAAAAGTCGGAACAATTTTGAAAAATAAAAGAAAATGCAAAAATGCAACAGGAAAAAGTGTTAAAAGATGTTACAGTCAAACAATACATATAAAAAATGTCAAAAGGAGTACAAGATTTTTCAAAAAATTCTTAAAAAAATTGTAAACATAAACTAACTACAAAAAAGATACAAAATTTGAACATTGACAAAGGTCGCTTCCTAACCTAAAACACCTTAATTTAACGCTAAATAATACAATAAACCTACATAGCAAGCGACCTACTAGAAGATTTACTTCTTTATGCAAACTGTGTAGGCTCTAGCTCGTTTTAATGCTTATTCCTCTTTCATGATTTGTGCTTGCATGAGTCTATAATTGCCTATTTTCGATTATTTTTTAGCCAGAAGATGATTTTTTTTAACTTTTACAACTCCATTTCTCTTATATTGGGTTATTGGGGTTATTGGGTTATCTTACAACACCGAGAATTCTCTTTAATTTTTTTGGTTATAGTTACTAGCAGGACTATTAATGTTATATAAGAAAACTGTAGCCACGTCCGTCACATCACTTTGTTAGTTCATAGGACTGTCTCCTTGGCGCTAAAATCGCCGTCATGCATCACCTACAGAAAACTTACGATCAAACAATGATAACTAAAGTAACCGTGTGACGTAACTAACCATAGTTATTGACAAATGATAAATACAGAAAATTGGCAATTATTATTGTCTATGGTGGTTGAATAATTTGGTTTGAAGATTTATTTGCTTGTGTTATAAAAATTAAAACTTCTTTACGTTTGTTTAATTATCTCCTGCTATCTAGTGCCTCAGGTAAGCATTCTCATGAAGAATCAACTATTAATGTCCTTCACTTAAAAAATGAACTGCTTCAACGAAAAATATATTAATTCCGAAGAAATGCGTGAGTTCAAAATTATATTCCTTTTCAAGGAAACACCAAATCTTGTTGGCCATATAGAAAAAACGCAAGAACTTTTGGTTCAATGCAATTCCTTTTGAATAAAAAGGATACTTCTATTAGCGTATGAGTTAGATAGTATCGAATATCGAAACGAGTATACGGTTACAAGCACTACCGGACATGTATCGTATAAATTTTTTTTCACCGTAAAAACTGTGGCTAAAAGTAAATTACTACAACATTTATACTAAAAGTCAAAAAATGCCATTATCTTTTGAAAATCACGATATTTTTTTCTTATAGTAACGGCGTTGCCATTGTAACATATTATAAGTGTAGCCTATCAAAACTTCTCAATTCTTGAACCTTCAGAAACACTTATTTTACTTCCAAACGGCAAAAATGTCACTAAAAGTTAGCACACTACATTCGATTCAGATGTGTAATAAAGTGTCATTAAACTGCTGTGCAACCTTACTAACATGAACTATTGTCAAACTAAAAAGAACATTACAGAAAATGTGTAAGGTATGTAACATGTATAATAATGTATGTGCTAACCTGTATTCTCAACTCCCTAGTGCTCAAATTTCTCTTCTATTTTCAATCCAAACTTAAAATCTGTCGGCTCAAAAAATGATCATGATGTATCATACGGCCAGGAAGTCCTTTACGAGTATTCTTACTCATACTCGCAAAACTGTAGTTTCTTGGACTACACGGACTTAAATTGATTATGTAAACAAAGATGTACTGAACTGTGTGAAATAATAAAAAGTGCACTGTACATAAAGCTAAATTCAACTTGAATGTTATATTTAACGTTGTTCTGTAATTTTGTTTTATGTACTGTGCGTATTGTCCATGTTACATTACAAAATTCTCATTTACATTCATATACATAAATTAGCAGAAGTGTAGGTAGAATATCTCATTAAAAATACAATATTAATTACGTCGACCAAATTAATGCATTCATTTAGAAAACCATCAAAACGTAAAACTACATAACTGGTCTGTCGAAGCTAGTTAGTAATATTAACATTGCTTTTGCTTCCGATATGGAGATATGTTCGTTTCATTGCTAGAAACATAAATGGCCCCCTAAAGTTAATATTCAATCAGAGAGGCCATCAGCGCTTGGGGACCCGTAGGCGTTCATTATTTATTAATTTCCCCTTTTCTAGAACGTCGAAGCCGCACAGTTCTAGAATTATTTCGAAACTTTTCGGCCTGTTGTTCGGGAGAGAAGTTTGTTAGTTTCCGTCGCTGTAGTCTCGCACAGTTAACGACAGAATACACGTTTATTTTGTTTTTGCTTTTTACGCCTCACCAGTTGTCGACTGCCAGTCTGAACGTAATTGTAAAGAAGATGCAGAAATTTTATCGATCGTAGACGCAATCATTTATTTGTATTTACGGCAAGCTTTGAAAATGAAATAAATATAAAATCGTACACCTTAAATTGAAAGCAGTGCCATAACGTAGATGAGATACGAATGAAATGGATTACTCCCACTCTAACAAATGTTATGAGTTTGAGCGCCGTCATACGGTTGTATTGCAAACTCATCTCTAATAAACCGATCGATATTCGACTAAACCGAAATCTTTAAATATTTATTATTCGTGCATTCATTATTAATAATTGTAATATATCAACATACCTACTATATTGACATATTTAACTGGAGTTACACATTTGTCCTTGATGAGGATCAATATCATCAAATCTAGCAAAATTTTAATTGTATACGAGGGAAGGTCAAAAGTATGAAACTACGCTAAGAGTAAAGATCTCAGTTTTTGGTTTTAGAAAATTCTTTGTTGTTCCACAATTTAACGCTACAGCCAAATATAATAAAGTTGTACTTAATTTTAGCAAGAAGCGAGATGTAATCGTTTTTTCCTTGTTCGGAATTATCCTGTATACAAAGTCGGCCAAGATCCTTGTTCATTTTATTCTGGGTATACTTTGTGAGAGAACATCGTGAATACTGTACCAAATTTGTCAGTTAATTATTTTGTTTTATTTTAAAATAGAACAAAGGGAACAGCAAAAATAATTCCCATTTGGAATTTTTCTTTTTCAATGCTACAACAGTTTTGAAACTAACTAATTTGACATAGTATTCATGATTTTTTTCTCAGAAAGTATACTTAGAATACGATATGTGTATGATCTCGACCGACTTCATATACAGGTAATCCCAAAAAACGATTAAATCTCATTTCTTGCTAAAGTTAACCTTCATATTTGGATACAGTGTTTGAATTTGGAACAACATTTCCTAACAAAAAATCTTCTAAACCCATCTATTTTTGGCCTTCCCTCATATGCAATTAAATTTTCGCATTTTAATTTACATGCAGAGCTAATTTGAAAAGAAAAGATTTAATAACTTCAAAGACAAAAAAATTCCATATGCTGCGCGCTTTCTGCCGGTCACTGTATATGTGAGATATATCAAGTTAGGCTAGCTTTTCATTAACGACATGGATTTGTGTTCATTCATACCATGCTAATAAACGAACACATATCGATTATACAGTTCAGTGGTTTAATATTGCAGAAAAGTGGAACCAATCAGTTGCAATAATATTTCCTTCATATCCTCATATTTGATGCACTTGCACTAACTATGTCATTTCATATATTGTAGTGATATTAATATCTTAGTCATTTAATTGTAATGTCACGAGATGTTTGACAGTCACAGATTCAGTCACTGTGACTCCGCACACTTATGGTTTTATTGTAAATTTTATTTGATATTATGTTGTAACGGATTTTGTAAATTAAGAAAACTCGTTGGAAATTTAAAATTAGAATTTTAATTAATTAATATCTTTTTAATTTGTTATTTTAAAGAAGTTTTAGTTTTCACTCACCGGTTGCTAACAAATTTAAAACTGATCTTCCATTTCTTGAAAACACAAGAAGTACGAGAACGCTGGATAGCGTCGATGAACAAAGGTGTTCAGTCAGAGACAACATGAGGCGTGCAACTAGATACAGAAAAAGGTTCGGAAATTTATTGCATTGGCTATCTTTGTTTGCTTTATAAATTTGCACATATAGTGAACTTTGTTTAGCGAGATTAAAAGTGTACTGACGGGGCGCCACGATCAAGTTAGGATTTTGCGTTCGTAATGGTAGGCAGTATGTGGGTTGGTGCTCCTGAAAATCACTGTGACGCCGGTTATAAAACGCTCTTTGTCACTGCCGATTCACTCTGTTGTCAACTTGTTGTGGTTACACAATTGTCAACACGTGTTTGTTTTGAAAAATAGCGATAGTGAAGAGTGCTTATCTAGCTTAATTGCTATTGTATTTTGTGTTTAGTGGTGTTTACATGGTGTTTATAATAGCCCAGATATTTCCTTTGCGAATACACATAATTTATTTCTTGAGATGCTTTTTACACTTATACGTTGCCGAATGCAATTAAGAGTTTTTCACAATTTACTTTTAATAACTTGACTTTTGCACCTATTTCAAATTCGCACATGGTTTTATTGTAAATCCGATATTGTTATAACACATTTAACACTTTGTTGGTGTGTACTTTTATCTCGCCTCCTAATAATGCGCCCTCAATATTGTTGGCAGTTCAATCAGAGATATATTTTTTGCATCAACTTGTAGAAATTGTTATTGTCAGAGGATATGCAAATGAATAAATGATTAATGAAATTTTTCGATAGTTTTATGAAAATTTTTGTGATTTGTTATTTGTAATGTAATTCTTTTAAATTTACTTAGATTATGACTACTCCAGAGTGAGAGTCCATTTTTTAAATATAAAATTGTATGTACTTGCTTAAATATATATATATATATATAATACAATAACTAAATCTGTGTGTTATTTTCCCGATTCTACATAAATTAATAAAATTAAATAAAACCATAAAGGAGGAAAGTGCTCTATTGCAGGCCGCGGGCAAATATTACTAACCGAGGTTTGTAATTGGCCAAGGCAACTGTGTACTTGAAGTTGCCGAGCTAAGCGTTTTAACTCTTTCCGTGCCGTCCAACGCGTCATGTCATCGACCTTCACACCCCTGACGTCATCCGTTGAGGTTCCCCTTGTCCCGCAATACAAAGTTCCCCATATCCATGTTATCGTGGATGTCTTCCCCGTGGACGCAATCGTCTTGAACTGGCTTTTTCATATAAAGCTCGGCTCTGAGCCACGTGGAAGAGAAAACAAGTGCGACGACGGAGGATAGCAGGTCAGATAGATCCGCCTCGGTTTATCCGTTTTCCTTTCTCTCAGAAGTGTAGACTAGAATGCCATGTGATCGAGCAACTGTAAATAATCGCATGAAATTTTAAGTAAGTGCTACCTTTATGTACTGCAAAGATATGCTGCTGTAAGGAAACGGTATCTGGTGCAATGTCGTGGCTGTAAAGTGCTTACAAATGCCGCTCCCTAATTATTATTGGATCTAACAATATTTGCAAGAGCAGGTCACCATGGTACTCCAAAGGGTACAATACAATCCTACAGCTTAGTATTTAAATTCGTTTCTCTTCACGTCCAAATAAACTCTTAATTATATCTGCAAATAAATGAAAGTGGCTGCTGCTCGTTCAAGCATAATTATTCCAGACTGATTTGCTTTGTGCCTTCGGTCGCTAGGGAATTTCTTTATGCATGAATATGTTTAATAATATCCACGACCTCTCGTGCAAGATTGGCGGGAAGGAATTTGTGATCTTTGATCTCATTCGAGCACAAGACGAATGAAAATTTCTCATCGTTAATATTGCAGAAAGGCGGAACAATATCGGTTACAATTTAATGGCTCCTCAATATCGGTACCGCTTATTGCTGAGCAAGCAGCTGAGGATGCTTTTGAATGTTATTGAACGCGATTCCCGCTTGAAGAACATAACCGCGATGCATTTTCTTTTTTTATTACTTTATTTTCTAGAATGTTCTAGAATCCATCTCTGGGATTCTAGCCGGTCGAACACATTTTTAGACCAATCCAACGGACGTCACACTTGAATAATTCCACCGGTGGCGCGTGAAAAAGTAGTTTCCCAACTCTTTCCGGGCGTTTGGATGCGGCTGAGGAGATTTTGAACTGTTGCCAATTTACTCGTTCCCCCGAAAATCGTTTTCCCGACGTACGCGGGCCATCGTCACCGCTGTGAACGTCCGCAGATTTCGCGGAACAAATATATTCGGAGGGTCGAAAGTATTGGCGACAATACAGTTATATCTGGTTCCAGAGAAGGAATTTAGCGTCTTTATCACGGGATTCTGCCGTGCCAACGTGGCAGAAATGCCGCTTCTTGAATCGATATTATGGGGGAATGAGGTCGCCGGATTAGGCGATAATAAATTCCCAATCAAAAACACTTCCCTGTCGGTTTGACCTGCGAATTGATTTTAGTGTTCTATATGGAAGGAAAATCTTGACCCCTGAGTGTTGAATGGGAAAAGCAAAGCGTGCATACTGGGATGCAGCATATAATTTTTGATTCCTCTTAAACTATATATAATCAATCTTTTTATACGGCCTGAACCGTTTTGCGGGTTAAGTAGCAGTACAATACTGAAGAAATTAAAAACAGAAATGGAGCAGAGAAAATCCAGTTACTGGGAGAATCTTCAGGGAATGAGGCAAAGTAAAATTCTTCTGGGAACTTACAACCAGAAGAGTTTTACAGAATGCATCAACCTGAGTAAGAACAATGTTCGCATATTAACAGGAATACTTTCAGGCCACTGTAAACTGAAAGGATACCTGAGTAAGCTTGGATTAGCGAAGGAACCTGAATGTAGAATTTGTGGGGAACAGCTGTAAAGCAGCAAGAATAGGGGACACAATAGATCTTTTAGGTCGCAGTGCAACACCACCCTTCTACCTACATACATGCATATATAATCAATTACGACTGTTGGTGGGTACATATTTCAGTAAATGATAAATAAGAAATAAAAATGGTTTTTCCCCACAGATTTTTTTCAATAATATTCAAGCAGTTGATTTAGTCTACAACAGGACATAATTGGGCCGACTACGAAAACAATCATCATCACAAGAATGTACACTGCTCGACAAAATTAATGTCACCGTCCACAGAGAATTTTCATATTTTCCTATCAGATTTTTATAATTGTCAAGTGTTTCACGCCTAAGTACCCCAATAAATCTCTATCTGCATGACGACATTAATTTTGTCGGGCAGTGTACAGGGTGGGGCAATTTTGGGGGATAGATGGCATTATACGGAAAACTTCTTTATTTCCATACATACACGAAAACTATAAAAGACGTTACGTACTCTCTTTCGAAGGTAAATTTAGGGGTGATGAGAAAAATCAAACATTTTTAATCATTTCCGGAATATGACCGGAAACTCAAAATTCCCGCGATTTCTTTTTACTTATAAACTCTTTATTTTTAAAGATACGAAGTAATGGCAAAGAACCTTTTTTATTAATATTTTATGGTAGATTTCTAAACACGTTCTATAATACCCATCGTCATTTGTTTCCGAGTTATGAGACAAATTTTTGTTTAATAGAATCAGTAGTTGGCGATAACATATGCAGAATTTTAATAGTCCTCAAATATATATACTGTAATGGGCCAAAACCAACCATAATTTTAAACAATCGGACTCATAAACACTTCACACACACAGATCGACTGTATCGTGTCGACGGCCAGTCATACGTACTCTTGTTATTCGCCAAGGACGGTCGGATTTCAGCAGCCACAGAGTCGTATGAACGCCTAAGACCGATCAGGAAGTCTACTACATTCATACCACAGACATTCATACCAAATCGTTCAAAAATTTTAACATGCCGAGCACTGAGTTAACCGATTATTAATTCTTTAGAATTTTCAGTCGAAACAGGCACTATTGTTAAAGAAATTTAAAAATTACTCACTTTGAAATTCAGTAAGATTCATTTCAACAGTCATTTTGGCAAAGATTTACGTCATTGCCCTCGGAAACATGCTGAAGGAGTTGTCCTATCTCGAAGCTCGCAAATTACTAATCCTGAATTGTAAATCCATTATTGTATAAAAACTCTGTAAAAAGTGAAAGTTTCACATTTCTTATGACGCTCATTAGAAAGTGATATCTTTATGGAAAACAATTTTCAGAGCGATTGAGATATAATTAACGGATCCTCAGGTAATCAGGAGAAAGTTTATAATAGTATTTTTCTACATAATTCCGTTTAAATTAGAATTTTGCATTTTAAAAGCACCACTGACATGTCTATAAAAACATTATTATTAATTTACCAAATTCGAAACAGATACATAATTTTACCTGTAGAAAACGAATTTAATAGTGAAAATCTTATTCAAAAATGAATTTTTAAGATATTTCTTTCAATTTCCAAATTCAAAACGCTGTTCTTTTATTTTGAAAAGACGCGGAAATTTTCCACCAATCAGAGCATCGCATTTTGCAAAATTGAAGTTAATTTTCATAGTAACCAGGAACTCAATTAGATTTTGGTAGTTGAATGGGTAACACGCGTTCTTACCGCCAATTTTAGTGAATTCTAACCTCACTTAATTTGGAATAATTTCTAAGTCCTATTTATCCTGAAATAAGCGGGAAACAGTTAAGTCCGATATTCACTAACCACTTAATAAAGTAAGAGTCCTCACCTAAACATTCAGAAGAACGAAATTCCTAATTCCGAAAAGAATTCCCTGTATTCACCTAGCCAACCGACGCGATTCTAGCCTGGCCAGAGACACACAGGACCAAAGAGTAAAGGTTAGTCCTTCCAATATATAATTCAACGTGCAGAACATCTGGAGTTCAAATTCTAATCGATATAAAATTCACCGACCGATATTTGTGTCGATAATCAGAGATCTAGGTCGATAAATTAGGTGTTTATTTCATTTGTGTGAAACGTTGATACAAATTTTAATTTAACAAACCATTTAGTTTAAAATATATTTATCATTAATTTATCAAATCATTTAACGATTCAGTTTAAATTAATTTGAACAAAGTACCGAAAGAATTCGTGTAGATCCACAGATAAAGCCATCTACTAAAACTAGGGCGAATTAGTAATTAAAGAAATCGTCACATCGTTATTTAATATTTATTAAAATAGATTGAATTAGTGAATTTTCACTTATTAATTAAAATAATTACATTAATTATAATTTTAACATTTCATAATCACATTTGTTTGCAGCGTTCTCAATTTATAAGCAATTTTTAGTTTCTGGAAAATTACATCCCTTATAAGCAGGGTCAACAAGATCTCTGGAAGTAGACAGCGCTTTATTTCGAAGAAATATCATTAGAATACTGAAAAACTGTAAGTAAAACCATATCATTCTGAGAAATCAGACAAGAAATCTATCTAACCGGTTATCAAGAAGCGCCTCGAATTTTGTAATAGGTATTTAAATGTGTCAAGGAGATAAAAATTTTGAAAATTTAATGGTATGAAGCGATCACCTTCAGGAGATTGAGGTCTATGCCTAATCGTTTCTTCCTTGATCATTCTAAGTGTAGTTCTTTTTGCTAACGCTCACCACCACAATGTGAAGAGGGTAAGATCATCGATAACTGTTTGTTGGACCTGTCCTCATAGCCTCAGTTTATGCACACGCATGTTAATCTTTTGCACTTTCGAGAAGTTAATTTTTCGCGAAGGACAGAATTGTTTCTTTGGTGCTCTAAGCTACTGATGCATAAGGGATGACTGGTCTCTCTCTAGGTTAGGTTCTTTAAGTTACATCCCCAATTTTTTTCCTGCAAGGGTT
Organism: Protaetia brevitarsis; assembly: GCA_004143645.1. Taxonomy (NCBI): domain Eukaryota; kingdom Metazoa; phylum Arthropoda; class Insecta; order Coleoptera; family Scarabaeidae; genus Protaetia; species Protaetia brevitarsis. The sequence continues at coordinate 390,620 of RXPK01000207.1, forward strand.
CTGCACACTATCAAGGTTTTTTTTTTTGGATTTGTTGGTTACTTCAACTTCAACTACTCTTTGTTCCAGAGAAGTTTATTGTCTAGGCTAAAGTCTAGGTATTAAATGTTCGTCCTCCAATCTGTGTTTTGCCCATCGACTTTTAATGTTTTAAGATTGATTTCCTTTTCCTAGTGAGTGCTACTAAGGCAAGCTTAGTGGGCTCAACTTGAGTCCCACCGATCGACACCATCTTTTCGTAAAGTTCAGCCTTCTTTAAACTATGTTGCAAAGGGTATTCTAAAATTTGTGTCTTGCGTATATGAAATATCATAAGCATATCCTTGACAAGGTATGCTTAAATTAGTCAGCCCGCATAGTAAGCCTTAGATTGTAATTCGGAGCAACTTTATCAAAATAAACTTTTCACAATTTCTCAGCACAAAACGTCTTCATTAGATACTGAATTCGTCACACTACGTCATCACTGAGATCTGCTGCATTAGTCGGTGTAGCTTTCAACCGCTTAAACTTGCTGTGGGCACCTGCGTGTATAACGTAAACAAGTAAGTGAGATTCACAGAGTAATCCTTGCTATCTCCACCCAACCAGCAGCAGACGACGCCGAACTAATTAGGAAACCCGAAAGTTGCATTGAGCTCAAACTACATCTTAGAATAACACTGCACCGTATGATTTCACGTCTGTCGAAGCTTCCCCGTAATGCTGAACTACATCTACCACGAGTACGCGTTTTCCCTACTCTGGTATAGATATCCGTAAAGACCAAAATTAATTGCGGATGCGGATAGGTTTACCTGTAATTTAGTGTGGAATTACGTAAGACTAGAATGGCGAGACGGATCGTAACAGCGCACTGTTAGATGTTATGATACAGACGTCCACTAACTATGTAATCCATTATTCGAAAATGTGCTCGACGAATGCAGTTTCCGAGTCGGCTACTCTCGAGGTTTCTTGTTATTTGTTAAAATCAGGGATGTTGAGTTGTTAAAGGGATAAATTAGTTAAATTCTAGAAGGTTTTACGTATTAATCTTCATCAAGGGCTGGAATATAATTTGCCGGGAATATTCCTACATTATAAGCAAACAACGCAAACGTAAACGTTTCTATCTACAGTGTGTCTCATTTTGTATTTGATTTTTTGCACAATCATAGAAAAGTGCTGGTAATCAAGACATTAAAATGCGATTGACTTTAAACGAAAAGATTGAAATAATCCGGTTGTTTGGTGACTATACTCGTAGTAACAGAGAAGTCGTTGCGACTTTACCCTAAGGCATCCTGAAAGAGCTCCTATTACTCACGGAAAAGTAGAAACTGGCAGTGTTATTAAAATGCACCATTATCCAATACATCGGTATCTTGAACATAACGATATACTGGCAGCAAATGGAGCAAATCCACGCATGAGCCTTAGGGAGTTATAGTCTGAATTGAATATCAATAAGGATAAAATCAGGAGATGCTCCGTTCGTCATAACATCAATTCCTATCTATAAACCGAAGTTCTTGCACACATTGAAGGAAAGTGATCGTAATAAAAGATCTATTGTTATTGGGCCCCGGGAAATTTTTTGAATGACAGACATTTTCTCAAGGAGATTATGCTTACCGATGAGGCTACATTTAGTATTAATGCTGTGATATCTTCTCAAAACTGTAGATACTGGGCTAGAGCTAATCCTCATTGGGTTATTAATTGTAAGGATCAATGTTCCCAAAAAGTTAATGTATGGTGTGAAATTTTAGGAGACCGAATAATTAATTGGCCCTGTTTTCTTTAGGAACTCCATTGAATTTAGTTAGTTTAGTTTAGTTAATTTCTTAGATGGAGAATTTTGAGATGCAAGATCTCCTGTTAATATGCGACACTTTATTTATGAAAACTAAATTATTACAAATCATTCCAACCCAGGGCTCTCCACTAAAAGGTACTACACTAGACTACGCATTCTAAGTATATAGGGTTCATAATAATTGAAATGTTCCCACTCTAACTAACTTCTTAATAACAAAAATATAATACAGTAGCCTCGCGACCATATGAATACTACTTTTTGTGAAATGATGAAATATGTGAAATGATTAGTTCACATAATCGCGAGTCTACGGTAAATCGTTAGCTATCAGTTATTATTAAATGCGTCCATGGAACGACTTTCGTTATCTCCCATTCGCCAAGGACATTGATTATATAATGGTCATGGAGTAAGGAAAAGCCATGGTAAAACACTTACTCTGGAGGATCTGGGCAGAAGTCCCAAACTTTATTACTGATAGATTAATTATCCTTTTTGAGTGCTGAACGAAGCCAGCCTCCGCGTTCCGCTTAAAATTCCAACAGCCTTGTCGTCCTCACGTAACTGCTCCCTTTTTCACACATTGGAAGCTGAAGGAAAGAAGTACATGAAAAAAAAGCAAACAATACATTCAAATATTACTTGGGACTGATAAGCTAAGAATATACAGCTTAGGATTACACCTTAAAAAATAAAAAAAAAAAAAAAAAAAAAAAAAAAAACATCACTTAATCCTAATTATTCTAACCAAGAGTAATTAATTAAAGATCTATATATTTAAACATATTTGTAGTTTAACACTAAAGAGCATAAAATATTCATTCATAAACACGTGCTCCTACTAACTACGTAAATATCATGCCGTAACCATATCTAGTTCATTACCACATCATTAAAAAATTCCCACCATTCGACCGACTCATTATCTCCAATATCTGTTTCCCGTCGCGGCCAATTTAACCCCCAAGCTAATGCCTTAACTTCCGTACGCGACCGCCACACATCAGTGAATGGACATGCTCCGCTGTATCTACCCCACCACATTCATAAAGCGAATCATTAACCCTCTCAATTCTACATAAATATGATTTAAAATTACCGTGACATGTTTAATTAATTTTGCCGCCTAATACGAAAAATTAACCTTCATTCACCTAAAACGTGTAACGCTATCGATAAATTTCCTAGTCCAGCTCCCATTCAAGGTGCCTACTCTGCCAATCATTATCAAGTTTATCCCTAAACGCTTTTTTAACTGCACTAGCCGAAATTAACCTAAATCTAATAATCAAGCTATTTCCCCTAGACACTGCCTCTTTCGCAAATTAATCCGCCCTCTCATTACCGATTGTACCTACGTAAGCCCTAGTCCAAAGAAGTATTTGGGAAGAAGCGCTGGGTTTTTTTGTAAGAAGCAAGAAGCACGAGTGAATGTTGCGCGATTGCGTGGTTCCCACAGTGAAACAAGGTAGTGATTTAACTATGGTTTAAGGTTGTTTTAGCAGCGCGAGGACCGGAGATTTCGTGAAAATTGACGGCATTATGTACAAAAAGAATTATAGACTCATATTGGAAGAAAATGCTTAACGTCAGGATTGCGGTTGATTGGGGAGAATGTTGTGTTTGTGCATGATAACGACTCCAAATACACGGCAGGGATCTGCGAAGATTATTTTGCGTCTGAAGTAGACGATAATGTTTTGGAAAATCATGCGTTAGCCTTCACAGGGTCCAGATTTGATCCTCATGGAATTACTGTGGGACGAGCCGGGCAGGCGATAAAGTGGAAAGTCTGCCAAACGTCGAAAGAGCACCTGTGGCGACTTCTTCAAGCCGAATGGAACTATATTCGCAGGAAACTCTGACAAAATTAACAGAGCGCATGCCACGAGTGATCCGAACCGGATTGAATACCAAAGAAGGATTCTTAGACGAGAAGAAGGTATAGTTATAGCGTAATATTTTAATGAGAATGTTTTGTTTTATTATTATCTCGTTATTTGTCTATATTTTTGTTTCTACGAATACATTTTTATATTCTTTCAAATTCTTATAGTTTTTATTTAGTTACCAGTAATTTACTAGTTGTCCTAACTTCAATGGGCGGTAGTGCATGTCTCTTTATGTTTATATTGTACATGTATCAATTTTGATTAATAAAACAATTTATGATGCAAAAGGATATTATTTGAGGTAAACTTATCGTTAATACTACGTTATTTCATCCTGCTGCTCCTTTTGGCAAGAAAAATTGAATAAAAATGCATGTTAACCAACTGCATATTGAAACTTTCTTGTATGTGCAGGACATAAGATAGAAGAGTTTTCAATTAAGATATATAGCTAAAAATTTAACAAAGAAGGTTATCACCTGTAGAGGCTTTCACAAATATGAGAGCCCGATATATAATTTATGTTCGACTGACAGTACTAACAGGGCTTAAGCTAGACGTACACCTATGTAATACTCGCACTGACGACTCAAACCTAAACAATTGATAGTTGAAAGTTGAGAGCGAGCAAATAGCAATTGTAGATAAGCATAATTTTATTTTTTCGCATTAGTTACTTACTTGGAAATAATTTCTAATATACTGTAGAGCTAAAAGTGCTGCAAAATATCATAATTAAAACTAACAGATCCTTTGTGTTTTTAACGTTCTTTCTATCTTAATTAACCATCTCTGTCGCATACGAAAACGAGAAAAAATTTAAATAACACATTCCCGTTTCTATTTTAATTAAACGAACGGCGGCGCGGCGGCTACAATTCGCTCCTTCTCGACTATTACAGCATTTAACACTCCTCCCACTCCACACTCGCACAACATATTCGACAACGTCTATTTACTCTCGACTCACTCGCATCCATTTCACCACCATCGCTGGCGTCGCCACTACAGTCGCTTTTATTAAAAAATTCCGGAGTGAAAAAATCCACGGCTCTCTTGCCCCTACGATCCGCGTTTCAAGTGCGTATGTGAAGTATGCAGCTTTCGGATAATCGATATCCATTTAGTCCCGATCGATCGACTTACGCGACCCTAATGTGTTTTCGGAGGGCATTATCCGTCGCCTTTTAAAAACTTCCTGCGCATATTATAGACTTAAAGTGAAAAAAAAAATAAAACGGAAATGTATGGCTTGGAACGAAAAAAAGAAAAAAACTTGGAAATTGCTACAGAAATGGTAACACTAGTGCCCGCAAAGAAAAAGATTTTAAATGCGGCACTAATGAAGATGATAAGGTATTTTTTTAATAAAAACTAAAGGTGATGCGTATTTTTTATGGTAAGTAGAATATGTGATACTATTAAATAAATATTTAATATTATCTTACAACATTATTATTATTATTATTATTATTATTATTATTATACGGATACTTAAAATTATTAAAAATTAAAATTATTAAATCACTTAATTACTAATGTCTCTAATGTAAACGATTTATTTCCACCATTATTATATTGCATCGTACTAATTCGCTCGTAATTTATTTCCACTCGCGATCCCGCATTATTCAACCGTATCGCTGACTGCCACCCCCTCCTGGCCAACTCCCACGCGTTATTTTATATCTGCCGCGAAACTACGAAGATTGTTTCGGGACACATCTTAGGGCGTCCTTCTAGATTCAGGAGAATAATCAGCGAATCTTCCGACCGGTACTGCCCTCTGTCATTCCTGCATACGTAGTTCTTTCTTCCGCTATGCTAGGCCATCAGGGGCGCCTATCGAAACTGCCATTTANTTTCCCCCTACTGTACACATAATACATATCTATGACGGCAGCACGGCACAACACGCTGGCTGGTCTCGTTCGGCGCGCAGAGTAGAGACCAGCACACATATAGGAGACAGAGAGGACGCACATACATACATACTTTTATTCCAGATCGCCTCCCGCCGAGTTTTTTCTTCGACATATATATCACCCCACCAGGAAGTGACGTATTCGGCCGGTTACTATGGCTAATGTATAATTACGGAGTTTATATGGTTATCGACATCCGCTTTGCCAACTTCTATTTTATATATATCGACACCGATCTCATTCCGTTCGATACGTGCCCGTTTCATTATAACCAACCGGCTATGCGGCCTAAGGAGTGCTTGTTGAGTTTAATCAGTGCCCTGTGCTACTGTATACTGTGTAGTAGCGATTGGTATATTCTCGATTCCGTAGCTCTGTTTGTCTCTTAAATACTGGTAGGTATATGCGGGATGAAATTGTCTATAGAATCACATCATCGAAATTCATTGAATCGTAATAAAAATGAATTTTATTAAGTAAAATTAATAGTTCTGCCAAAATCATTACGAATCAATAGTATTTTAACTTTCATACTAGCCATGATCTCCGATATGGTGGGCACAAGAAGAAAAAAGATTTATAATAAATTTTGCGAATAAAGGCATAGCCGTGATTGGCATCGGACTTATTGGTTGGTTTTCAACCAATGAAATTTAGAAAAAGCTAAAAGTAAAAGAAAATGCTACATTAACATTTAGAAAAAGATGTCAGCGTTTTTTCATTGTGATTGCAAACGAAACACAAGCATCACTAAAGCACAACTTTTTTTTAAAACATTAATTGCCTTATTTTTTTTAACATCTTGAGCTATTCGAAAGCGCTGCATACAGGTATAGAATAGTTTCAGTTTGATTGCGGCTTTCCCCATAAACTATAGAATATTAGCAACACGTTGTCAAATCGTATTGATCATTTCTTTAATCAACAGTCCGCTCTCACGGAGTAAACTTTATTTCAGAGATTACTACTCGGAACACCTTTATACTGGTAATCATTGCACCCCATTCACGTTACATACATATTTTGTAAATATTTCTAATTCACAGAACTAACACAGGTTGTGTAATAAAAATGCCAATGTCGGAAGAAATATTGGGATTTTATAAATATAATATACATAGACATCCAATTAAATAAACTTCTGATAACAATCAATACAATACAATGGTATGCATTGTTCTAAAATAAAACATTAAAACCAGTATTTCCCTTTTAATTTAAACCTTCTTCAGGCAAACAAATTATAATAATAATAATAATAATATTATTGTATTGGTCATTTAGATCAAAGCATTGATTCGGACAGCAAAGAAATGGGGAGAAATAAGATATCAAAAAAAACAAGAGCCAATATAAAAATTCTTATGAAAAATAGAACATAACATAAACTGTGTTTTGAATTAATAGTAAAAGAAAAAAAGAAAAACGAAAAAAATCTATTGGAAGTTATCATTAAGGTATTCGTTTACCGAGTAATAGGCTTTCTGGTTAATAATATAATTTACTCTCTTGTTGAATAATCTAATGGAGCTGATGTTCATTATATCTGCCTGGAAGATGGTTGTACAGTACAATGCCTTTGTAACTGGATTTGCTTCCAGTAACTAATCTATGCTTAGGATTTGCAGGTCGTGGTTAAATCTGTATCATACGTGTGTATATCTTTCACTGTGTGAATTGTGCAATATGTTCTTTAATTGTATACTATACATTTCAAAGTATAATGGGGGTATTGTGAGTAAGCGATGTTGTTGAAAACGTGTTTGCAACTGTCTTTATACGTAGTCCTATGCACCTAATGGCTCTCTTTTGTAAACCAATATTCTTTGCGGTGCAGAGGCACTACCCCAACAAACAATGCATATGTCGCTTTTGCCATGAAGTTGGCATGGAAAATGTTAACAGTGCCAGCGTTGAGATAGCTCTTAGTTTCCGCAGAGCGTAACAGGAACATGCAATTACCTTGATGAGAGCATCTATGGTGATTTTCCCCAGTTTAGAGACTGATCCAGAGTAATACAAGTAGTTTTGCCGACGTTGTTTCTTCAATAGATTTATCTGCCATTTTAACAAGTATGCTTTTGTTTATTCGAGTACTTGATGTTGAAAACTGTATTGTTTTTGTTTTAGCTGGATTCATAGAAAGGCCATTTCTAGAGAACCACTTGTCTATATCGTTTATTTGAATCGAGCAACTCTGGGACAATTCTGTTAGATTTGACTGGCTATTGATAATAGTGATATCGTCCGCATACATTACAAGTTTACTATTTTCAGTGTTCAACTTGAGGTTGTTCATGTATATTGAGAATAATAGTGGACCTAATATAGAACCTTGAGCCACACCAGCGCGTAATCGGACTTTATTAGAATAAATCTGATCAAGTTTTACTACTTGTTGTCGGTTTGTAGTATAAGATTGTAACCAGTTCTTGCAGTTCCCTCTAATTCCAATATCTTCTAGTTTATTATGGTCTATGCTGTCGAATGCTTTAGTAAGATCTAGTAATGTAGTTAATGTAATCTCTCCATTATCAATCCTCCTATATAATTCATTTAGAATGTCAGCAAGAGCCGTTATGGTCGAGAATCCCTTACGAGAGCCAGGCTGTTGGAGGTTTATCAAGTCAAACTTGTTGAAGAAGGATATCTGTTTCTTTGCTATGATCTTTTTTGAATTGCAATGGGCCTGTAGTTACTTAGCTCCTCTATATCACCTTTTTGTGAACGGGAATCACTTTGTTAGTTTTTAAACAATTCGGAAAAACTCCTGTCAAAAAAGATTCATTTATAATGTGTGCGAGTGGTGATGAGATGTAATGTATACAACATTTAATTACATTTGTAGGAATTTCATCATAGCCTGCCGTTTTCGAGTTATTTAATTCTGATACAGTGTTTATTATTTCATTTTCAAGAACGGGTTCCAAATATATAGTGTGATTGCACGTTGATGAGGGTGTACTTTTGTCAGAGTTTGAAGAGACACTGGAATCTTTGAGAAAATAAATATTGAAAGCGTTAGCCATGTCGGTCGTATTTGTCAAAATAGAATCATTTGCTTTTAGTTGTTTAGGCAAGTTTCGTTTTGAAGCAGCTCTCACATTATTATTGATGATATTCCAAACAGTTTTTGATTTGTTTTGGGCGACAGTTAGAGTGACTGGTAGAAGTGTCGATCACTTGGTTAGAACAACGTCGTTCCAATGGATTTCTTTGTAACAATCATGAATATGTAACTTGTCTCGAATGTAAATAATTGAATTTCAATAATTCCTTATTGCAATTATATTTAACACTTTTAAGTATAAGTGGAAGAATAATTGAATGAGAATTTAAGATGGAAATCTCATTATTAACGTGAAGATATTTGCTAAATTGTCGATCTGAAACTACAATATGTATCTATAAAACATAACAATAATTGTAGGACACGTTTTTAATGTGACCTAACTTTTAAGCATCTTTAACAAAACTTTATATGTAGTAAACGGTTTTTTTACAATATTGTTACTTTATTTAGTAGAAAGTTTTGGGGTTACTGTGGAGCTTACTGGTATTACGTGCCACAAAAAGGTAATTGATAACGGCTTAAGCTGATTTTGCATTTGTTAGTTCGTCCATCAATTTCCAGTTATAATACTAGAACTTGGTGCTGTATAATACTTAATTAATTTTAATAATTTTAGGTACTTTTTAAAACCTTGAACTTGAACAATTTCAAGTTTTTGGTAAGAACTTACTACTCCCGCATCAGATTTATCAATAAAAGTACTTAAACTTGAATACCGAAATAAAATTATTTATGGCTAAAGATTAAGATACTTTTACCTATTGCCCTCGGATAAAGATAATAGTTAAATCATCTTTGCCTGTTAGTTTATCTAAATAGTGTTTCTGTCCAAATGCGCTAAATGATCATCCAGATTCCTCTTAATTTGTTAATTCATGTATTTATATCCTCATAATATTAACTTTCCACTAACTTTTGACTTGTTTAGTTTATTTGTTTATTTATAGATGAAGATGGTACACTGTTGAAAATTTTAACACTTTTTTGACTAATTTAATAATCAGGAGAGGTCCACACTCTTTTCGTGTTATTTTGTCGAGAACTATAGAAGTTTAAATTTGACGAGCAAAGATAGTCAAGTATTGTCTATTGCTAAGGGGTTATTTTGTCCAACTGACACGTGGAATTATAAAATACTTCTAGTCACATTTATTTGATCTAGACTAGACAAATTTACTAGCTGTTTAACTAAATGAATGCGATCTATTAGGTGTTTTAACACCATTTTCTAAACACAACGTCTTTTTAATATGCAACTCCTATTTCTTAGTGCTATAATATTCTCTCTTTAAGACGTTTTCTCAATTATAAATATGCAAAACCACTCATTCACAGTTTTGTTTCAACTAAACGTACCAATTTTAAAATGATTTTTTGAGAACCATTATAAATTAAGTGAATGTTTATGCTATTTGATTCAAGTCTAAACTAATTGCGTAAATAGATGTTCCCAATACATCTTTAAGATGTTGAAATTTTTTATGCCCACTGGAATTAACGTTTAATAACACGAGGTTACACTTTGCAAGTCAGTCACATTTGGTGGTTTGTCTGGATATGTTAATACGGAGAAATCAAACACGAAAACAGATACACGTGCAATACAGGTGCAATACAGCTGGGGTTTCTATATTTCTATCCGAGGGAAAAATTCTGATTGGTTGATGCTTCTGAATGTCTAGAAAAATAGTCAATTCTCATATCTGAACATAGAATTCACACGAAATTCTAGTCATTTCTGTTCTATTAAATACGCGTAGTCAACTCGTCTGGCAAAGTTTGAAAAATTAACACTAAAATATTTGACTAGCGCAAAATTAACGCCAACACCGTAATATTTTCAACAGTGTAAATCTACCCCAATAAATTAAAAAAAAATCCTTTGAATGATACAGATTAGAACAGAATATTAGTTTTGCATTTTATTATTATCTTAATAAACAAAAAAATTTTCTAATATGGACATAAGTCGGTAAATCCCATTGTGAATGCAGCGATGTTTAATTACAGATGTGTTTCGATCACACCAAATAAATATGGACACGGATCAGCAAAACAGAACTGACTTTCTCGCATATATATAAACAAATGCATGTTGAGATACACATACGCGCATCTTGATATCATTATCTCTTTATTGATGCTTTCGTAAATAAAACAAATCATTCTGATCGTGGGCAAGTAATATATATACGGAATAAAAAAAAAATGGGGAAACTGCGAAAAAAGTAATCAAATAAGATTGATGTGTTTTGAAATAAAATTAACTGATACAACCATCCTCATCTCTTAAAACACTGCACACAGATTATATTATTAATCTCCTCTAATAGGCATTGAAACGTGTTATTCTAAAAGCGGAAAAATGGAAATAGAGACGAAGGAAACACATAACATAGAGACTTGATTGTTTGCAAAGGCCCGGATGTTATAATATCCAAATAGATAACCTCGAGAGACTAGATTATTATTCTATGTTATGGACGATAAACATTATTTTATTTAAATGCGTGATAGTGTGTGTGCTCCCTGTATGTTTCTGTTTGTACGTCTAGAAGAGAGAGTAATATGTCAGCGTTAGTTCTGTCTTCGCCTTCCACGCACGATGATAACGCGAGCCAGTTTGCTGTCGTCTCTTTCTGCAGCGTTCGTTCACGATTAGTGATTACTACTCGTGATGTTACGTAATAACAGATGATTAGCTCCGTTGGACGCATAGAAAAAAAATTGAAAACAATTTCTAGAAGACCCACATAATTATTACATGTGTATTTTCAACGCACACACATAAATGTAAGTAAGTACACACTTCTGTATCGTACATACAATAAACGGACCTCGGAGTTTTAGAAATGATGTTGCTTTTCAGTTCTAATCAGTTTAATTTGATTTTTTTTTTAACTTAGTTTATATTTAGACCAGCTTCTTTTTATCGATATTGTAAATAGGTTAATGCCTGGTGCGGACGATTAGCGATACTATAATTATAATTCAGTAAATTGCATATTTCGGATATGAGACTAAAGAACCAGTCAAATAATATACTGGGATACATACCAGTGGACTGATTAGGCTGGTCAGAGTTGCTTCTACTCTAAAAGCCAGAGAAACGTGACATCAGAATGAACCAAAGTTTCTGAGACCAATAAGTCTGATGTCATTTATGCTAAAGACTATTCAACAACTAAAACATATCAGCCGCTAAATCAAGGCCAATATACTTATCAAGCAAAAAAATCTATAGAGAAAGCCCTTGCATCACCCCGTACCGGGAGTTGAGCATATTTTGGAAACCGAAAGTACTTTTATGCACATTTCTCGATGTACAGAGATTATTAGTATTAATCTTAAGCATGCTTAAAGGGAAATCAATTTATACAATCATCATGGAAGAGACATTGATGGCTGGGGTCGAAAGAGAATGTCCGCAGGGTGGCGTTTTGTCTCTTGTGCTGTGGAATGTGATAGTCGACGAGCCACAAGTAAAAAGCTGAACAATGGAGGAGTTAAGACCTAATATGATATAGGTATTGGAAATACATTACGGTGATCAGACCCATGATCACGTATTCATTTGTAATGTGCTAGACAAAGATCTAGTTTACTATTTGATATTTATCTACCACACCAGATACGTATAAGTGATCACTAGAGACCGGATTATATGCAAAGTGCATATATTTTATTTTTTGCATATCTTTAATTATAGTCTGTATCTAGACGTATTACACTAATTGAAGTTAATTAGCGGTAATTAGTGATTGCATATATTGCATATTTAGGCATTTCTATGCATATTTTTAAAAAAGTTGCATATATTGCATATTTAAGCTTTTTCTTATCCTTTCTATTAGTAAAAATTCCTAGCAATTCCTTATGTAGATCGACAAACGGCAATTCTCAGAACGATAAATCTTTTACATTGGTTTCTCTAATACTTTTTTTTCCAAGAACTGCACGTGTTTAATTTCGCCTAGCAGAAGGGATGAGGTAAATACGTTTTATTATTATTAATTCCCAAATAAACTATTCTCATTCATTGAATATCTTTGAGTGAAACAGCATGTAATTGTATTACGTTTTTAAATACTGTGCGTACATACAATGAGTATAACGAACAAAATTTCTTTATGGATTAAGCCATATCCTGAACTGGTAAAGGATGGCGACAAAATATTTTCTCGAGCCTGCAGTAAACTGGTAAGTTTAATTTTACTAAAAGCTTTACTATTGTTTTTAAATTATTTAACTTTTGATATAAAATGACAATTGTTGTTGTAGGTGTCTTCTGAGAGAAAATACCTGATTGGTCAACACGCTAAAACTCCATCACATATTGGAAAATGTGACAAACTAAAGCGATCCACATGTGTGCAGCAATCTATACGTCAATGTGTAGCATCAACTTCACGAAAATCAGAACAAGAAGAATATAATACGGATTTGTGTAACGCATTAATTTCGTCTAACATACCATTAGCAAGATTAAACAATGTTAATCTGAAAACGTTTCTGCAAAAATATTGCAAACATAATATACCTGACGAAAGTACCTTACGAAAAAATTATGTCACATCTTGTTACCAGCAAACAATTTTATTTATATCATGGTAGATAAAAGTACGGATAAGTGTGGCAGATATATTGCCCATTTGTTAATAGAAATTCTTCATGAAGATATTGTAGGTAAATCATATTTAATTTATTGTAAAGAACTTCAAAAAACAAATAATGTAACAATTGCCTAATTCGTTCAAGAAGGTTTATCAATTTTTTTTCTACCTGGAAGTATACCTTGTGGAAAAATTTTACTAATGTTGTCCAACGCTGCACCATGCATGATAAAAGCCGCGCAAAATTTAAAAATATTTTATGGTAACATTATTCATACCACTTGTTTAGCTCATGAGTTCAATCGTGTAGCCGAAGACATTAGGAATCAATTTCCTTTGACTAATGACTAATTAGCAATGTCAAAAAAGTATTTTTAAAAGCACCTTTACGAATTCAATTTTATAAGGAGTGACTTCCCGGTGTTAAGTTGCCTTCTCGACCGATTATTACGAGATGGGGTACATGGTTAGAGGCTGCAATTTTTTTTCGCCGATAATTTTGAAGGAATAAAAAATGTAATTCTTGAAATCACTGCTGACTGCATTGCTCTAGAAAACTGTGAAAAGATAGTGACATCAACAAAATTGCTACAAAATCTTTTGTATATTAAGTCAAATTATAGCTTTGTTTCAAGTTCCATTCGTAAACTAGAAACGCAAGGGATGTCGCTCTGGGAATCAGTCGAAATAGTAGACGAATTTGATATGCTATGTAAGAAGGTTAAGGGTACAATAGGTAATTATATATACGATGAATTTAAAAAAGTGATAAATAAAAATGCGGGGTATTTGAAATAGAAGAAAGTTAAGAAAATGTTGGAAGGTGAAACAGTAAATGATTTCGACTTTTTCCACCAATTAATTTTAGTTTAGAATGTATTGCAAAGTTAAAAAATACACCAATTACATATGTGGATGTTGAAAGAATCTTTTCTATTTCGAAACATATCTATTCTGATAGAAGACAAAACTTTTTTTACACAATTTTGAAGAACATTTAATTATAAATTGTTTTAGAAATATATTGTGAAAAAAAATTGTGCAATAAAGTTAATGTTTAAATTTGTGCTCTTATTTATTTTATGTAAAAATTTTGCATATTGTCGCAATTTTTTTTTGCATATATGCCCCAGGTTTATGCATATTTTCTCAAAAAATCGATGCATATATATGCGCATATATTCCAGTTTTTCTTTGCATATAATCCGATCTATAGTGATGACAACACAGTGAAAAAAAATTATAGTAACCACAACATAAAATTTACTATTGGCATTTGTATATTACAGATTTTATCAAACTGGGGCTACTGCAACTAAAGTCGTGTTTCTAACAGTAATGGTTAAAGTTAAATAACGTTAGTTCTTCTTGTAAATGAAAAACCTTTCACATTATTTAAAGGTGGTATTAATCGCTATGCATTAATTGTATTAAACAGCACTATTACTTATCTAGTGATCATTTTGCTTTACTACTGTTAAATAATTTGATTTGTTTATCATAATTAAATTGAGCACTCGTTCTTTGCATCAATTTTAATGCATTATTTCATGTGAGCAGTGGATTTATTTCGTTGTTTTAAGACTCATTTTTGGTTCAGTGTGGATTATCACTTTTTAATTTACTACCGTCATAAATTGCATCCCTGAATGATGCAAATATTTTTTTCTGTTGATACATTGCTGTGTCTACTCCGTGGAGGAGTTTATTAAATATTTAAGTGAATGTAGCGTTTATTTTTAGGTTTATATTAACCATGTTATATATTGTTTGACATGTCCTATACACTGGATAAATATCTATCTATCTGTATGTGGAACTCAATGAAAGGTTACATCAAACAGATAAATAGACGTGTAGATTTATCTGCATACATCATATACAACACGCTATATATAACTTAACGAGCAGACACGTTGCATAAGTCCGTATCATGTTTACGCCAGGCTAGTCGCTCTCAGCTTATAACAAATTAGGTACTAATTTATGTGCTTAATTAAAACTGACCTACTAACGAGCAGAAAAGGGCAACCTACGCCTATATATGCCGTTCCGTTGCTACAAATATCCATCGTACGTGTGTATATACGAGAAAAATAAACCGCGCCGAGTAGTTCGCCACAGTCAAGAATATTGACGCGCGCGCTCCTAAATGGGATAGAATTTAGAAATTCTAAACGGTGACTCTTTAATACAGTTTTAATTAGATCTAATGCCTGCGCGACCCGTACGGTCTATTTATAGACTTCTCTCAATTAATCCGAGAGTAAGAGAGACGATGGACATGGTGGAACGCCTATATAAGAATGTGACACGTGAAAATTGGGGAATTAACGATGATGTAGCCACTTAGATTATGAACAAGATCAAAGTAGGTGGGTAATTAAGCCGCGAATTTACTTGAGTCTTTTCTGTTAAGGTTCGATCAGTGTACGGGAAAAGTGGCATAAATTTTGCAAAAAGTACGATTCTAAATATGTGTAAAGAAATATTAATAAAAAACTTCGGGAAAAATATTGTTGTTAATACCAGTTCTTACTTAGAAACGACACGGCAGAATTTGTCAAAGCATATTTTAGAATTTTTTAATTCTTATATACGGAACCATTTTGGTTTTACTATTTATTAAAGAAAATGTTGCTTTACAACGTGGAACCGTATTACGAATAGTACCTACTTTGGCTAAGAATATGTAAAATTGCTTTATCAAAAAAAAGTTTCTGCGCTGTTCGCTTATAGTTACTGTATCACAATTGGTGTTCCTCATCACCATTCTTTGTTCCTTGACTCCTTCTCGATCCTTCCCTGTCCGATACACTAATAAGCAAAGGCATCCAAGTCGATCTCTTCGATTTTTATGGAATTCGATAGGAATGTAGAACACCGAAAAACATTGGGCATGTATTTTTTTAGCGCCCCATATTTGGTTCTAGCGGGTGTAATGGGCCCTCAAAGTTTCCTCCAAAAACACAAACTTTGCAATATTTCAGAAACGAGAAAAGATATGGGGATCGGGTAAACACGAAATCGTTCCTTGTTATGTTGCCATTGGATTGCGATCACTTCATTTTTAGATTTTATTTAAAGATTTTTATTTAATTTAATTTAAGAATTAGACCCTGCAACGCCATCTACCAGTGAGGCTTCGAACTCCTTGCTCGTCACAACGCATCTTACCGCGATAGCAAAATTTAATGTTTCATTTTCGTTATTTCTTTCCAAATTAATTAGTAATTCATTGTCAGTTAAATTTGCTTTTCATTCTTCAGTTATTAGTTCAAGTTTCATTCATTAAAACCTTTGCTTTTGTGAAAATTATTCCGCATTGTTAAGTTTGTTAGTAGCTTATTTTGATTCACGTGGTATTTCCTACTTCCGCCTTGTCGGCTAAGGCAGAGAGACGCAGAGGCGACACACCATCTTAGACACGCTGTTCAAGTTGCTCCGTGCAATTAAATTTATATTACCACGTTGTGGGATTTTGTCGCGCGAGAAACTTCTAATATCGAGTGCATTTTTGTTCGTTTTACCTGCATCGATATTCCTGAAAAGGGTTTTGAAACAGCAGCGTCAGCCGGCATTTCATTTTGTTAATGGCGTCATCTTAGGTCACTGGTAAGCGGACTTTTGTTGTTAATTTTATCAGGTTAGTAATCCGATGCTATCTTAGGGCCTACTATTTACTATTATTTATTATCATCTATTATCTACTACCACTTTATTTTGGCGTTGAGTGAAACCAAGAGGGTGAACGAAGTACTTGATTTGGGAGACCAAACCCAGATCGTTGAATTCGAAAGGGAACCACGCCTTGACATCAGCGTAACGCGCTCAAACCATCACCCTCACCGCCACTTCTAGAAGTTGCCAGCTAAGTCATATTATAAGTTTATTATTCTCTTGCCTTTGCACCAAAATTTAATAATTCATTATTTCATTTTATTCAATTTTTTTCTAAAATCCTATCACACAATACAAACCTCCCGGCCAATACATATTAGTAATCTAGATATTTAAATTTAACCTCTATATTTTGAAATTAGATCATAATTAATAGTTTAATTTAGTATTTAAGTACGCAAGTTATCGTATCATCGTAACCCATGTTAAGAGTTGTTTATTGTAATTCATTGTATTCATTTATTTTTTTTTACCTTGAATGTTTTTTATTTGTTATCAAATACACAGTGTCATCCAAAATTTTTTGTGTTGAACTAAATTATTTCGATCCAAGACCTTTACGCTTGAGAGCGAGCGAACCCCGTAACAGTTAACAGTCGTATATTTTGGGTTGAAAAAGAAAAACAGCGGCATACCCACGGGGTGGTTAGGGGGCTAAAAAATACATTTTTTTATCACCCGTGCTCTTGTATATTATAAATTCAATTTTCCTTTTTTTAGTATTTAAACTACATGAAAAAATAAAGGTTACCTACGTGTTTTTGATTTTTTTTCTAAATGTTCATTTTAGGAAGTTATCGTCACTTCTATGCACACCTACAGCAAACTATTTCCCTTCATATTTTTAGAAATAAATTAATGTCGTCTTGTATTTCAATTAAAAAACGTTTGTTATATTAAAATATAAAAAAAGTAAAGCGACACGTACAAAGAGTCATGCCAAAAAAAGTTTGTGCGTTTTTGATCATCTCGTAAATATAAATTACTTTTTCACGTCTTGGCAAATCTATGCGTTTATGCTTACCAACGTATGCAACTGATTATAAATAAAACTTTAAAAATAAAATTATCACTGCTTTTATATATGAGTGTGGTCAGCTCGCTAAAGTGTATTATCATAAAGTGTGTGGTTCCATTTGTTATAGCTAATTATCATTTTAACGAGCCATCTAACGGAACTGATAGTCCATGAACCATCCGAGCTAGATCAATGACTGCAGTGCCAGCTTTATACTACGGTCACTTGCTGGTTTTACTGCTAGGTTTATACAGTCGGCGCTGATGACGCCTAGTAGGCAGAAAGGAGTAGGAGTCCGTTCCTAGTGTTATTCCCTTTTCATTGCTCTTGCGCTAGTATGAAGATTCCTACAATAGACCATGAGCTTGATAGATCGGAAAAATTACAGGCATAGCCTACTTTAAAAAATTCACTAATAATCTATCGTTTACATTTACTTTGCACAAGTTGTTGTCAATCGTTTTAGCATTAAATTTTTTTTTAAATTTTAGCATTAAAAATCACCACTTAAAAATAAAAAAAAATAAAAACCATATTTTTTACATTAATATCTCTTTTATTACGTAACTTTTGTTAAGATCTCTTAATGACCTTATTTTAAGATTTAAAATAATAATTGCAACTATTGATCAACTTGAAATAAAATGCCTATTGCATGTTCTGTCATAATTGTTGTCGCCTGATGTCAAGAAGACCAATATTTCGCGAAAATTGATTAAATTTAAGCCTAGCAAACAAAGTCCTTCGCGATGATTATACAAAAAAGCTTTGAAATAAATAATTTACTTGTATTAAGCACCATTATTATACTTCTCACTTCAGATTGTGAATATCAATTGTTAGAGTCTAGTTTTGTGGTATATGCAGTAAAAGTAAAAAAAAAAAACATTAGTTAATGAATTAAATTGGTCTGCAACAGTCAATCCACCTCACCAAACTAAACAATCAGCTGAATATTGATGAGAATGGGCTTTCTATGTATTTTATGATATAAAAAAAAACTGCAGTAGTGCTTTAAGTCACTACTGCAGTTTGTGTACTGATAAAATATTATGTATAACAGTATTACAGTTTTTTTTTGTTAGTTCTTATTTGGTATAACAAAAAAGAAAACTGAGAGTGTATGCATCAATTGATGATGTTATTGTTATTAAGTATTAACCGTTAGAAGCTTATTTACATAATCGTCTTTATAATGAAAGAACATAAAGAAATATTATAGATGCAATACTACTTAGTCACTTACGGCTTTCTTATGCAATAGCAAGTATATTAGAGTTCCTGGTATTGGAATAAGTCCATATAATAAATCACTTTTTACTGTGTTCCAAAATCTTTATGGTGCTTAAACTGGCTTGTATATATTTACAACTAATTTCATTATTACAATGTTACAATATTTTTCTTAGAATACATTGACGAATAAATGAATTTTAAAACCTCTTAGCCTCGTTATTACACACATATTATCATATAAGACCAAGTTTTATTCCGCTAAGAACGATTTTGTCCATAAATAAGTTGCGATATTCCTTTTTTATTTACTTTATTATTATTATTATTATTGTCGACGATTACAAAGTTGACAATTTCCTTTCGAAAAAGATGGGATCATTAACCAACATTGAGCGAACAGTAAAATATTGTTTTGATTAAGAATAAATTCCTCTATACATATATTTATGAATGAATGAATGACTGGCACGATAGAGAGAAAGAGAAATAGATCTAATAATAGTCCCAACAGCGCAAGTGTTCAATTAATCCTTCGTATGTGTATACGGAGAGAGAGACTTTATTTAATTAGAAACATTTTTATTGGACGGACATCATTTTTCATACGCAAGCCAGACGTTAATAAATAGGCAGGGTTTTATATCTTCCGTTGGATTTCGTTTTTAATTAAATCCGTTTTATTAAAATAGAATGTGTTATTTCATCGCAAGTTTTGTGCCGTAAGTTTCATTCTTTCAAGATGTAAACAACCAAATGATCTACAAAACTGTTCCTAGTTACTTATTAAGATATATTTTTTTCAACAATTCCGATTCTCACTTGAAGTATATCTGCTCCTTAACGTTAAAGTAAATACGTGACACTAAACATGTGAGTATTATGAAAAATTGCGTCTATTTTTGTTGTTAAGTTTTCGTCAAACAAAAAAGTACGGTGAACGTTTATTTTTAGTTACTTCTAGATATTTCGGATAAAGCAAAAATAGCACAATGAGAGTAGAGTAATTAAGACGTAGTAATTTGTTTTTGCAATAGTACATGTACACTGTAAAAGATATAAGAAATCTCATACGTTTGATGTATTTTGCAAAAATATGTTCTGCATAATTCATTCGTAATCCGCATATAAATTGTATATTTACTGAACAATCTAGTAATGTTGAAATGTAATTATTATAAGAATGCACGTTAAAATACCAAGGAAATGAATATTACACGTATGTTAAAATTATTTTGCAGGTGTGATTTGATACTATACAATTTTATTCATTTCCTACAACCTATACCACATGCTGAATTAAATTCCCATTAAGAGTAGCCGACGATACCAACATAAATTTGGTAACAATGAAACATATAAACCCATTTTTATTAATATTCCATATTATCAAATTCACATTGATATCATCTAGGCTACTTTCAACACATAATTGAACACATTGAATGCTCACTATTATTATTGTTGTGTCACCTAAATTAGTAATAACACTATTTTAGTGTGAAATTATTAACTTATGATTTTATTTTTTACAAATTATAGGAAATATTATCTAATTTACTAAAAAATACAATGATAAATTACCAGAATAATGAAATTTATAGCAAAAACATAAATAAAGTACTCCCACAATCTCGTGAATTGCAAAAATTATGACAAGGACTGTGCAAACTTATTTGTCTTTTTTATAGCGAAATTCCTATACATCGAAACTGTTGCAAATCAGAAGAATTTTGGTCCCCTATTGATGCTCTAAGATAATACATACAAGCACGATGCAACATTTCTAAAATATGCAGACATACCTATTTGTATTGCACCAATTTCTGAAATATCATGTGCCTTCATTAAAATGGCTTACATGTGCTGGAGTTGCGTTTTACGCTATTTGAAAGGAGATTGATGGATGTTTCACCATGTTCCTCACAAAATCCACATTTAGATTCCTTTGGTGATCCAAGCTTCGATCAGACTTCCTTTCAGTTTACGATGACTTAATATGCGAATATTCTTCTTGCTCAGGTTGATGCATTCTGGAAACCTCTTCTAATTATAGGTTCCCAGAAAAGCTTTAGCTTGCCTCATTCCCTGGAGATACCTCAACAACTGGATTTTCTTTGCTCTACTTCGCTTTTTGGTTTCTTCAACAACATTGTACTGCTGCTTATGTCGTAGAAGGGTTCAAGCTTTCAGAAAAGTGTTCCAGACACCTCTTTTGTCCGTTATTTCGTTTCCTTCCACTCTTGTATCACCCGGAACCTACAGGAAGGTTACCTTATTCCTTTTGCCTAACTCGTTTCATTTCCCTAACTACTTCCAAACCATTTTGGAATTGATTTAATGTGAGCTCTTAGCACTTTGCTGAGGGCTTGGCTATCAGACATAATGATTTGGTCATTTCAGTCAATAATGAACTGGACACATTTTTCAATAGTGCCTGAAAGGTAATGGGATATTTCTCCAAACTCTCGAAATACTTGGTTCTAGGCCCATATAATCCTGTTCCAGTTCACTCTGCCATTTTAGAGCCATTTCTATATCATTTCTGTTTCAAGGTGATGCTTTAATTTTACTTGCTTTTGTTGCTAAGCTTTGTGGTAAATTCTTTCAGAAAACTGTTTTTTTTTTGGCATGTCATTTCGGGGCAATTCGCAGATTTGACGGTCGCCGTCAGAAGATTGAAGTCTATGCCTAATCAATCCTTACTTGATCATTCTGAGCCTAGTTCTTTTATCTTCTTGGATAAGAACCAGCAATACCTCGATTGGTGCTTTTGAGCAGTTTCTCATAGCACCAGTTATGCATACGCATGCTCATCTTTAGAGAGGTGGGTTTTTTTGTCAGACTCATATTGAGGATTTCCAAAGTGCCATCTATGTCCATAAAGGTGCACCAGGCTTACGATTTCTTCAATAGTCAGTCTATCTATTCTTGGTTCGATCTGTCAGCTTCACCAACGCAGTCTCAGTGGATTTCACCGTTTGATAAGCGTGCTAAAAGCGGTGCAACAGCACCCGCTTCAAAATATTTATTCTGATGTTAGTCTCTATAGATTGTTTGGTTCGAACCGTTTTCAAAAAGCATGATGTGATAGGGCTGTGGGATTTATATATATATATATATATGGAAGACTGCTCTGTTGAAAATTGTGGATGATGTGGTGCGAGCGAATGACGTGGGTATGGTTACGATATTGGTTGCTTTGGATTTCTCCAGGGCGTTTGATACAGTGGATCATTCAGTCATGGTGGCCCTTATACATTACGTGGGTTTATCTGATGAATCGTGTTTACTTGTTAGAAATTATGTATCTCATCGTGTGCAGTCTGTGAGATTGTCTGATCGGGTATCGTCACCCCTGTTCATTGCATTTGGAGTGCCCCAGGGCTCCATACTAGGCCCTCTTCTGTTCTCCATATATATATAGCCAGATTTTGTACATTTATTAAATATTGTTCTATACATTTTTACGCTGATGACGCCCAAATTTATCTCTCGTGTTATCCTTCAGATGTGATTGCGATCTGTAGGATGATTAATGATGACCTTGATTCCATAGCAAAACAAGCTAAACAGCATTCATTGATTCTTAATCCTGAGAAATCGGCCGTTATTGTACTTGGACGCCGGAATGATCGAATTAAGGCTTTAAACAGCATCAACATTCAAATAGATAACCATAAACTAACACCATTCGATTCTATTAAGAATCTGGGTATACTTTGGATTGGTCCTTAAAATTTAAACAGCATGTTTCAAATTTATTAAAGCAATGTTATACTAGTATGAGGATAATATACGCTAATCGGCATTTATTTGATAAACGAATTAAAATTGTACTATGCAATGCATTCATTTTAAGTAGATTTAATTACTGCTGTTCGGTGTATGGTCCGTTTCTTGACTATGTTGATAAGAGAAGAATTCAGAAAGTACAAAATTCGTGTCTTAGGCTTATTTTTGGTATTAGGAAATACTGTCACGTTTCTTTTAAATTATTTTAATTCTTTGGCTTGACATGGAGTGCCGGAGGAGGTTGCATTCTTACTGCTTATTTTACAAGTTTTTGGCATATAAGACTCCCGACTATTTGTATAATAAATTGGCCTTTCGTACCGACGTACACAATTTAAATTTGAAATTTAGGGGTTTGCTTACGCCACCACTCCATCGGACGCAGCACTTTGATGTTTTAGCTGTAACATTGTACAGGCTGTTAATTGTAATTATGATGTGTACCAAACTCGTACTTTAGGGATACGTAGTTCATTCACAATATTATTTGGGCAGCAGTGTGTTGGTGGATAATATTCATTTTGCTTTTTGTTTTATATCTTCAGAGAAAGAGAAAAAAAAAGAATGTACTCTCTGTGCTTTAAGTACACTGTTGAAAATATTACGGTGTTGGCGCAAATTTGGCGCTAAGTCAAAATATTTAGTGTTGATTTTTACAAAACTTTGCCCAGACAATTGACTACGCGTATTAATAGAACAGAAATGACTAGAAATTTCGTGTGAATTCTTTGTTCAGATATGAGGATTGACTATTTCTTCTAGAACATTCAGAAGCATCAACCAATCAGAATTTTTCCCTCGGATAGAAATATAGAAACCCCACTAATCTAATACAGTATTGCATTATACGCACCACCTGCATTGCACGTGTATCTGTTTTCGATTTGTTTCTTGCGTATAACCATATGCAAACAAACACCAAATGTGACTGACCTGCAAAGTGTAACCTTGTGTTATAAACGTTAATTCCAGTGGCATAAAAATTTCAACATCTTAAAGATGTATTGGGAAGAACTATTTACGTAATTAGTTCAGATTTGAATCAAATAACCATAAACATTCACTTAATTTATGATGGTTTTCAAAAAATCATTTTAAATTGGTACGTTTAGTTGAAACCAAGACTTGTGAATGAGTGTTTTGCATATTTATAATTGAGAAAACGTCTTAAAGAGAGAATATTATAGCACTAAAAATAGGAGTTGCATATTAAGAAGAACGTTGTGTTTAGAAAATGGTGTTAAAAACCCAATAGATCGCATTCATTTAGTTAAACAGCTAGTAAATTTGTCCTAGTCTAGATCAAATAAAAATGTGACTAGAAGTATTTTATAATTCCACGTGTCAGTTGGACAAAATAACCCCTTAGCAATAGACAATACTTGACTATCTTTGCTCGTCAAATTGAAACTTCTATAGTTCTCGACAAAATAACACGAAAAGAGTGTGGACCTCTCCTGACTATTAAATTAGTCAAAAAAGTGTTAAAATTTTCAACAGTGTAGGACATTATTTATTGATACTTAACATTATTACTCCCTGTTTACAGCCACACTAAATTAAAAATCGACTCATAAGAAATTACAAAATTCCAAATCTCGGATTGCTTTATATAACAAAAAAAAAAATTTTAACCGCAGATTTCGAGTCCTCAGCGTAAACTCAATGTCTGCTTCGCCGGTCGTAAAAAGATAGCATCAATTTCAGAACTCCGGCGGCCCAGGCATTCCGTTTTGTTAAACTTCGACATAGAACAACGTTATTATAGTTTCTGGGAAGTGACGCCGTCCAGGCACACACGGAGAGATGAACCAGCTCGGCTCGAGCGGGCGCACCGTTTTGCGCTTCTAGGAAGAACGGCCCAGAAAGCGTACAGACATATAGACGATCCGAGGTTACCGGAAATGCCTCGCTTCGAGTAAAATGGCGAAGGCGACACGAAATAGAAAGGAGAAACAAACAAACCAAAAAAAAAACAAGAACGCAAAGAAATACGACTTCGATATCTGAGATAATCGACGCTGACAAACCGCAACCTTTTCGAATGTGAGTTGAGCAAGTTGGGCGTTAGAATTTTCGAGAATCCCTGGTGATGTGCAAAACAAAACTTGACGGGTCGATGACCTGTTAACGTAAATATTTTGCTGCTGCTGTTGCTGTTGCGGATGAAATGAAGATGTTCTTTTATACCTGCTGATGCTCTATAGGTTAGAGCTGCGGTTTTTCTAGTTAATTGTCAGGATTACTGAACAAAGGAAAGATGTTTCGTTCATAAAGTTAAATAAAACTAGGAATTTCATGGATTAGAACCACGTTGTTGTTAAGAAAATACAATGTAGAAAAGAAAAACAGAATAGAATAACACTAGAGAACTCAAAGAGGTCAATAAGTGCACGTATTTGGTATTAAAAAGTAAATAGGATTGATTGAAGAAAGAGTTTGGGATAATTAAAATAAACAAACATATTATTGAAGTTATGCACCATTTATATAGTTAGCAATTAATTATATTAGTAATATCACTATTATAATTATAATTAATTATTATATCACTACTTTTATAATTTAAGTCTCACTCTTGTCAGTTACGATAATCGGATTTTTCCGGGGTCGTAATGTTGATTAGGAGGGAGATTTGGCTCTGCGGGGGCCTGACAACCATCGTCTTAGACATTATATCATTTTAAAAAAAAGTAGAAGAAAGATAATCACATTCGCTTCGTTCAGAAAAATAGATTTCAATGAACTTAAGGAAACCCTTACTCCAAGAGTTAATGATTCAATTATTTATAATAGTAATGTCATTGACATAAAGCAGAATTCCATTGAATCCACCGCAGGTCTCTAAAGAATACTAATTTTAAAATTAACAGAGTTCGTTAAGAGAAAAATAAGAATCCAACCAATATATGGCAATCCCCATTTGCCCCCACTGCATTATTTATAGCAGTAACATCATTTATATAAAGCAGAATAACGCTGGAGTTCACCGCAGGTGCTTGAAGAACACTAATTTTACTTTTAATAGATTGAATTCAATTGGCAACTCTCATTTTTATAGTTAACGATTCATTATTTACAGTACTAATGTCATTTATATAAAGTAGAACAGTGTTGGGTTCATCATAGGTCCTTGAAGCACACCAATTTTACTTTTAGCAGATTGAATTCATTTAAAAAAAATAAGATTTCAATCAATCTAAGACAACCCCCATTTGTATAGTTAATGATTTAATTATTTATAGTAGTAACACTATTTATATATTTTGGATTCAACAAATTGAATTCGTTCAAAATATAAAATTTCAAAAATATATCGCCAATTCTCATTTTTATAGTTAACGATTCTATTATTTATAGTATCAGTCGTTTATATAAACCAGAATAACGTTGGGTTCACCACTGATCCTTGAAGCACACCAATTTTACTTTTAGCAGATTGAATTCGTTCAAAAAATAAAATTTCTAACAATATTGGGCAACCGCCATTTATATAGTTTATGATTGAATTATTTATAGCAGTAACATTATTTATATAAACCAGAATAACGTTGGGTTCACCACTGGTCCTTGAAGAACCCCAATTTTACTTTTAGCAGATTGAATTCGTTGAAAAAATAAAATTTCTACAAATATTGGGTAACGCCCATTTGTATAGTTTATGATTGAATTATTTCAAACAGTAAAATTATTTGTATAAAGCAGAATAGTGTTGGGTTCATCACATGTCCTTGAAGAACACTATTTTGGATTTAACAGATTGAATTCGTTCGAAATAATAAAATTTCAAAAATATATTACCAACTCTTATTTTTATAATAATTAACGATTCCATTATTTGTAGTATTAATGTCATTTATATAAAGTAGAACGGTGTTGGGTTCATCATAGGTCCTTGAAGAAAACCAATTTTACTTCTAACAGATTGAATTCGTTTAAAAAAAATAAGATTTCAATCAATCTAAGACACCCCCCATTTGTATAGTTAATGATTGAATTATTTTTAACAGTAACATTATTTATACAAACCAGAATAACGTTGGGTTCACCACTGATCCTTGAACAACACCAATTTTACTTTTAGCAGATTGAATTCGTTCAAAAAATAAAATTTCTACCAATATTGGGCAACCTCCATTTGTATAGTTTATGATTGAATTATTTAGAGCAGTAACATTATTTGTATAAAGCAGAATAGCGTTGGGTTCATCACAGGTCCTCGAAGAGCACTAATTTTGAATTTAACAGATTGAATTCGTTCGAAACTCTTATTTTTATAATAATTAGCGATTCAATTATTTGTAGTATTAATATCATTTATATAAAGTAGAACGGTGTTGGGTTCACCATAGGTCCTTGAAGAAAACCAATTTTACTTTTAACAGATTGAATTCGTTTAAAAAATAAGATTTCAATCAATCTAAGACAGTCTCCATTTGTATAGTTAATGATTGAATTATTTACAACAGTAACATTATCTATATAAACCAGAATGACGTTGGGTTCACTACTGGTTCTTGAAGAACCCCAATTTTACTTTTAGCAGATTGAATTCGTTCAAAATAATAAATTTCAAAAATATATCGCCAACTCTCATTTTTATATTTAACAATTCGATTATTTATAGTAGTCATATTACTACAATACATTACATTAAAATTATATAAAGTAGAATAGTGTTGGGTTTACCATAGGTCCATGAAGAACACCAATTTTGCTTTTAACAGATTGAATTCGCTTAAAAAAATAATATTTCAATCAATCTAAGACAACCCCCATTTGTATAGTTAATGATTCAATTATTTATAGCAGTAACATTATTTATATAAAGCAGAATAAAGTCGCGTACACCACAAGTCCTGGAAGAACACTAATTTTGAATTTAACAGATTGAATTCGTTCAAAATATAAAATTTCAAAAATATATCGCCAACTCTGTCTTATAGTTTAGAAAGATTCAATTATTTATAGTATTAGTCATTTATATAAAATAAAATAGCGTTGGATCCACCACAGGTCCTTGAAGAACACCAATTTTACTTTTAGAAGATTGAATTCGTTAAAAAAACCTACATAGGGGATCCTCCATTTGTATAAGTTAATGATAGCATTATTTATAGCAGTAACATTATTTATATAAAGCAGAATAATGTTGGGTTCACCACTGGTCAATGAACAACGCTGATTTTACCAATTTAACAGGTTCCTGAGAACACTAATTTTGCATTTAACATATTGGTTCGACTAAAACAAAAAAAAATAAGATTTCAACCAATATAGGACTTTTTTAGACAGCTTTTGCTCCTCAAAACTTGTTAATATTAAGAATAAAGATTGATTACGCTTCTTTTCTTTACATTGGCTTATGAACTTTCCATCACAGTCCCTACATATCTACGCCTCCTCTTCATTGCTAAGACTTCACACATGATTAATATTAAGAAATGTTTCGAAAAAGATTCATAAGAATATTAGCCAGAATCTTTTACAAAAATACTGCTTAAAAGTACTGTTACTGACGCTATAATAATAAAACGATACAAAATCGTTAATCTTGTTGAAATGGTGGCCTACAAACCTACACAACTTTAACGGAATTTAAATCTTCACAGACTCCCATTTCTTTTTACACACATACAGATAATCTCATTATCATTTTTAACCGTACGTCATGTAATTTATGTGCCAACAGGTTGACCCAGGGGTTTCTCGATAACGCAAAAGTATAATCAAGAAATATGGTCTACGCATATTTGAACGGTAATACAATGTGCTGCTTACATAAAGATAGAGCAACGAGTACGATGTGAATAAAATGTCAATTTCCATATCGGTTTTAACGCGATTATGTATCATCTGCGCTTCGCTGATGGCCGTATCGCAATCCAAACATTAAAACGTTGAAATAATAAAGAGGATACTTGCCATTTATACAAGGAGTGGAATAAATATAGAAGAAAACTTGATGGTTATCCTTACCTGCAACAAAAAAAATCTTTTTAGTATATCAATAAATTTAATGTAGAAGGAAAAATAATTTGTAAACTATGCACTTTCATGTCGGATGCTATTTATGCTGTATTACGTAACGGATATTGAAAATTACAATTCACCATTAGCCGTTACCTTAATGCAAAATTAAAAGGTGCTAGTCGTTACCATAATAACAGTACATAAGTCGGTTATTACTTGAGCATAAAAAGCGCTGGCTACCGGTGCACGAGGCAAAGAGAAGCACATCATTGAAAATTAATGGAGAAAGATGATAAAGACAAATGAAGTTGCTTAAAACCAAAGAGTTTTTCGGCCTGACAAGCACAGAGTTAAAATTGTCTTACGAAACAGTATCAAGCATTATAGAACATCGCTTCGTTTCCTATAATTTGAATCTTTAATGAAGGACTTATGCATGAAGTATAAATATTTCACATTGCTTTCACGAGAATAAACGTGTATTTATTTTATCAATAAGTTATTATCAATAAGGTATTCGCCCAAAACTAAATTTGTAAAACGATTGAGCAAGCCACCACGTGAACCGAAATGCTTGCTTCCGGCCTTCACGAAATATATCCATTCATATCGTAAAAGCAACCTTGAGCATTTGTTTCATTCGTTATGTGGCTTCCCACAGCAATAATGATTCATAGCTATACAGGCGAATGAAACCACGTTCATCGTAACACTGTAGCATATTCGATCTTAGAGCGAATCAGTGCACCTTAGCGCAACCCCCTTGAATTCCCTGCATGTACGCAGTATAAATTGAAGCATCCTCGTAGCACTCGGAATCACATCTGTCCCATGACTCGTGAACGTTAAACGGTCACCAAAAAAGTACACCTAGAGCTCTATTTCTACGCGACTTAGAGGAATGTTTATCTCGTATAAATGACTTACGCAAGTTTTACGTCTCGTGAAGGATATGACTATACTTTTTGCCATTTAACGATAACCTGGTGCTGAAACTCCAGCCCTACAATGCATCAATATCCTCCTGCAAAGAGAGGCAGTCCTCAAGTGATGCAATGGAAGAAAATATCTCTACATTCACACAGAAAAACGATTTCTTAATTGAAATAAAAGCATTTTCTTGACTGTATTCACTTAACACAAGTAAATATTTACTTCATTCAAGAAAACATTATAGGGTTTAAGTAATTACACCTTTTTGTGTAAAATATTTTATTTCCTTGGAATATTACTGAAACCGAATAGTAATTTTCTTCGTCGAAGTATTTTAAACACTTAAATTTAGTTAGTCGGTAATGGTGGGAATGGTGCAAACGCATACGTTAATTGATTCTTATTGGTGATTTTAGACCATCTGATCTAACAGTGGGGATGTTAGCAAACGCGTACGCGACACATGAGTACGTTAGTGTTTAAATCAACTACATATTTATTTAAATATTCAAGAATTTACTATTCTTCGTCGAAATAAATACTTCTTTGCGTATATATGAACGTGCCGTTTACTTGATTGAAGTGAGAATCACTTGCATCAAGTAATCGTTTTTCTGTGTGTCGTCAGCAAACAGCAAACCTTTGTTGTGGACTATGAAGGGCCAGTCGTTAAAATAAAAAAAAAAAAACTAGAAACAGCAGTGGTCCCAAATTGGAACCTTGCAGTATACCAGGGGGACCTTCCTCAGTAGAGAATTATATCCATTGTACGTGATAAAAATTTTCTCTGTGTCAGGTACCACTCCATAAATAAGGTAGTGGAGGCATATATGGCCCGAGGGGTAATATGGCCCGTTGCACTAAATATCGGATATATCGATTGCACCGACAACTTGGCAACTGTGTGTTCTTCAGGTGATTGTATGGGGTTCCCCTGTTTAAGGCTCTAAAAACGGTTAGTACGACGCAAGTGCTTGCACGGTGTGTGTTTTGTAAAATTAAGTTGTAGTTGTTCTAATAATAGACCTTCAAAATACGCATTACCAGATTTGGGGCTTTTTTATGAAGGTAGGCCACATGTCGGTGAATATACCCTATATCATAGTTAATCAATTAAAAGATGGCAAAACCACATAATTTTGTTTTAAATTATTGTTGGTCTTTGGGTTAAATGGCCCATCGAAACAACAAGTTATATGGACCGGGCCATATAACCCGTTCAAGTGTCATGTATCACAATAAATGTTTTCTTTTTAGCTTGTAGCTTAAACAAGATGGGTAATGTATGTAGACATATTCGTAAGCGATGGAGTCAAGAAACCTGGAAGCTGCCTAATGGCTATTCGTAATGGGAATCTCAGAGAAACGCAGGTTCAAAATTTAATATACCTAGGCGCACTTTAAGAAGGTACATTCATTCGGGCATTGCACTTAAGCGGTTAGGGCGTCCTAGCGTTTTAAGTCCTCCGCAGAAAAAGACTTTGTCAAGAGAATTATTAGATTTTGTGAAGTAGGATTGCACTTACACCCGGTTTAGTTCGTCACCAAGCTTTAGATATTGTGAAATAAATAAGATTCCCCACAATTTAACAAAATTAAAGAATGTGCCGGAAAAGACTGGCTACAATCTTTTCTTCACAGACATCCGGAATTATAAAACGAAAGCCCAAGCAATGAATCCTGCTAGAGCTCAAAAATTGAATCGAATGACAGTAAAAGACTACTTTCAAAAATTAGAAGATATTTTGAATAACATGGGACTCAAAATAATCACAAAATATATATAACATGGATGAAAAAGGCTGCAGGCTTACAATACACACCAGCAAAGCGTTATGGCACGAAAAGGGTCAAAACGTGTTCACATGGTTGCACCCGAACACGCAGAAAATGTTACTGTGGTTGGTTGCTGCAATGCAATAGGAAACGCGATTCCGCCTATGGTTATTTTTAAGGGCAAGCGTCTAAAACCGAGTTTTAAGATAATTTACCTCCTGGTTCATTAGTACAAATGGCCCCCAAAGGCAGCATGACGACTAGTCTTTTTATTAAATTCATTGAACACCTTTCTCGTCACAAAACAGCTGGCCCAATTCTATTGGTTTTTGATGGTGCTTCCAGCCACTTAGATTATTCAATCGTCGATTTTGCAGATGAAAAGGACATAACTCTGTTCTGTTTACCATCGAATACAACACATGAACTTCAGCCACTCGATAAAGCGGTATATCGTTCCTTCGAAGCCCATTGGGATCAAGAATTATTGCGATACTGGGATACATATCCAGAAAGGCATCTAAATAACCTAGATTCAATATAATATTATCCGAGTTTGGCCAAAATGTATGACTCCCGAAATATACAGAGCGGCTTTAGGCGACAGGATTGTATCTTTCGATCCGTCGCAATTCCAGATTGCGCGTTTGCACCATCCTTATAAGTGAGCTACCCTTCCTGCAAACATTTTGGAAATAAATCTCAAAATGAAGAAACATCAGACTCCGATGACAATATTGCTTTAGCCACTTAAAACAAAATTGCAGAAAGCAATGATGAACATGTCGCTAAAACATTAAATATGTCGTTCCAAGAGTTACTTCCACACCTCATAACAAGAATAGTAAAATTAAAAAAGTTCGCCGTAAAGCAATAAATTACAAAGCTCAGAAAGTAACAAAAGACTTGTTTAATAACGAAACAGCGTGTACCTCACAATACCATGTACTTCTAAAGTGAAACCATCTGTCCCTGCTTCACAACCAGAGTCCTGGTACTGTCCTGCCTGTGGAGAAGATAAGCAAATTGACATGCGCATGTGTGTTATTTGCTCGAAGTATTACCATGAGGAATGTGTTGGAATTACTGCCGATGATAGCAGTGATTTTGAGTGTTTTTGACTGCTGTAATATACAAATTTCTTTGGGTCATATTACCTACATAGTAGGGTAATATGGCCATTTACGGAATGTCAGTTTTTTGGTTTTATTTTATATTTATAATTTTCGTAATTAAATTTTGTGTTGCTTACTACAATCTATAATTGTGCCTTTTTCTGTATAAAAATAATTATCTTCCAAATAGATGCAGTTTAGAAAATGTTCGATTTTATTGTTAGGTGGGCCATATATACCTCCACTACCTTAGTATTAAAGAATTACTCAATTCAGACTTTTCCAGATTGCTGTTAAGGTAATTTAATTGAATAAACAATATTATTTTAAAGGAATAGTTTGATCGCTTCAAAGAAAACTGTCTATATATCTCATTTAAATAAAGTATGAAATAAATTTTACCAAAGATATATATTTTTCTTTGCGGAAAAGCATCTTTTTTTTTCAGTGTATATTTTATTTATTAAGATAAAACATTCCTTATTTATCTTAGTCATCTTCTGTAGAAGCAAATTATTTTCACGACTGTAAAGAAAAAAAAACCTTTATTGATATTAAAAACGAAGTGCTTTTTGTTCCAATGTCTGGTTGAGTTTTCAACAGATAACGCTGAATTAATTAAAACGTGCATGTAAGTTGTTTCGGATATTCCATGTCCAAATTGTAGCAGAATGCGTATAACAGACTTTAAAGCATTAAAAGAATAACAAACAGATTTTCTAATATTAATTAATACCGCCTACTTGTATTGATAGGTAAAATAGTTCCAAAATAACAAGAAAATAGAACCACTATGTCAGTTCTGTCTACGTCTGACTTGAACCTCAACGTTCTAAGTTTACGCATGCGCACTTTACTTATTTCTTTTCCACTTGAAAGTTATTTTTAACTGTGATTTTGGAAATTGTAATAAATTTTAAGTTTTTTCTGAAAGATGTTAATATTTTTTTAGTAATATTACAATGTTAGATATTGTTTATTCTAAGAAACAGAAATTTTCCGATTAATATTCACGTAAAATACATATAAAATTTCTAACATTTCAGATTTTCCCTAAAATTTCTGTAAATACCCCCATTTAATCAGGAAAAGTGGTTTTTACCAAGAAAAATTACCTAAATTTTTTAATGTCCTCCTAAAGTTGGAGACTCGTGTATTATAGCAAACCTTAATAACAAATTGATAAATACATAATAATAAATTACACGTTAATAGCAAATAATTTCTTTAAGTACTAAAAGTATAATTTTAAATACGTTTTTCATCGTCGTTCATCAGAATTTAACAGGGCGAGACATATTTTGTAACACCATCAACGTTTAAAGGATCTATATACGAAATAATCAAGCGGGTCATGACATTATCGAAAAAAACAGACTCGCGCGAATAATCTGCCATTCTTACTGGCCGGGTATAAGTAGATTTATTTTTTTTTTTTAGCGCGCCGAAATTAATTTTAGCAATAGTATATGTGTGTCTTGTAACGTACGATCTATCGGTAATGTAACCGAATTGAACGCGCACACAAACACGATGATGGCCTTTTAAAAATAGTAAACAAAATCTCTACATATATATAAACACACTTTTACGAATAGACAGCACAGAGATAACCGTTTATTATAGTGTTGTTTTACATAACACGGCTTCAGATAACCTCGCGCCTTGCCTGTCCGAGATGATTTTGTCATTATTACTTCACTTCTTCGCTATCTCTGATGGCTCTCATGGCTGTGATGGATTCGGCAATAGAAATAGTGTGCGAGTTTGTATGCGTGTGTTTTTTATATGCGGTATACTATGTGCTTGTATGTGTGCTTTCTTTTTTCTTTAATTTTTGATTTCGAGCTGAAAATTTTGAAAATTGCATTACCGTTTCCCACATTGAAACAAATTCTCATTTTATATGATCAGAAGCGTGACACTAGGTGGACTGGCTTTGTATCTGAAGAAATACATACATACCCAGGAATGTAAAAAAAACAAACACTATACAGTGTGTTAAAAAAAGGTTGTCGGATATTTTACCCAATTATAGTACTGGTGGTAATAAACAAAAAAGTCTTAGTCAACATGGGTCCGCAATTCACCTGTTTTTGACATATAGTCGATTGCATATTTTAAAATAAAAAAAAAATATTTTTCGGTTTTGAGAATAGTTCCTTTGTCAACAAACTGATTGTGACTTAAATTAGTTCTGTCAGACATCTGTCATCAGATTATTTATCATTTGCGTCAATTTTTTTTTGTTCTCAAATTATGCATAAGTACAGAAATGCAGAAATGGCCGATATGCATTTTATGTACGGTCGTGCGAATGGTAATGCCACTGAAGCACGGCGTATGTATGCCGAAGAATTTCCAAATCCGAAACTGGTTCATTTAAAGTTAATGGTGGTTCTGGTAGACCTAGATCAGTTTCTTCTCCCGCAGTAGAATTAGAAATTTTGAGACGGATAGAAGACAACCAAATATTAGCACCCGAAGACTTGCCGCAGAACTGAACGTAGGTCATCCTCTCATTTGGAGAATTCTGCGGAACAGCAGCTCTATCCCTACCACATTCAACGCGTGCAAGTTCTTGCTCCTCTCGATTATGATGCACGTAGGGTTTTTTGTCATTGGGTTTTACGAAAGCTGGCAGAAACTCCTAATTTTGCGATCAGATTTTATTTAGTGACGAGCTGGGTTTACAAGAGACGGAATATTCAATTTTCATAACAATCACGTCTGGGCATATGAAAATCCCATGCTGTTGTTGAACTGCATCACCAAAACCGTTTTTCGCTAAATGTTTGGCTTGCTATTTTTGGAGACTGTTTAATTGGTCCAGTATTTCTCCTAATCGTTTAACGGGACAAGTATACTTGGATTTTTAAGAATGAATTACCGTTTTGTTGGAAGACGTGCCACTTTTTAACAGATTAAATATGTGGTTTATGCACGATGGAGCTCCTGCACATTTTCCATCGTAGTTAGAAATTTCTTAAATCAAGGTTACAACGAGAGATGGATAGGACGGGGTGGACCAACTGCATGGCCTCCTAGGTCCCTGACCTGACACCTCTAGACTTCTATGTTTGGGGCATCTAAAACAATTAGTGTACGCACGATCTGTAAACAATTTGGAAGAACTCAGGCAACGAATCGTAAATTGTTGCGAGGAATTCGGAGGACTCCAGGAATTTTCGAAAGATTGCGTCGATCTTCATAAGAAGGTGTGAAGCGTGCTTAGAATGAACGGTGGACATGTAGAACAATTTTTTAGTTTACTTTAAATAAACATTTGTTTAATTTACATTGCGATCAGAATTTCTTTGAAAATTTTTATCCTACTAAAACAATATGCAATCGACTATATGTCAAAAACAGTTGAATTGCGGACTCATGTTGACTAAGACTTTTTTGTTTATTTCCACCAGTACTACAATTGGGTAAAATATCCGACAACCTTTTTTTAACAAACTGTATACTGAAAAGCCGATTTGTTTGATAGTACCAAAATTTGGTTATGATTACTAAATAGTAGAATTAATATTTGTTTACCTGAATCTGGTCATTATACTCTGGTTAAATCTATTACATATATTGTCAGCATAACTAAACGAAATATTTCAACGATATAAATCATATGGTCACATATATACTATATTATAACCAAAATTCTATTAAAAATATTTAAATCATTTCAGTTAATTTAAATATGCTTAAACTTCCCAAATTTCGAACATTCCATTTAAATTTATTATTATTTAAATTTTTCATTTAATGAACTATATAATCTTTATTTTTTATTTAACAAAGCACTTCTTTGGGTGCATAATATGGAGGATACACGGTTGATATTCTAAGCGTATTAGGAGTTGATCACACAGGAATCACTCCGCTACTGAAGGAACGCGGTGTTGTTTCGCAGAGATGTTTCGCAGAGATGTTTCTCTGGTAAATATGCCAGATACCACGTTATAATCGTACTTATCAGGCTATTTGTACCAAATATGTTCTGTTACTGGAATGAAATGGGAGAAGCGCCATCTATGCGACAATTTCTATAAAACACACAGTATTTCACGTATTTGCTATACATACTATATAGACTTGTGGTACCGTACTCATACTCGCAAAACTGTAGTTTCTGGCCTAGTGATACAAATTACCATTGGTACGGCAAATAAATCGATTATCTGTGTACCGACTGTATATTCTGAGACATAATAAAATAATGTTTGTTGTAATTATATAAATTAAACAACATTTTTGGAAGACGGAATAGTATATTAATGATTTTATTTATTATAAAAAATGTATCGATGTGAAAAAATCTTTTTCAATTTGTAATTAAACATTTATAAAACATGTAACAATAATTTAATATAAATTTTAGGAAATTACAAATATAATGACTATAGTAGATAACTAAAAACAGAAATATATTTCCGCATAGGATAAGGAAACAAGGTTTTTTTTAGTGTAATTTCTTAGTTAATTCAACACAGTGTTCTTTCCAATTTAAGGTTGCATCAATGTTTACTCCTAAAAATCTTATTGAAGCGCAAGATGTTATGGGATGATCTTTCAATGTTAGGTTAAGACTATCAACTTTTCTCTGTCGCGCGTGGAATAGCATATGTTTGGTTTTTTTTTTTAAGACTGAGCGATAATTAATTACAAGAGAACCATTCATACAGAGTGTTGAATAAAGAATTTGCTAACTGATTAGTAAGCATTTTGAGTTGAATACTGTGCAGCAAGTATTGAAATATCGTCTGCGTAGATGGTTATATAAAAATTCGATAATAATAAAGCAATATCGTTAATGTATATGTACCAAAACTATATGTACCATGCACATATAGTCGTATATTTTGTTTAAACAATTTCATCGTTTACTTTAAATTTTAAATCTAAAATCAAAAAGATGTTCTTATACATCCAAACGTTTTGGTTAAATAAAGTAAGATAATTGAGCCGCTTTCCAAAAAATTTTTGATTTATAAGAAAAACTAATTAATCACGGCAAACAACAGACAAATTATCGTAACTATTATACAGGGTGTATCAAATAAAAAAGTAAATTTTGCTTGGGTGTTAACTAAACGACATATAAAGCACAAACCTGCCGAAATCGGATTTCATCATTAAAAAATAAAAAAAAGTAAAATTTAGAGCCAAAAATTCTTTAGTCCGGGCCTGATGCAAGGAAACGTCATGTAGTAAGCAAGCACCCGCTAAACGTGGTATTATGTATAAATACATTGCACTCATTTAGTATTATTCTTAATGGTATGTCGTAAGTTCATTTAACGTCATTCTGAATAAATAAAGGCCAATCAGCCAGTGTGCCCTTGTAAAAATAGCAAAACTGAGGCATTTTAAATTTCTTCTTTTTTGTAAAATAAACATTCCTTATTTGTTAAGAGCATTCTACGTAAGTCTACAAAGTATTATTTTTAATATCCTGATAAGACGTTCGAGTTTCACCGGATATGCGACTTCAGTACTTACAAAAAACGTAAATATTTTTCTTTTGCTTTGTCGAATCGAGAGTTAGTTGTTAATAAACGGTACCACATGAATCTGATGATGATCTGAAATGAATTGAATCGAATTACACAAAAAATAAATGTAGATACAGAAAATTTGCAAACACGCCTTTTTACTATGATGTCGCGCGAAAATAAATCTATACATTTCCGCGCTTTTGCCGATACATCAAGCTTCGATTTTCTGTATATGAAAGCATGATGGTCCTGTAAAGGATCGTTTTTTCGAGACGGGAAGAATTTAAATAAAATGTTCGAAGTGGCTTGCACTCCAAGCGGCGATCCACACTAAACTAATGTAATGGCTGAATGATAGTGGTATGCGGGGGTATACTCGGGACAGCATTTAGGTTGGGCACAGGTACGGCTCTAGCCCACGGCATTTACAAAATATTTTTTTTCTCGTTAATGCTTACAGATACACCCTGTGTATTAAGACTTTTTGATCGTATATGACTACAGCTGCTACATATTATTATATTTACCTCTATATCTGATACAGCCTGTATACACAAACATATAATTGACATATTCTTTTAGTTTTTCTTCAATTGCCATTTTCTTTACTATTGGCTAGTGGCTTTCGTAATAGGTTGTTACAATTTAGGTTTTGGGCGAATACCTTATTGATAATAACTTATTGATAAAATAAATACACGTTTATTCTCGTGAAAGCAATGTGAAAGATTTACTTCGTGCACAAGTCCTTCATTAAAGATTCAAATTATAGGAAACAAAAGTAAACTAGGTACTTTTCTTATATATCTAATAAATAGTGTGTATTTCAATATTTTTATAAACAAGTTAAACAGCAATAAATTGTAACTAGATATCTTGACTACTTTAATTGTTTAGTTAATTTTTGACTAAAATATTCCATGCATTACCTCTAATCTTTATTTAGTTTTCACGTTAGTCACGTCCTGGCTCTTAGTAACTTTTATTTATGTTCCAAGCTGAAGAAGGATTCCCGAGGAAGACGTTTTGTGTATGAATTATCACTGG
The DNA here is from genome assembly GCA_004143645.1 of Protaetia brevitarsis. Classification (NCBI taxonomy): domain Eukaryota; kingdom Metazoa; phylum Arthropoda; class Insecta; order Coleoptera; family Scarabaeidae; genus Protaetia; species Protaetia brevitarsis. The sequence continues at coordinate 429,999 of RXPK01000207.1, forward strand.
AAACTGGCGTAGTAAATGAACATTTCGAGCGAAAATTAGAAAATTATTTTTTAGGTAAACGTAAACTTATATATCTTTCCGAGAATTTCAAAAAACACCCCTGCTATGTATATATAACCCATGTGTTTTACCATGATGTGCATCTACGATTTAAAGTTAATAAATCTAAAAAAAAAATCGGACCGCATTTACGGCAACAAGTTTACACAATACTCGAAAACAGTTAATTCCAACTTTACGACCAATTCCACTGATAACGAGTCGCGGATTGTTATTCAAAAATCGAAAACGGCAGACCGCGTTCATTGTTATGAGCAGTTCGGTGTGCGTCTGTGTGTGTGTGTTTTGACATATCCTCGTTCCCTTGTATAGGTCGTCTAGGTGTGTGAGCCGCACACAATTTATCCAGACGTTGCGGCGACATTTTTAAGTGTCGCTTCAAACATATTATCAACAACGGTCGAGCATTTTGTCAGAGGCTGCAAATATTAAATACATTATGCTATCTACAACATGTATATATGTACACAACACATCTATGTTTATACGTGTATATATGGATGTCGTATATGCAACATGTATTTACATCTGTAAAGCAGAAGGTTGAATGTATAATGTTTTTTTTTTTTTCTGTTATTCTGTGTTTGTCAGTCTCTCGATGTTGCGTCTCATTGCGTTTATGCATCATGCGGACAATGAAAATATACGCTGCTGAATTAAATGCACAAATTTTTAAATACATTTCATTTTTTTTATATATACATCAGTTGCTCACAGTGAATATCGTACGATATACCGGGTGTCCACACTTAAGTGTGCACTATTGATAACTTTGTTATCTTTGGAGGTACAGAATCGGTCAAATGGACAAAGTAGTACTATTTTTTTATGGCGGTCACAATTGTGAAAACAGAAAAACAATTGAGCGTCGCGTTCTCTACATATTCGTCCAAAATTATTTTTTTAATGGAACGCCCTGTATATTTTTTTGCAATTTAAAAGAAAATTCCAAACTGAACAAAAAAGTCTTAGTACACTATTATAAAAAAATGTCAAATAAAGTAGTTACTGAGAAATCTTTATCTTTGCTTTGTTGGTATGAAATTGATATACCTATGGAAAATTAAAGCGTCACATTCATTAAAGCGTTTAATTTAATAAACAAATAAATATAAATACAAAAATAGTCAAGAAAATTACTCAAATTAAATGTTCAAAGACACCTCCTTCCATTTCAATACATTTCACTAATCTTCTGTGAACATTACGAGTAGCTCCTAAAATTGTCCTACCGTCGATGTCGTCAATGATGTTTGAAATTCTTTCCTGAAACTCATCCACTGTTGCATATCTATGTTTGTACACTTGATTTTTTACTGCTCCCCACAAGAAGCAATCTAATGGCGTCATGTCAGGTGAACGCGCGGGCCACTGAATAGGACCATTTGTGCCAATCCATCTATTTCCAAATAATCTTTCTAATAACTCACTTGTGTCACGGTGATTATGTGCTGGCGCTCCATCTTGTTGAAAGTAAATAATCTGTCTGTCTACCAAATTTAATTCATCCAGAAAATTTTCTAAAATTTCTGTCAATAATGCCACACATCTGTCTCCTGTTAAAGAACTCCGATACAAAAATGGCCCAACAATTCGGGATCTGATTATACCACACCAAACATTTAAACTAAATCGGTGTTGGGGATTACAAGGATAAACAAAAAATGGGTTTTCACGACTACAGTAATGATTATTTCTTTTATTGAACATCCCGCGATTAGAAAAGTTAGATTCATCACTCCATAAAATGTGTCTAAAGAAATTGTGATTTTCTTCAAAAGCATTGATAAACCAATGAGCAAAAGTTAATCGTGTTTGATAGTCACCCAAAAATAGTGTTTGAACAGGTTGATATTTAAAGAAAACATATTTATTTTTTTTTTCAAAATTTTATGGATCGTACTACGAGAAATATCTGATTCTCTGGACAAATCCCTTACAGAATTATTTGGATGTACCTGAAAAAATGTCAACACATTTATTTCTATCTCTTGTGATAATATAAAATCATTTTTTTTCCTCTTCTTTATAAAAATTGTTTCGTTGCTTCTTAATCTTCGATAAAGCTTTAAAAAATAGTGACGGTCCGGTACATCACGGTCAGGAAATTTCTGAATGTAACGTTCTAGCGCTCTATCTGAATTTTTGTTAAACAGCAAGTACAACTCCAACATATCACACTTTTCCAAATGAGTAAATGCCATTGTTACGGTTGAAAAAATTGTAAAAACAATACTTTTTCCGCACAGTAACTTTAACAACAACAAATATAAATAATTTGACAGCTACTAGACAATGTGACGCTTTAATTTTCCAGGGGTATATCGATTTTATGCCAACAAAGCAAAGATAAAGATTTCTCAATAACTATTTTATTTGATATTTTTTTATAATAGTGTACTAAAACTTTTTTGTTCAGTTTGGAATTTTCTTTTAAATTGCAAAAAAATATACAGAGCGTTCCATTAAAAAAAATAATTTTGGACGAATATCTAGAGAACGCGACGATCAATTGTTTTTCTGTTTTCACAATTGTAACCGCCATAAAAAATATTACTACTTTGTCCATTTGACCGATTCTGTACCTCCAAAGATAACAAAGTTATCAATAGTGCACACTTAAGTGTGGACATCCGGTATACATCAGTTGCTCATAGCATATAAATTCTGCAAAAGATAAATGAAGAAAATATACAATAACTGCCGAATTATGATCGTGCGATACGTGCATTGAGAAAAAATTGCATTACATAAACAGCACAACAATCGGATTTATTCAACCCATAAAACAGTGTTAGTATAAAATGTTGGTTGGACACTAAATTAAGTAACCAAGAACACAAAAAGATGAGTAATGTTAACGTAAAATATGCTTTCACTGCAGCAAGTTTAAATTTCAACCAAACCAACACTGTGTTGACTGTACACTGAGAGAAATATGCTTTTCATTTAAAAGGAATCGCATTAAACCAAAAGTTTTTGCATTTTCTATATGACCAACATGATTTGATGTTTCCTTGAAAAGGAATATAATTTTAAATTCACGCATTTCTTCGGAAATAATATATTTTTCGTTGAAACAGTTTATTCTTTTAAGTGAAAGATATTGATAATAGTTGATTCAAGTCTTCCTCTTTATTTTGAACTTGAAAACTATGAAAATTGGCAGAAAACCATAAGCATTTTAATTCAAGAGGTTTTTCCTTTTCTTATGACATTTGTTCATTTTAGACTTAAACGTAAACACAACAAAATACCGTGATCATTTTTAATCGAAATGAAAATGAATTATCTCCAAAAACCCATGCACTAAGAAGGGGGATTTGCCGTTAGAATGTTGTAAATCCTAATATTATAGGGGAAGTTGGTGGCAGTGACCACCCTAACACTCTAGTGTGCCGTTAAAGAAACCGTGTTTTCAATGGCGATAACTCCTATCATATGTTGTTCTAGTAAATATACCAGATTAGTATGTTACGATCGTAGTTTCTACCATATTTTGTGCGAAATATTATCTGTTACTGGAATGAAATAGGAGATGCGCCATCTATGCGACAATTTCTCTACTACACATAAGTATATCTGCTCATCTGCTGTACTATATGGGGAGAAAACTGCTATACGAAAATAAAATGTGATATTTATTTTTACTTCCATGTAAATATTTAGTTAAATTAATAAATACTGCGCCAGCTTCAAATAAATCTACTAACCAAATTATTTGTTTGATTGAATATACAGGAATATTTTTAATATTCCTAAATCAAGTAATAATTTAGTAACTGTAACCAAATGCATGGAAAATGGTTGAAAACAACAAGATTGTTTTTCCCGTGTATAACAGTTTTAAAACCTGCAAACACTATATACTACTGTAAAGCTCCTTGGCTTATAAGTAAATCAGCATTAACTGAAAAGATTCCAATTGTCTGTGAAATTTCTTTAACCTCGCGCGAAAAATATTCACCTTTGTTCATTATTGTTTGTGTATCTGAGGCTTATGCACGTGGAAACATGAATAAAACTAAAATACTTCCGCGTAAAAAAGCACTCGGCTTGAATACAGGTGCTTGCATTTTCCGTTAAAAGGCAAAAGTTTTAAATCAATGTATACATGCATGTCCACGCAAATAAACCAAAATGTCCGGCTTTTGTTATTTAAAGTACTGTTTATAATTCAATAATATGATAACATACCTAAAATAAACTAAAATATGTTGTTAAATATGTACATAATAATAACAATATAATATGTGTATTGTTCTTACTTAAACAGAAGTTATATATTATACTGTTTGTACACACAATGTACATAAAGTTATACAGACATTATAAAATATTACTCAAAACTAAGGTGCATTCCATTTAAATACGGTTACTTTTCGTGGAAAACCATGTACTTAAGAAGTTCCGGCAAAACAGCAAGCTAATACTTTCAATTAAAATAAACACTTTTCTGAGAAAAGGTATTCTTTTCGTTGAACATGATAAAAACCAAAAGTTATAAATCTTTTCATTTAATGCAATCTCTTTGCTCAGTGTAGTATATAATTTGTTTGAAATAATGTTATTTTCGGTTGATTCCACAGACAAAAAGTTTCAAAAGCTCTTATTGTAATGGTTCAGTAAATATTATTTTGGTTTATATTAATTCAACAATGTGTGTTGGGTAAACAATAAAAGTAACTTAAAATAAGATTATTTCCATGTGTTGTACAAACATAATAGTTTTGAATAACTGTAATTTTATTTAATTGATCCAAAAAATATTGCTTTCCACGAACACGGCTGCTATTAGATGTTTATCTGGTAAATATACCAAATTAAAGTTTAATAATCGCATTTACCTTGCTATTTATGCTAAATATGTTCGGTTACCCGAATGAAATAGAAGAAGCGCCATCTATGTGGTAGTTTCTGTAATACATATAAGTGTTTAACGTATTTGCTGATTCTTCAATTTCCACAACTCAAATAATCATTTTATTTAATGCTTTAGGTTCGTTTATCAAACTTCATTTTCATTGTTAATTAGAAATTGAAATTTGAATATTATTTCATATTTTCGTCCAGAATTGACACGGCGAATCCAAATTGCTCTCGTACGTACGATTCCTCAAGAACATGTGCAGAGTATATTAAAATTTACCACTAAATTTTTTCATTTAACTGTGGTTTATGATTACGTGAAAATGAATTAATATTATTTCAACACTTTCTATGTATTAAAACAACGCAATTTTATAAGTTTGCTCGAACTCCTCCCGTATTTTTTGAATCGTCTCTTGAGTAATCTACTTACACTCCTCCACTATTCTATGCCTAACACCGCGAATACTTTACTTAGGTGGTTTTATACACTACTGGCTTTAGATGCCCCTATAAAACAAGTTAAGAGACGTTTCGAAAAGAAACTCAAACATAGTATTCATTAACTCATTTCATTTGGTACTAGATTTTTGAAAATCGGAATGTAAATGAAAGGCTTACAGCTTGGAGGATTTTTGCGTATATATAAGATCTCTAGAAGTTACTCAGCGAATGTTCTTTAGTGGCGTTAGAAATATGTTTGTACTATACAAAACAGCTTGGGTCGATCAGATAAAGCATTTCCGCTGTTGATTTCCTTTCAACAGCCTTTATCACTTAGAGAACGTAGTAAACATGTTTCTTTTGCTTTTACAAATAATTCGAGACACGTGTCATACCGTGTTGCTCGGAAAATTAGCTATTAGGGAATCCTGAGGAAAATTAAATTTTCATTCTCATGTGTGAATATGAAGTCGTTTATATACGAATTGAATTTGTTTATTAAAAACTGTCCATTTACAACTAAAAATAGAAATTTATTTTAAGATAAGGAAACGTTACAAATACTGTTACAATATTAAAGGCGCTATAAAGCAAATATCAGTTAAGAGGTTAAATAAATATTTGATTGCATTATTAAGTGACAAATTTCAACAAAATAACTGTATGTAGATAATATATTTAGAGGTAATTTTGTGTACTACATTTATAATTTTATGAAACAAATAGTGGTTTAATTAATAAAATAAGCATTTTTCTTCCTTATGAAAAAATACAGCTTCGATTTCACACTTTTTTTTGTTATTGTTAGCATTACTAAAGGATTAATTTTTGTTAGGAAACATTTTTACTACATCAAACGATTACCATCGCCGTCACTCTCCTAATTTAAAATTATTTATAGGAAAATAAAAAACGTCCATGATAACGGGTCAAGCAATTGTCCCGAAAGATAATATTCTTTACGGCATGCGACAAAGATGCCGCAACCTTTTCGGCTTGGGCAGAGATTTCCATTCGGAGAATTTGTCTTCTGTAGTTCCTGCCCGAGAAATATCTTGAATTCTAAATCATGTATGGACATATTTGTTAATTCATCTCGTCTACAGGCACCTGTGTAACCCATTATTAAAACGATCTAAAATTAAATCCATTACATAAAAAAATACATTTTGCAAATAATATCGTACCTTTATTGCTAAATACAATGCGTCAGAACCTTCTTCTATAAATTTATTAATATCTTCAATGCATAAAATTTTAGATTTCTTAGCCTCGTATCCCTCAGAGAATCGTTTTAAATAGGCTTGTAATTTAATATATTTTGATATGTCTGTATTTTTATAAATGGAAAAGCAAGAACGAAGCATGGAATACATAGACCATAAGGTAGAAGATTTCTTATTTTTTACCTTGTAATTCAAAATATGCCAATAAAATGTTTTCAGATATTATGTTGACATTATTCTGTACAGCCCATAGTTCAAATTGATGGTAGCATTTTTCATATACTGCTTTTGATTTTTTCGGTAATAAATTTATGACGGCGTTATCCGCAATTTCACGCAGTTGTGGTGGCGTACAAGATAAATTTGTCTCAGTATCACTCATTTTTTACAGTTTACAGAGACTATATTATGAAATATATTGTTTAAACAATTTAAATAGCCGAATTTGAATTTTGAATTCGTCAAAATTTCAATCGTATGTCAATGTGACCAACTTCATATAAAAATAAAACTCAACATTTTTAATGAGATTTTTATTAAGTATTTATTATCAATTTATAATGCAAAATAGAAAAAATAGTATGAAGGACTCGTTTCATAAGGCTTTTTGTGGCACTCGTTCATTAGAAAACTCGCCTGCGGCTCGTTTTCTAAACTTGAACTCGTGCGACAAAATCATGCCTTATGAAACTCGTACTTTAATATACTATTTTTAGAATATGTATATCAAATGACTTCTGACAGGTGATAGTTCCAAAAAAAAGGTACTAACCCCAAAATTAAAAGACACTGAAAACAGTGCTATAATGAACTCCATTATAGCACTGTTTTCGATTACGCAAGGATTTCATTAGGACACTGAAACTTTTTTTGTGTTGATAAGAGTATTAATGTTTCTTCATTTGTTTCTTTTTCAAACTAGTAATTATTATTATTAAAAAAAAAACATATATAATATGCAGTTAATAAAATAAAAATCTTCTATGCGAGTAAAAGGAACAAAATAATGCACCGTTTTATAAATACATCATTCAATTTCTCTTTCCCTTTGATTCTCTCACATTATTATGTCCACAAACTGTTCGTATAGGAATATATCATCTACGTACACATACGCACATGTATTTATTACGGCTAGGCTCTTCCGATAAAACGTAATAAGATAATTTCAAAGAGATCGTTTTAAAAATGTTTTCTTAGGCGTGTGGTGTGTTTGCACAGAGTGTGTGTGAGATAAAATAGAAATTGATAAAGATTGAAGCATCGTCTTGAGAATATATCGTACGTTATGATCGTAATACGCGCGTTTATATTGTAACATTTATACCTAAATTACACATATTTATAGATATTAATACGCGTAAAGTTGTTTTTAATAAAACGTCGAAGATAGGAAAAAATAATGAAAAGTTTTTTTTTAATTTAATATAGACTAGGGGTTATAATTGAAACTTATATACACACTATTGCAAATAAGTTATATTATTTACTGATGAATGTGAAATATTTTAACCAAAATATCACTTCCGATTGACCGGAAATGGATGTGAATTTTGTTATTTTAAATAGAATGATCTATTATGTTTTATTCGTTTTTGGGTTCTACGAACATAAATACGTCAGTCTTTATTAGCTATTCCTATAGCTACATGTTGCTGTTTTTTAGTTATTTAAGTTAAATAATAATCATTGCATCGTTCAGAAATGAATATCTCAGTTAATACTGCAAATATAGACTCCAGATTTGCTATGTTATGAATGGTACGCACACTTCACATTCCAACATACAGGATGGTCAAAACTGAGAAATAAAGTGACATCTTCAAATGCAGAAAACTTTTTTTTTTTAATAGAACACCCTGTATTTTAATTCGAAATTAGAAAGTAAATATCATTCCCTATCATTTTATATCAGCATTCCCTATACCTATCTCTAATAGATTTTTTCTATTTTGCGTTCATAAAAACGCAATTGTAACACGCTTTTGCGTATCGAAAAGTGCTTCATTGTGATACGCCTTTTTTCATTTCTATAGGTTGGCTGTATTGAATACATTATGACAGAAAGCAAAATTGACGTTTAATGCATGTAAATTGTAAATACTTTAATCAAAAATTCTATACAAATTAGTTTTACATTGTTATTGTTATGAAACGTGAATTACTGTATACATTTACACTGACGGAACAAGTATCTTGAGCATGTATTGTTATGCCAGGCAAATTCTTCATAACAAAGTTTTGCTGAGTTATGTTATTGGCTTTAATGGTAGACTCTTGTGATTGAGAATCATTCGATGATATAACTCTAGAATGACCAGATGTACTTGGCCCTGATAAGTTGTGCGCTACAGCCACTTTACTTTTCATAGATGTTTCGATGTAACCCTCAGCTACCGCAGATGACTTCATCACCATGACGTTTTATAGTCAGCAAATCACTGCCTGCGTCTGGTAAGTGTGTAGCACTAGAACGTCTGAAGCAATGTCCAGTATAAAGCTCTGAATTGGGCAATTTTAGAAAATCAGCTATTAATTTAGGCATTTTGCCAATCGTATTAATTCCAATCGGGCACGATATACAATAACCATTGCGATATGTAAGGAAGAATCTTGAATGATTAATATTTTTTAATTGAAGTAATCCATCTTTCATCCGTAATTGCAAAAACTCTTACGATATTATTTTTTGTTTTAGGTACTGTCACCAAAATAATATCACTCTTAAATTCTAAATCATGTATGGACATATTTGTTAATTCATCTCGTCTACAGGCACCTGTGTAACCCATTATTAAAACGATCTAAAATTAAATCCATTACATAAAAAATTACATTTTGCAAATAATATCGTACCTTTATTGCTAAATACAATGTGTCAGAACCTTCTTCTATAAATTTATTAATATTTTCAATGCATAAAATTTTAGATTTCTTAGCCTCGTATCCCTCAGAGAATCGTTTTAAATAGGCTTGTAATTTAATATATTTTGATATGTCTGTATTTTTATAAATGGAAAAGCAAGAACGAAGCATGGAATACATAGACCATAAGGTAGAAGATTTCTTATTTTTACCTTGTAATTCAAAATATGCCAATAAAATGTTTTCAGATATTGTGTTGACATTATTCTGTACAGCCCATAGTTCAAATTGATGATAGCATTTTTCATATACTGCTTTGATTTTTTTTCGGTAATAAATTTATGACGGCGTTATCCGCAATTTCACGCAGTTGTGGTGGCGTACAAGATAAATTTGTCTCAGTATCACTCATTTTTACAGTTTACGAGATATATTATGAAAATATTGTTTAAACAATTTAAATAGCCGAATTTGAATTTTGAATTCGTCAAATGTCAATCGTATGTCAATGTGACCAACTTCATATAAAAATAAAACTCAACATTTTTAATGAGATTTTTATTAAGTATTTATTATCAATTTATAATGCAAAATAGAAAAAATAGTATAAAGGACTCGTTTCATAAGGCTTTTTGTCGCACTCGTTCATTAGAAAACTCGCCTGCGGCTCGTTTTCTAAACTTGAACTCGTGCGACAAAATCATGCCTTTGAAACTCGTACTTTAATATACTATTAAGATATGAGGGACTTTTTTTTAAACAGACTAACTAGCCCTATCTTTAAATGTTTGTAGCTGGTTCTGAATGGGATTAATGTCAAATTCATTGACTAAGCATAAATGTTTATGTATGTCATAGTAATTAGACTTGTACAGCGCAATATTAATAGAAACGACTATTCGAACATCGATATTCTCGTATGGTTACTCAAAAAATAAAACATATACCGCATATTGCCGCTTGACTTTCAAGACTGGCAATGATGCACCCTTTCTTCTCAGCCGTACTGCCAGCATAGCTTTTACACATAGCTATGCCAAAAACTTTTTAAATATCTTCATTTTTTCTTAACAAATAACAAAAATTATAAACATAAAATAAAATTATTAAAAGTAATTAGAAAGAAAAGAATTTCACTTAAATTTAAGGTAAAATATATAATTATGTATCCACGAATAATTAATCTTCATTCGACGTTTCAAACAGAGAAAGTTCCTCACTTCAATCTCCAGTGGCTGCATCTACTGCCATATCAGTTGTTCACATTTCTTTCTCAATTGTCTTTTGTATGATCAACAGCGTTCTTCCAGTTATGCTCAGTGACTTTCCTGAAAACATTCTGAAATAGTACTTTGACATCTGGTTATTTCTGGCTATGTCTTCTTTAATTTCAGCCCAAATGAGCTCTATAGGATTTAGCTTACAATGTTATGGAGGTAACCTTAAAACGAATTTCTTTTGTTATTTTTCCATTTCATCAACCACACAGGAAATGCTAGTTGGTTTGTGCAACTTAATTACTTGTAGGAGTTCCGCTTTCACCATCTCCTCATGAAATACTATATTATTTGATGCAAGCCACTCTTGCATAACCTCTTTGGTTGAAGATGTGCTTGGATGTTTTTATTTTTGCCAACTATGGTAGCTGGCATTATCTAAAACAATCGGTGATTTTTCGGGGATACGTGGTAGAATGTCAGAAAACCATTTTTCAAATATTCCAGAATTCATATCACTTCTATAAATCTTTTGCCCTTTCCTGATGGATTCTTTAGACCTGTGGATGAACCTCCTACAAAAGCTTGCCTCTTATGTTTGACTGTTTCATCCACCCAAGCTTTATTCAAGCTTCATCAATACGGTAAAATATACTTGTCGATTTTTCTCACTATACTTTTTTAATTGACGCAAATAATTTATTTGCCAAATAATTAGGTATATCAGCGTTTTCAACGCATAAAATAAAAATTTTATGTCAAACGTCAAATATTCTCAATTAGTGCCTTGCTGTGTTGTGCTCGTCTTTTTAGCAATATTTTCGAATTGAATCAATAATAGAAGAAATACGTCACATTTTTAATCTTCTGTCACTCCGTCGAGTTAAAAAATCAGACTATAAGTTTGGTTTGTCACCGACAGCTGTCACAATTTGAAGTATAATTCAAAAGTAGGCCACTGTCGCTAATCTTATTAAAGAATTTGCTTAAGGCGAATCTGGACATCCAAGTGTGCGACAGAGATAAATATATCGAAAAAGTATTCCGCGCTTTTTGGGAAAACGGTACGACCGATTTTGAAGTTTTAAACTGTATTTGTCTTAAAATAATGTTTGAAATTGCGCCAACGTTTTAATTTTTTTTATTTTCTATGTATTTAAATTTTTAAATGTTGTAAGTTTGTTATTAAAAACAATTTCTGAAATCGGCTCAACGGCGCATTTGAAGACCAATGTCTTAATGACAAAACTTTTTTAATTTTTGAATTTGGACTAATAATAACGCCTGAAACAGAAATATTCATTTTTCCTTTTCTTTTTCATCGTAACCTAACGCACAGACCGATGTTTGTTTTGAGGACGTATCTACGTACAGATGGTCTGCTATGGCATCACGTAAGGCATAAATATAAGGATATTCGATTCTGCTTTCAGTACTGTCTTTTTGTGTATTTTACACAACCCAACCTACTCCCTACCTATGTTTTAAATAAGTAGGAAATTCTTAAAATGTGTAAATGTTAATAATAGATAATGTATCTACTTTTTAGTAACGAGTAATAATTATAAATACTAAACCACTTCAATAATTTCCTTGATGCCAATGGTATTACGAAACAGAACATCAATAAAATGCAAATAAAAAAATGCACACAGCCATTTTTTCGACTGGGTAAAATGAACCTATAAATTACAATTTCTTTTATATCTGCTAACAATTAGATTACATACCTAGGTATCATAGTCATTTATATTGACCGCCCTAGAATTATTTTTGGATTTTGGCGCACTGAAATACGCAAAGACAAAGTAATAAAATGTCTAGGTAAGTAGATATGGAACTTACATTTTATACAATAGAATATTAAATCTTAGAAGAAGCTTTTTTCTTTTCGCACTGATACGAAGATGCTTTCGCCTTTTGAGGAGTATCTTTTATCCATTTTTAGATAATGCGGTTTGCTACTTGTAAGAAAGTAAATATTCTTCATACAATAACTGCAGTGCTAAGTCAGTTTCAGAGAAAAACTTTAGAGGTACTTGACTACAGGTGTGCGATGTCTGTGTGTGTGTTGAGTGAGGTTTGTATGTTTGTGACAGTGTGTGGCACCCTGACTCATTTATCACAAGTTATAGGAAGTTGTATTGTAAAATCATAGATACAGGTATAGAATAACACTCAATGAAACATAGCGAATACTCTAAACAATCTTAGCAATTGATTTTGGACACATGTAATATAGAAGGCAAACAATTCATACCATTCCAAAAGACAAGAGGTATCTTTCTTTTCGATCTGACTATCGCTTGAGGTTTATTCCTGCAATCACGTGTTCTACAAATGCTCTTCACATTTGTGCATACCTCGAGATAATTCAGTTTTCGGAAACAGCAGTTACTCAATTCAAAAAAATAAGTCACTGATTCTACTGATTTATAAGTAAAGAGTATATTATCAGTGCTATAAATAATTGTATTTCTGATAATAGTATTCTTTGTACCTAGTAAAATCAAAAAATTACTGATAGTATTGTTTAATTTGCATTTTAATTTTGATTTTTCTAAAAAAACCATAGATGAATAAGTGTTACCTATACATCAAGTTCATATGACAGAACTAACTAATGTTTCTGAAGAGATCTGATTACGCGAACCGGTATCATTTCTGTTAGCGCACTCAATTCGACGAGTATTACTACCGTCTAGTTATGGTGTCCCGGCGGACGAGAATCAAAGAAGAAAACGCAATTTCCTCTTTCGGACGCTATTGCTATCAGAACAGAAATGTAAAAAAAAAATGTTTTAGTATTAGTAAGGACCGCTGAACCGGTCGCCCATTGACCACTTTTTTATTTTTCCTTTTTTGGAAGCAAATAGAACCAAACAAAAAATTAAAAAAAAAGAAAATTAAAAAAATAAAACGTTGGCGCAATTAAATACTGTTAAACAATATCTTTATCAATATTAAATATTTTGATTGGTATATCTAACAACGCCGGAAAAAGATCTGCGCCATCTACTGGAAGAGAATCTCATTAAAAGGCCGTCCAGATTTGCCTTAAAAAGCAGCCTATACTCCAACCAGCAAAGTATTTGAAAACATAGTTGTTAAGACCAGTGCTGCTTCTTAAAATTTATTTGTTTAAGAATCTTAACTTAGAGTAGAATAAAATATGTTTTTTTCTTATCTCAAATAATCTATTTCTGAAGAAACATTAAAATAGGAATATCAGGAGCTAAAATATATCGAGATCCTTTTATAAGAACGAAGGTAATAACAAAAGATCCATATAAGCACCAGTCCTTCTCCTATTCAAAAGGAGCAGAGTCGATATAATATGCAAGTAGTATACAGAGGGGTCGCACTGACAAGAACCACTTCACAACTACATCATCAGTTCGTCCGTACAATGTTGAGCACCCACGTGGCCGCTTGTCGTTTTTCTTTTATATGTTAATCCGTACGTGCCCATGTTTCATATACGGGCGAAGTATAGATGCGTATAAGAGGCCGATCTTTTGCATCGACTGAGGCGAAAGAGAGAGAGAGAGAGAGAGAGAGACGGGAACACACGCCAACAAAGATCATAATAAGGTCTGTTGTATAAAAGTTTATGTGTACTTTACATAAAGTACATTCGCACACACACAGAGACGTTAGTCTTTATGTACGCGTTTTGTTTGCGTGTGTCTGCGTGCATGGTGTTGGGAGTTAGTGAAATGTGCTGATGTAAAATCGCACATGACTGCACATCAGTTGGGAGGCTCGATTTTCCTCTTGCTCTCCGTAATATAGATCGCCCCTTTAACAGCGGGATAAGAGCACATGGTCTTGCATTTTAAATACGGTCACATGTGTTTCTTTAATAGCGTGCGTTTGTAACGTTTGCTCTTTTTTCTTTCGTTGTATGTATGTATATGCACATTTAGTGTGCTAAAACTATTCTTTTACAACACAATTCGTTAATAGTAACAAAAGAACTTGATGCATCTTTACGAAGGTAATATCTACTTGTTGTACGATTAATTCTAGAATACCGCATGGTTGTCGCCTAGAGCTGTTTTGTTTCTTTTCTATTAAGGGGAGGTTTACAATATATATCGGAAAAAGTCCAAAAACTTTGAGCTTTTTTTTTCAGAAAAGGAAAGATATACGAAATACGGCTTTTTCTTAAAAATATATTGAAACTTGAACATTAAAAAATATTTTTTTAATGAAAGACCACTATATACGTCGCTATTTGTATCTAGATAGCAATGTGCACAGAAAACACGTCAAACTGCGTAAACTCTAGCATACGCAAAAGTGATCCGAATTGAAAATAAAAAGAAGAGTTAGAAATATTTAAATTTGTTGGAGGTTATACCTAAATTTAACCAAATAAGTCGAAAGCAAACAAGTGGCAGATACCTGGACTTTGATTTGATTATTTTCTATTTCTTTTGTGTTTATGTGGATATAAAATGTGGAATATGCAATTTTTAGTATATTATAGGTATAACCTCCAATAAAAACTGTTTACATTAAGAAACAAAAGAATTAAGTTGATATATTGAACACTTGAAGAAACTAGAACTTACGCAGATTTGAAAAATCATGTTTCGAGAAAAACGCGTTCAAAGTTTCTCAGCAAAAATTTTTACAAATAGTTCAACATACACTTAGTCAGCTATTCAGCACCATACATTAATCCTTCTTCTTCTTCATACTTCTGCATTTGCAAATTTGTTGCTTCCCTTTAGACAGCACAGCAAGTTTTGCAGCGCTGGACATACACTGCTCTGCTCGTTGTATGCGCTGACGATCAGAATTGATGATGAAATTTTGGCATCAAGTCCTACTGCAATTCCACCGCATTCGTTTATTTGTAATACAGAAAAGTAACCTTCATTGAATAAATTGCGGCAATGTAGGTAGCAAGTTGAATTGTTAGGGCCGCAGTGTAAATCTTTTGGAGCTAGTTTCTACACACATGAACTAACGAGTCGTTTCAGTTTTGACAATTTTTCCAAGCATCTTTGCAAGAAATCACTCTAGAAAAAACTTCATAAATCGGCCTAATAGCATCTTGATTTTTTTTTTTGCAAAAAGAGGCATGTATGAATGAAGCAAGCTCAACCTTGGCTTCTGCAACGCGCCCACTTACACAGGCTGTACACACTTTTGGCCAATAATGTGTCGTGGATCCGCGTCGTTGAACATTTATAATGAAATGTAGCCCAATAGCTGCCTTCATTTTTTATGCAGAATCTGTATGTTAATTGCTAGTCCACAGTACACTATTGTTAAAGTATCAATAACTTTGTCAGTCATTTACACAGCGCCCTCTCTTCAAAGTCCACTCATTCTTTTTTGTACATCTCCAACATGCTCTCTTTTTTTTTTTTGAACAGTAACATCTTCGTACGGCTAAAAATCACAAATTGCTTAAAAAGTTTCTTGTCTCAGTCGCCTATGCGAAATCGTGCAAATTTCTTTTAAGCATCGCATCGACTTCCATTTTTCCTGTGCTACCTGATGATCCGTAGGTGCGGTTACCTTTGCCATCATAATCTAGCCAGCTTTTATAAGAAATTTAGCGTAAGCAAGTGGCATCTGCAATAAATTGATATATTTATTTAAGTAGTTTTCTAAAGGTGGAAAGTGTGTTTTAAGTAAAAGAAATATTGTTAGAGTAAGTTTCTTCAAATGTGCGTTTTTATTTCGGATCTATTGCTTCATATTATTGTAATATAATAGCTACTCTGTCGCTTATTTGTGATCCGACTGCAGTGGCATTTCTAATCATTAAAGACAACTATACATACACTAACAAACAATAAGTATGATATTTCGACCCGAGCAGCCCCGAGTCGAATATAGTGTAATATTGTGTTCGGTACATCCGCTCTTTTAATAAGCGTAGCGGCTTAAACAAATGCGAATATTACGAAACGCTTTAACCATGTATTTATATATTTGGAGCTTTCAAAAAATGCAAAAAACCAAAAATCGATTTTTCCAGTCAAATACATGTAAACCTCCCCTTAACAATATAAACATTGTTGATGCAACTAATAATTAAATATCAGTCCAATTGACACAAAGCTCTGCTTCTAATTCATTCTTAACTTTTTGGATGCCCTTGCATATTGTTGTGGAAAGGAAAGCCGCAGATTAACCACATTTCGCCTGTATACAGGGTGTATCAGATATAGAGGTAAATATAATAATATGTAGCAGCTGTAATCATATACAACCAAAAAGACTTAATGCACAGGGGGTCTATCTGTAAGCATTAACGAGAAAAAAATATTTTATAAATGCCGTGGGCTAAAGCCGCACCTGTGCCCAACCTAAATGCAGTCCCGAGTATACCCCCACATACCACTATCATTCAGCCATTACCGCTGTTAGTTTTGTGTGGATCGTCACTTGGAGTACAAGCCACTTTCGAACATTTTATTTAAATTCTTACCGTTCGAAAAAACGATCCTTTTCAGACCATCATGATTTCATATAAAGAAAATCGAAGCTTGATGTATCGGCAAAAGCGCGGAATGTTATAGATTCATTTTCGCGCGATAATCATAGTAAAAGGCGTGTTTGCAAATTTTCTGTATCTACAATTTGTTTCTGTGTAATCGATTCAATTCAATTTTGCGTTATATGATTAAATAATCCACAAAGAAATAACTCAGTTCATGTGGTACCGTTTATTAACACTAACTCTCGATTCGACAAATCTAACTGAAGTCGTATATCCGGTATATATGACTTACGGTATACCATTAAGAAACATACTAAATGATGCAATGTATTATACCATAATACACGTTTAGCGGGTGCTTAAACATGACGTTTCTTTGCATCAGGCCCGGACTAAGATTTTGGCTCTAAATTTTATTTTTTTTTTAGTTCTTTAATGATGAAATGCGGTTTCGGTGGGATTGTGCTATATGTCGTGTAGATTTAAACCGCAAGCAAAATTTACTTTTTTATTTGGTACATCCTGTATAGTAAATAGCGAATCAATAGCCACATTCTCATGCCTGTGTGGCCAATAAGCTGCTAGAATCGGCTGCTACAGAAGGCATGCTTGAAATGCCTTCCAACATGATGTGTACTTGACCAGTGATCGATGCATATTTCACGACCTTCCTTCCCAATAGAGATGCAATGATAGACTCCTGTTGGTTTGCGCATGAATCGAAAATCGAGTAAGGTGTAGGCGCAGAAATATTACAACCTTGGACAACACACAACGATTTTCAGGAAGTATATAGGCATTGCGGTATGTGCTAGAGATTTTGAATAAAAATCAAAATGATGTTTGTCAAAACAACCTTGGACAACACACAATGATTTTTCAGGCTGAAACATATTGCGCATTGCGATATGTGCTAGAGAGTTTTGAAATAAAAATACTAATACTGCTACAAAAAGTAGTAGCTTTTTCAAACTGCTAACCATAAGTAGTGGAAACAGGTTGTAGCTGCCAACGTAAAGAAGCAATTTTATACGATATCACTACAATTTAATTAGTAAACTGGTACATTTAGTTGTGTATTGATAAACTGAACCTCAGTGCATATACTTGGCTTCTAATTTGCTCTTTTCGAATGTTAACTGTTTTCCAAATTATAAAGTAATGGACACACATAAACTTAAAAATTTATTTCGAAACATGTCACGTGACCATTAAGTATGGTGACAAATTATAAAAAAAAAAAACACGTTTAAAAATAGTGAGATTAGAATAACATGAATGGCAAAAAAGTCGCTCAGAATCAATTTTGAAATTTTTCTGAACTTGGTTGTTACATTTTTTTACACACACATTTTTTTCAACTCCTGCATAACTAACAGATAAAAACTAAAAATTAGGTTTCCGGTATGATCCTTACTGTTGCAAAGAAGCATCGTAATGATTTTTTTTTATTAGTATTAAAAATGTTTATAATATACGGAGTATCCCAGCCCAGAGGTTCCGATCTTTTTTAATAAAATTAGACTTGCATTTATCTTGCTTTTATAGTAAATTTGCAATTATTGAACCTACATTATAATTGTTTATCAATTCCAGCTTTACATCAGGAAACTTCAAATTTAACAATTTAAGTGGAATATGCTGTATATTTTGACACGTAGATATGAATTTTATTTCTAACTTTGGAAAAGTATCACTTGTCACTTTTTGTTTCTTTGGTTTGATCGATTGAATTTTTCTTTCTCAATCTGTAATATAGATAGATAGATAGATAATTTTATTCGGGTGACAAAAAAAATCGTATGCACATGTCAGACTAGAATTAACGAAGAACATTAAACATTAACAACAGACAAAGATATTAAACATTGACAACAAACAAAGATACAAGTACAGGTCCGAAGCCAGCGACACACGCTACTATACACCCACAGTAGTTACATTACTAATGAATTCCTGTATTTCATAGTAAGGATTATCTATTAAATGTTTTAATCACTTTTTGGAACATTATGTCATTAAGATCTTTACATTTAATAGGAAGTAAATTATATAGTTTTAAAGAAATATATCTAAATGTTGTTGTATGTTTTTGGTTAGTCTAAATTGTGGGTTAGGATATAGTTTATTCCTGGTATCGTACACCGTCTGGCGATAGCAATAGTCCAAGTTATTCCTGCAGTACATCAGACATTTTAAAATATATTGATTAGTAATTGTTAAAATTCGAAATTGTTGAAAAAAGGTCTGCAAGGATCTCTATTGTTGATGTTTGAAATTATTCTGATTGCTCTCTTTTGTAAGCTCGCAACGGAGTGGAAAAGAGCATAATATGCCATCAACAAAGCACCTTTGGTAATAACACCTACTAAATTTCTTAAAATATATATGACAGTTGATAGACGAGCGGGTAGGGCATCCACATGTGCTCCCCACGTCAATTTTCCGCCCAAGGCCAAACCGAGACACTTAACAGGTGCGTTATTAGAGTGATCCATACAAGGATTTAAGTTAAAGACAATTTTTTGTGTCTTATCTCTGTTGAGGCACAAATTAATACTTGCAAAATAAGATTCAGCTTGCTTAAGAGCTTCCTCCGATAGATCATTAAGCTGTTCTATTTTCTTATGACTTATTAAAACGGTAGTATCATCGGCATATGCTACGTGTTTAACATTTACAAAATCACTGATGTCGTTAACATAGATAATGAAAAGAATGGGCCCTAAGACGGAGCCCTGAGCGACGCCATACAAATTATGTTTCAAGGATGATGTTTCGTTGTCTTTAATAACACACTGATATCTGTTTTTAATGAAACTCTCAATAAATGAAATAGGGGGCCCTCTAATTCCGTAATGGGCTAGTTTTTCCAATAATAAATCATGTGATAGACAGTCGAATGCTTTGGTCAAATCCAAAAATTCATCCATGACTACCCAATTCCAATTCATCTGTAATATATGTAATAATGTCCACTAGTGAGCTTATGGTTGATCTACCGGAACGGAAGCCGTATTGAGAATCACTTAAAACATTTTTGTTTTCTAAATATTTAACAAGTCTATTTTTAAAGGCAGTTTCTAATAACTTAGATAATATGGGTACAAGCGATATAGGTCTATAGTTGTTCGGCGAGGAATGATCGCCCTTTTTTAAATATCGGAGTAACTTTATTTCTTTTTAAACACTCATAGAGTGTCACAAATATGCGCTAAATATCTTCCTATTAACTGTCAACATAACACGAAGATGTTGCAAATGTCTACGCCTATTAAGTCGCAACAAAGTGCACTCTGACACAAAGATTTTTAATAAAAAGTAGTCTTGGGCTACTACCTCAGGATAAGAATTCCATAATTGTGTTATTAATTAGGTACTAGATTTAGTAGTTATTTATTCCAGTGTTGCGATTGATGAATGAGGTTTTGATATCCTATAAATTATCTATTCTTTTGGCTTGTTTGTTTAGTCTGTTCCAATGCAATCCTATCGGTGAAATAATATCGATAATGCATAATTATATTTTCTGCATTTCAACATTGCTGGCAACTATTGACAAGTCCTTTAATTTGCAACAACATCGAATGGTGTTTACCTTTGTATGTATATGTATTTATTTTTGTCTAATAGGTAGACTGTTTATATTGTGAGGATATTTACTCCTAATATGTACTACCTATACATATTTACACTTTCCTGGATGTTATATAGCGCTTATAAGCGCTGATAAAACTTGTTTTGCACTGGCATCGATATTTTAAGTCACTTTCCGCAAATAAGCTAATAGCGATATTAAAGTTTGATTTCTTCGAGTATGCAAATGTTATTTGTATAATCTGCACAAATGCGTCTTCTGATAACAATAAATTGTATAATAAATGTATATGAAGATAGAGGTTACAATAAGTCTTGTATATTTAATTTGTATATGGTTATTTTAAAAATTGTAACAACAGAAAGCAGGAAGAAATCGCTTTGAAGCATACACTGGCTACAAGCATCGGATTTTGATAAAATTTTGCATCGGGCATGTAGAGCCATGAAAAATAATCGAGCAGGCCGTATATTTTTTTTAGCTGCTGATATTTACTTGTAGGGTAGATACAGGCCCCTAAAATTACACCTTAAAACACATTTTCAACGATGTCTTTGGAACTACACGGAAAAAATCTCTTGGAAAAATATACAATATTGTAGAGAAAATATTGTGGCAGTAATTAGCATAATTATGTAACCTTATCACAGATTTTTGTTAATTATTACATGTTGTTTTCGCAAATAATACTTTAAAATTGTGGTTAAACTTTTGTTGTATAATTTCACACAACTGCGACATTTTTTTCAGCAATGTTTGTGTCGAGACGTACACGACAAGATTGTGACAATTTTTGACACAAAACTTCCTATTTTTTCGATATTTTTGTTTCTAAATAAGTGGTCTAATTCAAATACACCAATGGCGAATTAGAATAGCAAAAGCTAACAATGAGATACTGCAGTCGTCAGAGGGCGTTATTCGAGTACAACGCCATCAAATTTTTAACGGATAGTCAGTTTATATCATAGTTTACACGGCCATTTGAGCATTTTGAGCTGTTTGACGTGGTTTTATGCACCTATTAGATATACCTAATTTTCGGAGCGATGAGGAGTTTGTTGTAATCAAAGTGAACAGTGAAAACTGAAAAACTACTGGATGTGTTTAAAGGTAAAACAAATTGAAAGTTTAATATTATAGCATGGCATAAGTAGGCACATATGTCGGCAATATATGTAAACATATTTGTCTTAACTGTAAACCATATAAATTTAATTTAATCCAACAATAAGTAAATATTTCTACTAGTGGCTGTATCTTGCCGGGTGTGTAACTTACACTGGGTGATGGTTCAATTTTACTAACAATACTTCTTAAGAATAACTAAGAGTATAATTTTACGCTATTTTCCATTGCTTATGATAGAGAAACACATTCGTGTTATCTAATTTTAACTCATTTTGTTTTAGATACGAGTAAATGAAAATGCTTCAAGAATTTAACTTCAGATGACATTAAGGAGCTTCTCTGTATTGGGTGTTCGAAAAACTAATCGAGGCAAATTCAAGGAATACTTTTCAATTGTACAGGTATCTTCTGAACTCTATACGTAAACACAGTTTAGTTCACCAAATCAGAGTCATGTCATATGCGCCTGCACATCATACCACGAGTTATTGCGGATTTTCTGATTGCTAAATGGTGTGTTGTTGAAGTTTTTTTTTTTGCATAATGTATAAAAAATATATTTACATGTCATATGTTTATCACACTGTTATATTTTAATATTAATTATTATTCATATACGAATAAAATTTTGCATTTAAATGCGTTATTATTGATACAACGCCTAGTACTCTTTACTACAAAATTGTAGTGTTATCTGAAACAATACTGTTGTATGTTTTCACACAGCAGTAAACAGTAAGAAAATTTATATTAAATTTTACTTCCTGATAAGGTGAATTTTCGTACAATATCTGTAACTATAAAAATGTACACACTATTGTGTCAACGCTTGAAATAGATTTTTCAGTAATTTTTACAAGCAATATTGTATTTAATAGAAATACAATCGTTTATCAAATTTAGATAGTTGTAACACTGAGAGAAAAGAATGCGTTAACTACAATAATACTATGTTACACAAAAGGTGTTATGCAACAATTTTGTATTTAATCCACTAAAATGAGTCATTTGTGCAACTATTATTTGTGTTAAAAATCTGTTGACTGAAAAACCTTAATGGTTGAAGCTAGATATCTAAAAGTTTTTGTTTGGACAGAACAAAAATGGTAATGTTAAAAAAAAAAATCTTAGTAGTTGAATGAAAACATTCATAGCATAATGTTGAAACTAAAAAATGGTTAACTTAACCAAAAAAGGTGTTTGCGCTTTGCGCACCTACATATGTAGATCTTAAAAGTATGCCTATATACTACGTTATCCGTTTTATGTATAGTAATTATTATGTAGAGAGTTCTTTTGTAAAAAACAATATCATAATTACAATGTATATTATTTCTACTATAGGTTGTAATACAATTTAGTAATTCAATATTTGTATATTATGGAATGTACCTACATATATTAATGTAGGTATATTACCTATACCGTCAGACACTCATTTGATCAATGTGGTGTGATTTGATCGCTTGCTTGCGGTCAAAAAGCACATTGTTTTCGTTCGTGGCTCTTGATATAATAATAATAATAATAATAATAATAATAATAATAATAAATATCGTGATATTTTGTGAGTTCTAATACTAGTACAATACCAACATATTTTTTAATTATTACATACCTATTTTACATATATTAAATGGAGGACGAGTGAGTAAAAGAATTATTAATCCAGTGGGGATTTGAATATTTAACTTCAGTGTTTGCAGGTAAGCACATTTTGATTTTTATGGATGTTTTTGCAAATGAACGCCATATTAGCTATTAGCACATAATGCAACGGTATACTTCATGTTTGAACGGGTATATTAAGACCCAGAATATATCGTATTTAAGGTTGTAGAATACATTTTCATAGGTATAGTGCGTACCTACCTACCTGGAGGTTCTGGACATAGAAACAATCCACGCTCGGAAGGCATTCAAATATATTTGTAAATACATGTTTTTAGGCATTACTTTTAAATACCTACTATTATTGTAAAGTGTACTTACATATTTCATACTTTATAACTGTTGTGAAGTTATTAATAAATATATCAACCTAATTTAGTCATATTTTGTTTCCAAACAATTTGTAATTAATAAAATATCTAAAATATTCAAAATGAGATTATTTGTAATTTTTCTTTCAAATCAACCAAAAATAAAATGTTTGCATTGACACTCTTAATTTTGTGCACTCAATACGTTTTATTTGCTAATGTAACCATAAAGATGCATTGAAGAAAGAATTTGTTTTTGTAGTTTCAACACAATTTCGAAGTTACGGGTAAGCAGCAATGCTAGTTAAACAAAACACTTCTTTGTTGTTCTAACATACTTAGAGCTGTATTAAGAAATCAAAACCAATGTTACATCAACTAAACTGAAGTGTTGCATTAACGATTAAACTTGCTTAAATTGAAATTGAGGGTTCAGTTGAATCAACGAGTCTATTATTTTTAAGTTAACAAATATATTTCAACAAATTTCAATCTAACAATAAATTTCGGTGGGCCGTATTTAATGCAAATTTTTTGGTTGGTTATGCGTATTTTGGTTAAATCAATGCATTTCTTTCCCTCAGTGTAGCCAGTCGTATTCCCACGACAAATTGTAGTTAACTGTTCTACAGTTGTTGGTTTTTTGACAACAATTTTTTTCCGTGTAGAAGAGATATTGATTTGAACTAAAAAGGAAACTGTTCTTCTTGGCAATTCGGACATTTTGGTTTAACAAGGGGATCAGCGGTGCATGATGAGGGTTGTAAGGGGTTAATATAAGAAGAAACTTTAATCCCACCACTACGTAAATTAGAAATTCATATTTTCCGTTCTAATCCATAAACTACATTAAAGATTTGTATATTCAATAAATGGTATCCTTTATTACCATAACAATTGCCTCAATCTTTTTAACATTCAGTTAATATCATATGGTTTACGGCATGCCACCACTCAAACCTTCCATTCTATCATCATCTAATCTAAACCTTAAACGGACCGAACACCAACTCACAAACTCGCCTTAATATTTAGATTTATGTTTTCCTACATATAAAACAGTTTCAGCCGCTCAATTCGCTTCCATTACACACCATACGAATCTCTACACTATGACGTACTACGGTCTCTATAGACTATAAACCTTTATATTACGTGTAATATACACACATACCCTTCGTATATCGACGACACAACATTTATGGTGACTGTTTTACGACGGATATCCTACTTATTTGTAATAGACTGTTTCCCGGGAATAAATGCATCCATCGCATGGGTGTATGTGTATTGTAGCGTACGTAGGTATATCTCAACATGTTTGTCTTTTTTTAAATAGACGTCCAGTACAATGACTTTTACCAGCATCTTATTAGACCTGACGGTTTTATTTAGACAGCCAAGGTGGAATGAATATTTTGTCAAATTAATAATAAAGATAATAGTTTTCAATACACCGTGTGTAGAATTAAATAACCTCGCTTCTCAACCTTTGTTCGATTATTGATATAAAATGCGAAATGAAAACGCAAAGGAAGAAATGAAAAAAAAATCGCTTATATTTTTAGTTTGTTTTCGGCTTGTGACGTTAGAGAAACGGACTTCAAATATCCGGTAGACGAATATTTATAAATAATGCTACCGATTTAGAACACTTGCCCTCCTCTCTGTTGCATTCGGAATATTATACTTGCGGTTTCAATATATGATTACATATATACCTAATGCCAACATACACACGTAATTTTCTTCGAAATTTCTGCAAAGTATGGAGAGAAATATGAGGAACAGTTATAGGTGTATGGTTTCGCTATAACCTTCGCGAGGAAATGTTTCTTTTAAATAAGAAGCTACGTGTAATCAAATAGAGAAAAAACATCTGATCAGTAAGAAATTTTGTTAATAATATAAAATTAATAATTAACGATTACTTTCTGCCTTGGTATTTGTAATATGTGTATTTGTCTAAAACGCAAACTTTCATTACAATTTTCTGATTTGGAAGGGACAAATTTTATTACGATTTGTATATCATACCTGGATCTTACCCCTATCCACCTTGTGGTGGAGGGCGCGACAAGAAAGAACCACACTCAAAATGATCAAGGAAGGAACAATTAGGCATAGGCCTCAATATCTTGACAATAGACGTTTTCGATTGTACACAGCTGGTTAACTAATGAGTTCGAACCATGACGTGATAGGTAAGAACCGGGTATTAACAACAAGTTATCCTATCGAATGTAAACGGTTATACAGGTTTGGTTATTACTGTTGTAGGTTATAACATTGGGCTTTAAATTTTCGAAATACTAACGTTACACTAGCATTTTTTTTACGAAATGTGAGAATTACTGAAAAGGAAATATTTGCGTCTTGCATTAGGCTGTTGGACGATATCACACATTCTCCAAACAACAGTTTGAATGTTTTGCCTGTCATTTTAAAAAATTGTGCATATAAAATTATTCCTTTATACGAAAGAGTAAGACATGAGAGAATACCAGATTATTTCGAAACTTGGGTTAATAGATATCTGGCGTATGATTTTTATATGCATTTTAGAATGCAAGTCGATACATTTCAGTGCTTAGTCCGTCTAGTACATTCAAATTTTACAAGAAAAAATATAGGCGGATGCATGGCAGTGTCATTAGAAAAATGTCTCTTGATGAGGCTTTAGTATTTAGCGAAAGGAGAGACAATTGCGTCTATTGCAGATCGCTTTAATGTTGCAAATACAACAGCATGTGTATTAATAAATGAACTATTAGAATGTATTGTAAAACTATCAAGTAAGATAATTATTTGGCCCACGTCACAGGAAGCTATGTTTTTCAGTAGCCAGAAATCGCTGGATTTCCTGGTAAACTTCAATTTTTTTACTGATTTAGAATACGCACATATTCAGTAATGCAGTTGACGATATTAATTAAAATAATTAATATTAATAGAATGTCGCTCATAAAAGATTATTCAATTAATAGTGTAGTTGTAAAAGTGTCCTATATCGCATAAGCCGTATTTTTTTAATTTGCCGCTATTAATGGCCTCCTCAAAAAATTCATGCATAAACTTATCATCTGCAAATGAAATTTTATTAAGAATAAATGTAAAACACATATCTTTATATTTACCGTGGTTTATTTTATCTATAACTATACTATCAGTTTCTTCAAACACAACATTTATATTATTATAATTATAAATTTAAGCAACATTTTTAATACTTTTTCTACGACTGATGAAAACTTAGGATTGACACCTGTTATAAACAGCTGTAAACAGTAAGAAGAGGTTATGTATATTGCTAAAAACGTTTAATACCCAAGTCCCGACTCCGGTTAAAATTGGTTCAACCAGGTTGGAACTGTGACGTCACGAAAAACACAATCGAATACTATTGGTTATAACCGAATGATACCTGGTTAAAACCAATGTACAATCGAAAACGTCTAATGATAAAACTTGGGATATGCTCCGGGCTGACAGGTGAAAAAAAAACCTAGCGAAAGAAATTACCACAAAGCTTAGCAAATGAAAATTAAGCTTTTTACGTAAAGATGACATAGGGAAAATAAGCCATAAGGAAACATAAAGAAAGATACATCTCCTTTAAATCTATCAGCGATTGCCGGCATTTATAGATTCTAAGAATTATTTTATTATTGAAAGCTAAACACTGCGAATGTAAATCTAGCCGAAAAGGCTATGGCATCTTTGTTGCATAACATCAAAGGGATAATCTTTCGAAATGATTGTCGGCATATATACCTTTCGTTTGTTGTTTATTTTAGCCATCGATTACTCGCAGGTGACCAGATAGTATAATTTGTGCAAATATTTAAAATGTGTTCGTGTATAATTACTTAATTTACTTCAATTGCAAGAAACTGTTTATTTTTTGAGTTTTATACGAATTTCTCTTAATATGGATGTATAAAATAATCTATCAGATATAAATGCCAAATGGCAATTTATATTGAAAAAGTCTAAAAAATATGGAAAAATCTTACACGTTTTAGAAAAAATTGTTACCCTTATTAAAGAAAAAATAGTTATTCTTTTTTAATGTTTTATTTCTATTGCTTTTTATGACGGCACAAATCGAATTATATTTATTGGAATTTCTGCATAAAATGTGGATTAGATGTTTTGAGTTTTAAACTTTAATAATTATGTATTTACAAAAATTTGAATACAGCCTCAAAATTGAATTCTAAGCAACTTTTTCAAATAACCATATCATGTCATCTAACCTCACTTTTTACAGATTCACGGCATATTTTTTAAATTTACCGCCACACTAGTGGTCACCTGACGTGTGTCAAAATAAATTTTGGGGTTTCTAGACATGCACAACCTATCCCCCAAAAAAAGTTTTAGTATATTTTAATAATAAAAAAATCTCCAATATGTTGCAATATTTATGCCGGTCACTGTATATAAAAGTATGTCGTTATAATTTTATTTTGGTCTTCTAGGGATTTTTTCCATAGAAACTTCCCTCAAATGAATGAGAAATAAGCAAGGAAACCGCTTCTTTTTCAATATTCTTACTTTTCATATAGTATATCTGCTGTAGATAACTAAACGAATAAACTGGCATCGATATTTATAAAGGTGAAAGACATATAAAGATTGTGAACATTGATTTATTGATGTAAAAAATAAGTGAAATATACACCCTATTATAACTAAAATAACACAATTTAAACCAAAACGGCCTACAAAAATAAATTAATGTTTAAATATGTTTATTATAAATACTAATATAACACACCCAGGTAACTAATGAGAACTAAAGTTAATGGCAATTGAAATATAAGAAGAAGAAAAAACGAACAGTTGATTGAAATAAAATTTCGACGTAAACAAGAGAATTAGAAATCAGAATTACTGTATAAAATCCTTTGGTGGCAACTACAAAGGTTTTAATTCCGGGCAAGCCGAAAAGGTCGCGGCATCTTTGTCGCGCACTTTCAAGACGATAGCCCTCTCCGTCGCAGATTACGATGGCATTGCATGTAGTAGATATGTTAGAATTACGTCTACGAATTCATTTTATTCATGGAGACTTTCGGTTAACTAAAAGTGGAAAAATTGGAAAATATTGTGAAGAAAAAGCAGCTAATACTCAGTTATTACAAACCCATTTTTTCTTAAACTGAAAAATTTCATTAAGCCGAAAAACTTCTAACTATAGCCAGATTTGTGGAAAATCCTGTATAAGTTTGAACTGTTGCTACTTGATTTTACTATAACCACTAATAGTTGGTGATAAATGACTAAGATTAGGTGATGTAAATTAACAAGATATTTCGAAATATCTTTCGGACGACTGTAATTAAATGTACGCTTTAGATGTTTATCGTAAAATCTCCCAGTTACAATGACTAATTTACCCATCTACAAGTCGACCGCGTGCACACTGTATGCATACACATACATACAAACAAGAACTACTAAAAATGAGTAAATTAGTTTTAATTGCACTTATAAACTGATTTATAATGCTTCCTTCCTTTTTTTCTCACAATTACCTGTAGGTAAACTTCTCCAGAATCACCGGAGATTCGGTTGTTATTATATTCGAAGAGGGCCGATGTGTTGTGTGTGTGTATACGCCGCGCGCTTAAAACAAAAAGATTGCCGTGCGTTAACAACGAATCCGTAAAGTCTCGGGAACTTCCTGCGTCGGTTTCCAGTTTCCGCTTCTACATCCTTGGACGGCATCCGCTCCCATTCGTTTAATTGTTATTATTGTGAAGAGTGTATTCGCCGTGTAAGGCGTCGAAATAAATTTTAATAATAATTATTGTTGCTATTTTTCGCTTAGATGTTTAGCAGCTGGTTTTGGGCGGTTTAGTATTTAAATCATTTGCGGAAAAGTTAACAGCGCATCCGATTAAATCAAATTTAAATCGAAATTGGGGATATTCAATCAATTCTTGTCGACCATGGTTTCATGATAAATATAGGAAAAGGTATTAAAGACATTGATAATTGAAGAGCTCAAAATAACAACAAGGCACATTTTGAACAAAATTCCGTTATCAGTAGAATTCGTTCTGTGAAAAGTGTCACAAGCCAAAGAAAGGAACTTTAGACTATACATTCATAGATGGCGCTTTAATTTCATCGTTTCCTTCTTTAACCACCGCAAAATCTACTTAATTTTGTTGCAATAACGTAACAAGCCTCAGGAAAAGCAATATGGCGGGCAGCATTAGCTGTAGCGGTATTAAAAGAAAACTGGTGTTTTCTGAGGAAAATAACGAAGAAAGCGATGTAGTGACAAGGACAAAGATTAGTTTGGCGTAAGTGTTTCCAGCAAGAAGAGCAGTGTTTTCGATAATGGGGTAAGTGACATTTTGTGTGGCTTATGCTCTTTTTAACAAAAATTTGACACTTTTGTCTTAGGCTTTGGGTTTCAATTTTCCTTGTTCATAATGTTGTTTAGTGAAACATCACACACATATTTTCAAGGGAACGTTTATATGAACTGATCAAATTAAGAAAAGAGATACCTATCTGCATTTTAATGAATCAAAATATGAACAAATGTGTTGTGGCCTATTATCTTCCTACCCACACACTTTTTTTTTTTTAAATTTGTGTAATTACCACTCTTTTTTTTGCTGAAGGATGAAGCATTAGATGAAGACGACACCACCAAAGGACTTAAGAATACGCCAGTGAAAAATGAACCAGCAAGGAAGAGGCAGGCTAATATTGAAAGTATATAGAAAGAAAGTGAAAGCTCAGCACAAAAGAAACTTAGGACAAGATTATACCACTCCAAAAAGAACGTATCATGCACCAAGAACTTTAGCTCCATCATGTAATTGCAAGAAGAAATGTCCTATTGAAAACCTCGAAACGTTTGATAAGTCGAATGCTTATATATATTATATTGCAAGGGTGATATTACACTGCGCCCTAAAAGATCTATTGTGTCCCCTGTTTACAGCTGGCCTTCCAATCCAATTCCTTTCAGAAAGTGTAGGATATCAGAAGACCCCAAGTTAGGTAAGTCTCTCTCTTCGATTTCACGTGCTCCCAGGTGCAACGCCCTTGAGTTGCACAGTGTTACACAATTTGAGAGGAGATGGATGCCATCCTCTTCCCCAAGCTGCTCCAGTCGTTTTGCTCCTCCCTTTGTTCCTTCCTTGTGAGGTACTCTCACTTTGGAAGTGGAAGGCTTTCTTATGGAGGTCCTGCTCCAATTCCTGTTTATTAGCGGTGTCGTCCCGCTAATAAACGTCCTTCCTCCATGGTTGATCCCACGAGTAGCTAGGGAAGAAAAGGTCCTCCACAGAGCCCCGCATGCAGAGGTAAGGCTAAATAATACAATGGGTTGCGCCAGGTGCCCCAAGGTTGGACTAATAGACTGGTCTTCTATCCAGCCACGCATCCCATCAGCCTAGTCCGCCACCTTAGGATTTAGGTTTTTGTTGAGGTTGTCTCCTCTCGGTCCGTGCAGTTAAGCCAAGATACCCCCTCCCCCCAGCCGAATGCTTATTCTGCTGGAACTATCAAGATTATTGGTGAAAGGCGCACACACCCTAAAGAAAACTAAAAAGCATACAATAAATTATTATTGCTAGTAAATATTATAATAATCATTGTTTTCTATATGTTAGTACCTAGAAAAGTACGCAATATATAAACCAAACAGTAAATATTAAATATTAAAAGTTTATCTTCATCTGGTTCGCATTTTGCAAAATGAGGCAAAATGCGAACAAAAAGTTAATAAAGTGTTTGTGTGATATAAGAATTTGCAGAGGATTGAAATAGCTACATAATAGAATCTTTACATACGATGTGGTAATAATAACAGGCAGTGAAAAACAAAGAAAATTTGAACATATGGAAAGGAAACATGGAAGAAGAGGGTATGACAATAAACATAGAAAAAGCTAAAATCCTCGGAAATCAGAATGTTGAAACTAAAATTGAAATAAATGACACTAAAATAGAGCAAATAAGAAATTTAAATATTTAAGAGTAACATTGGAAGAAACAGGAAAACAAGGTGCTGGAATAAACGATTGATAAAACAATCAAGTACTACGCAATAAACCAAAAATTTATTAATAAAAAAGACAAAAAAGACAAACCTATAGTAGTGTTATGAAGAAAGCCAAGAAAAATAAGATTCCACTATTTTAGGACATTTGGAAACACATTTCAGTAGTTCAATACCTGCTAGTTCTGAAGATTTGGGACCCTGAAAACATCTGAAAAATTTTGAAGTAAAACAGGATCCATTTTTAGGAATTCTAATCCAATCTAGATCACAAGAAATGAATTGCGACATATTTTTTTGTAATACTTCAACGAATGTTAGTATCTTTTTATTTAAAATAATTTGAAGGGACGATAGTTCAGTTGAGAGGGCATAAGAAACAGAAGCAATAATTACTATTAATGGACGGAACGATTGTCGAAATTCTTTCTCATTTAAAAAAATAATAATTTCTCTGAGTTCCAAACATCTCAATAAAACTTTTCCACTATTGCACCATCGAACTGGCGATGGTTAATTCGCCGAGAGCCAATAAAGTTAACCACTGCCACAACTGGTTCAATAATGCAAAACAGATAGAGGTGTTTGATGAATTGTGCAATGACTTATTGAAAGCTTTGCACAAAACAAAAATACTTGGGCAGTATCAACAATGACTGTTGACTCATCAAGAACTAATAAAAACCACTAGACATTTTTTGCCTTCTCCATTAAGAAGCGTATTGTGATAGTCTCAATTTATCTGACAGTCGCTTGAGCTGAGAGGTCAACAGAAAAACAAACCCTCTTCTTTGGGCACACTTCTTCAGCTTTATTGCAAATCTATTCATGAATATTTCAAATTTAATTCTAAATAAGGTTAGAAATTTTATTACGAAGTACGCCGAAAGCATTCATAGTAAATGAATTAACCGGACTTATTTACTGCGACATCAGTTGACTATCAGTCGGTGAATAGCAGATGTAGATACCTCCCGGTACAATAATTTTCGTAAACCCTTATTGTGGGTGAGAAAAACTATCGGAGAGCTGAATTAACCGCTTGGTACTTACAACTTACGCCGGCCGGATTGAAATACGCAGCCGGCCGGATTTGGCCCGCGGGCCGTAGTTTGGCGACCCCTGCTATAGACCATCAAATTCTACTACATAAAATAAGTTCTTTTGGTTTTGTTCCTCCAGTTATTAAACTCCTCGATTCTTATTTGAGTGAACGCAGATGTTACGTTTTTTACAATGGTTTCTCTTCCTACGAGTTCATTCCCAGCTCTGGAGTTCCTCAAGGCTCCAATTTAGGTCCTCTTCTATTCAACCTATTTATCAATGATTTACTACTTTCTCTTTCCTGCCCTGTTCTTGCCTATGCTGATGACGTTAAACTTTATCATCAAATTAGCACAGAAAATGACTCGCTTATCCTACAATCTAACCTTGATAAACTGGTAGCTTGGTGACATCGATATAAGCTACGTGTTAATATTAACAAATGTTACATATCGTCTTTCACTCGTATAGCATCACCTTTAACTTTTTCGTATCATATCGGTGACATCTGTCTTCAAAGAAAATCAGTTATTGCAGATTTGGGTGTTTTGTTCGATACCACATTCTCGTTTAAACATCACATCGCTAAGATTTGTTCCGAATCTTCAAAATCTTCGGGTATTATAATGCGTATCTCTAAGAATTTCCAGGATATACACACGATCAAAACTTCTTTCCAAACTTGAATACGCAGCGTTAATATGGTATAGTGAATATCTACAACTCGATCGTATCCATCGTAAATTCTTAAAATTTTTATCCTACAAACTGGATGGTGTCTATCCCCCAAGAGGTGTCCCTTCTACTGACCTCTTTACGCGTGATAATATGTCGTCATTAACTTTGAGACGTGATTCATTGTGCCTAAATTTTTTACATAAACTGTTAAACAATACCACAGATTGTCCTTTCCTCCTACAACGCATACCCTTCCTTGTTCCTCGTATCCCCTCTAGAAATCAGTGCTGTTACCGTATACCGACTGCTAGGACCAACTGTTTGCGAAGAAGGCCAATTTCTATTTTATGTGGGCATCGATGATATTCCCTGTTCTGTTATAAAGTCGGTCACAAAACGGATAGCCGAACCTCTAATGTATGCAATAAACGCCTGCCTATCTCAGGGAGTTTTTCCACGTGATTTGAAGCACACTAAAACTATATTTATCCATAAGAAAAATGATACTACACTTATTAATAACTATCGTCCGATCGGTTTACCATCTGTATTCGCGAAAATATATGAAAAAATTATTAACAATCGACTGATATGTCCAAAGCATTCGACGTTATTTCCCACTCTGTTCTGCTTCAAAAATTATCGCGCATCGGGATTCGGGGCGTGGCACATGATCTCTTTAAGCAATACCTGACAGATCGCAGAACAACCGTTTGTTTGAGGGGTAATGCACACAACACCGTTAGGTCATTCTACTCCAAAGTAATTAGTGTTGCCGCCGGTGTTCTTCAGGGGTCGGTGTTGGGACCAACAATGTTTCTTATTTATGTCAACGATCTCTCCGTTACTGTTCGACCGGATATTTTGTCCCAATTTGCTGACGATACAAGCTGCGTAGTCGCCGATTCGTCCATATTGGGGCTTTCAAATTCTATGAACGAGGTTGTTTCCAACATGGTGAAGTATTGCGAGGATAATTATTTAACCATGAATTACGAAAAGACCAGTCTGAAACGTTTCCGTACTATTACCAACGACCACCTTAGCACATATGTTCGAATAAACGGAAAATCCATACCGGAACTCCCTACTGCAATTTTTTGGGTTTGACAGTCGATTCACACTTAAAATATAGAGAGCACTGCGCAAGTATTGAAAAAAAAAACTTTCCTCCGCACTTTACGGCGTTAGAGTTTTACGTGGGTGCGTCAACCTATGTTCTCTAAAATCATTTTATTATGCCTATGTTGAGCCGCGTCTTCGATATTGTTTAATTTTTTTGGGGTTCGTCCCCTGATGTCACCAGGCTGTTTCTTCTTCAAAAAAAAATTGTTAGATGTATGGTTGGGGCAAGTACACGGACATCATGTCGACCTATGTTTAAACAACTGAGAATATTGCCTCTAGCGTCGTTATATATATATGAAACACTGTTGTTTTACAAAAAACACAGTCCTCTATTCATTAGGAACAGCGACTTTTCGGAGAGCATGCCGACAAGGAATCGCAACGATTTATCTATACCTTACCATCGTACTCACCTCTACGAAACAAGTCCCAGATATAGGGCAATAATTTTTTACAATCGTTTGCCTCAAACAATAAAAGAATGTCCTTCTCTCTCGAGATTTAAAAGCGAATTGATGTCCTATCTAAGAACTAATTTATTTTATTCCATCGGTGAGTACCTAAATCCCTAGTTACCTTATGTAGCCATCTTTTAATTAATTAATTAGTTCATATATCTTTTTATATTGTGACTTATTTTATGTGATTTTATTTATACATGATGTTAGTATTTATTTCTTTATATATATATTTTTTGTTTGTGATGTATTATACACTCTTTTCTTTTGTATTTTTGTGACACTGTCAATGTTCCCGCGGAATTCATGGCAATATATACATTATTATCATTATTATTATTATTATGCTCCATTGGAAATAAATCTTAATTTCTTGTTATCTTGAGATCCTTCTGTTTTGTATTTTTTTTTTGTATTGTATTCAGTCATTTCATATTATTCTTTGTTATTATTTTTTTTTTATTTCATCTTCGCATGCAATATAACTTCACATGTTACCTCAATCTCATCTTACTTGTTCATTTATCATTTAAATTACCATTGTTTTTTTTTGTCCTGTATTAGGTTGTAACCTGTTGGGGCAATAAAATTATATTATTATTATTATTATTATTATTATTAATAAAACAATGAAAGTGTCTATTTCTTTTGTAGTAACACTGTATATTCTTCAATCGAGAGCATCCTTTCTTACGTGTAGTTACATTCTGATTCTGCATTAGACCGGCGACTTGTTCGCGATTTTAACAGCATCATGATTTAATGCGATTGAAAGACGTTGTCACTCTTCGGATGTTATGAAACACGGGCTCATCAATAATACATGTCCGCGCGCATCTAAATGCGGTCCGTAATAAGCCATTGTGCTTCCCCTAATTATTTTATAAATACATCGTAAAAATATTCGGAATACCAAGGCCAGGACGATAATAATAAATTTAGAGCCGGTCGCACGTCCACACTCTCAACACGCAGAGACGGACAGAAAAACAGAGACGGACGATCTGTAAAGAAGTGCACGATAAAAATGTGGGTGAAGACATCTACAACAGAAGAGACCATTCTCTATTCTCTATGAGACGCCCATTGTAGTCTTTATAAGGAAATCAGCACCAATAGCTGGTTATTATTATCATTAAAACTATTTAACCCGACGCGTATGTATGTATATACATATATCTTTTGGCGTATTGTATATACATATGTATTCTTCCTTTTGGAACGTTCGTTCAATGGCGTATCACCTTTTACGTCGAGCACGTGTACTGTTTGCTTAAGGAAGCGTTATTCGAGTCGCATCTGCAATTTTAAATGTGCCAAGAGTATACGTATTTATGGTGGCTGTCGCTTAGCCGGCATACATAAATGCATAAATCCAGGCATTATTATTGGATCTGAATTGAGGAAGCGGTATGCACTTATATAGGGTCAAGTTGGTAACACCTCCATATGAGGAGAACTTATTTTTAGTAGCGACTGGATTCGTAAAAGGATTTATGATGCACTAAGGTAATGTATAGAGTATTTTATTTTTCATTCACAGGATGGATTGTGGTTATTATGTGTATGGTAAAGTACAGATAATAATACCCTACTTATTTTTTGTGATTATAAATGAATTTATTATTTTAAACATGTGAAAACTAAACGAATACTTGATTATTTATTTCCTACATATCCTTAGATCTGTAATTAGTAGAGTTGGGCAAATTTTCCGGCGCGGCAGGTACAGGGTGGGCCAAATTCGACACTTTTAAGGGGAGGTTTACATGTATTTGACTGGAAAAATCGATTTTTAGTTTTTTGCATTTTTTGAAAGCTCTAAATATATAACATACATGATTAAAGCGATTTCGTAATATTTGCATTGTTTAAGCCGCTACGGCTTATTAAAAGAGCGGGTGTACCGAACACAAACGGAGCAAATTAGATGTAATACTATATTCGACTCGGGGCTGCTCGGGTCGAAATATCATACTTATTGTTTGTTAGTGTATGTATAGTTGTCTTTATTGATTAGAAATGCCACTGCAGTCGGATCACAAATAAACGACAGAGTAGCTATTTATATTACAATAATATGAAGCAATTAGATCCGAAATAAACGCACATTTGAAGAAACTGATCTAACAATATTTCTTTTACTTAAAACACACTTTCCCACGCTTTAGAAAACTACTTACCATAAAATGTATCAATTTATTGCAGATGCACTTACTTACACTAAATTTCTTATAAAAGCTGGCTAGAATATGATAGCAAAGGTAACCGCACTACGGATCACCAGAATAGCACAGGAAAAATGGAAGTCGATGCGATGCCTTAAAGAAATCTTCGCACGATTTCGGATAAGCGACTGAGACAAGACAACTTTTTAAGCAATTTGTGATTTTTAGCCGTACGAAGATGTTACTGTTCAAGAAAAAAAAAGAGAATGCGTTGGAGATGTACAAAAAAGAATGAGTGGACTTTGAAGAAAGGGCGCTGGTAAACTGACTGACAAAGTTATTGATAATTTAACAATAGTGTACTGTGGACTAGCAATTAGCCAACATCCAGATTCTGCATAAAAAATAAAGGCAGCTATTTGGGCTACATTTCATTATAAATGTTCAACCGACGCGGATCCACGACACATTTATTGTCCAAAAGGTGTAGACAGCCTGTGTAAGTGGCGCGTTGCAGAAGCGAAGGTTGAGCTTGCTTCATTCATACATGACCCTCTCTTGCAAAAAAAAAAAAAATCAAGATGCTGTTAGGCCGATTTATGAAGATTTTTCTAGAGCTATTTCTTGCAAAGATGCATTGGAAAACATTGCCAAAACTGAAACGACTCGTTTAGTTCATGTGTGTAGAAACTAGCTCCAAAAGATTTATACTGCGACCCATAAACAATTCAACTTGCTACCTACATTGCCGCAAATTTATTCAATGAAGGTTACTTTTCTGTATTACAAATAATGAATGCGGTGGGAATTGCAGTAGGACTTGATGCCAAAAATTTCGTCATCAATTCTGATCGTCAGCACATATAACGAGCAGAGCAGAGTATGTCCAGCGCTGCAAAACTTGCTGTGCAGTCTAAAGGGAAGCAACAAATTTTGCAAATGCAGAAGTATGAAGAAGAAGAAGGATTGATGTATGGTGCTGGAATAGCTGACTAAGTGTATGTTGAACTATTTGTAAAAATTTTTGCTGAGAAACTTTGAACGCGTTTTTCTCGAAACATGATTTTTCAAATCTGCGTAAGTTCTAGTTCTTCAAGTGTTCAATATATCAACTTAATTCTTTTGTTTTCTTAATGTAAACAGTTTTTATTGGAGGTTATACCTATAATATACTAAAAATTGCAATATTCCACATTTTTATATCCACATAAACACAAAAAAGAAATAGAAAATAATCAAATCAAAGTCCAGGTATCTGCCACATTGTTTGCTTTCGACTTATTTGGTTAAATTTAGGTATAACCTCCAACAAATTTAATATATTTCTAACTCTTCTTTTTATTTTCAATTTCGAATCACTTTTGCGTATGCTAGAAATCTTTCATTTGCTTATTTACGAGCATCCACGGCCAAACAAAAAATAAAGAAATAAAAAAACAAATACGCGCATTGCTTAGTTACAGCCAGAGCCATCTTGAAATACTGTTAAATTGCAAACAAAAAATAAAATATCTTGAAAATCATTTAAATAAAATATCGAGTGTGTTATATCATATTAAAGGCAATTTTATGTGCTTTTGAATAGTGTAAAATATATAGGCTGTTCCATATAAAAAAACACAAGTCTTGATAATATCTCAAAAAAAAAACGAATTAAAAAAAAACAAATTAGAGCATTGAATTCTACGTTAAAAAGTGTCCTAATAAAGTTCTTATATAAATCAAGCATTTTCACAAGTTAAAAAGTTACAAGGGCTTTTGAAAATTGCATATTTTACGAAAACGCTCTGTATCTCTTATATTACGGAAGATATAAAAATACGGACTTCACCAATCGATTTCTTTTTAAAATCGAGCTCCAGAAGCATAGGTCAGATTTTGTCTAATTCCTTCAGAAATATAAGTTTCCTATTAAAAGTATCGAATTTGGCCCACCCTGTACATATTCAGAACGTGCGCTCCAACTCATGTACTCCAATAAAGCAGATGAACCGTAGAGTTCCAAGTCAGTAACAACAGTGCCTGTTTTTTTTTAATTTTTTTTTTTTATTTTATCTAAATATGTAGTGATATAAAATGCATGCATTCGCGGGCAAGGGGGGCCCGTTTGTTCGCCCGCTTTGTCCGATTTTGTTCCCTAGGAAAATTTGCACAACTCTATTAATATGTCTTGTTTTATAAATACATACTAAATTACAATAATAGGATTGATCTGCTTTATTTATATTACATTATTTGAGGCCCGCATCGCAATACGTATCTGCTCCGCCGGACAACTGCCCAACACTAGTAATTAATTGGATATCAAAGAAACTTTGCATCTCAAACAGAAATTGACGGCTCAAGTGCATTTGGCTGTGCGTTTGGTCATATTCCTGTACGAATTTGGGACAATTTTATGGCCCTAAAACCCTACAGATATTTTACTTTTAGAAGTAATGCTTTGTATCACTACGCCAGAAACTACAGTTTTTCAAGTATGAGTACGGTTTGCAAGTACGAATACTGGCAAAAGGGTTTTTGGTCGCACACAATGTTTTTTGGGCAGACAAATATTTATTCTGAATTGAAAATAGAAAAGAAATTTTTACACTAAAAAAAATGAACAGCCTATGGCAAGTGCGTATAAATATCATAATAATGCAATAACAAGTAATTTATTGTAATTACAATATTTTGTAATTAAATACGTAGGTTGATTAATAGTAAACAGTGATTTTCGTCATCAAGTGGACAGTTTTTACATCACTCAATATGTATATATTAGGAGTGTAATGTACACTAAACTCAAAAAATAATGACAATAAATAAATAATGGTGGAATGTAATTATAACATCCTTACTAATAGTACGATGAACACTTAATCCGATGGTCAGATATTGTATGATTATTTGAAGAAATAAATTTATTATTAAGCCCCTACTTCAATCATAGAAAACTTTTTAAAATTAGAAAATATACTATTAGACATATAAATACTATTTGGCCAATATTTTATGGACTCGTTTTATTATTCTTTGCTACCCTTACTACGTTTCGTTGCAATTGTTGGCAACATCTTCAGGTACCGTTGGTAAAAAAAAAAGTAGTATTGTAAGGATTATTATTTTTTTAATGTTTTGTTTCTTTTGTTTTTTATTACTGCACAAATCGAATCACATTTGTTAGAATTTTTGTATGTATAGAAAGTGGATTAGAGTTTTGACTTAAATAACTTGAAATTGTAATTCACAGTATGGATCAATCATCAAGCAAATATTTTCCTGCTAATACTGGTACTAACCAGGTAAATTTAATTTTTTTTCCGCCTCGTGTGGAATTCGAACCCACGCCCTCTTGTTTTCCGGACAAACCGCTCTATCAACTGAGCTACTGAAGGCGATGGGTTCCTATCCTAGGTTTGAGAACAAGAAAATTTGCGTTATTAGTAACAGTGTTAGCAGGAAAACATTAACCTTAGATGTTTTGAATTTTAATTTAAGAATTTTAAATTAAAGTTGCTTTGACGTAAAAATACCATTAAAAATATAAAAAAGCTTATTTATACGTGAAACCCTTTTTAGAAAATTATTATTACAAGTTTCCAAGTCTTAAAAATTGAATGAGACACCCTCACTTTTAACACTTATATCGTAAATAACTAGAGCAACAGAGCAAACTGGTAAGGGAATAGAGATTGTAGATATTTATATAACAATAAGTTATAAAAAAAATCAACAGCATAGAACATTTTACCGCAATATTCTTACAATAAAAAATGCGTAAATGCCCTATTTGAATCGTTTATACCAATGAAATGGAGGTATGGAGGAAAAATGCGAATAATTGATGGGAACATTTCGGCGTAAATAAGGGAATTAAAAATCTACCTACGACTGCGCATACGTAGATCCTAAAAATAATTTTTACATTTAATCGTTTGGCGGCAACTACGAAGGTCAACTTCTGCGAATGTAAATCTCTGCGCAAGCCGGAAAGATTGCGTCATTTTTATCGCATATCGTAAGGGGGCATTATCTTCTTATTTTGTGTGGAATCGTCGGTTTTAAAGGTGATAAATAATAATATATTTTTATGTGGATGCTATCTTTAAGAGTAGTAAGTTAAGTAGTAAGTTAAGTAAGAAATAATAAAACGGTGAACAATTCATATAACAGACATAAACACAAAAAACTGTCACGTCAATACTTATTTACTAATTATACCCAACAACCAAACAAACAAAGCACACTCCCTAGTTTTCTTGATAGCGGCTCATCATCTATGGATAATATTAACTATAAATAACATATCTTTCGGGATGATTGTCCGCTCCGTCACGGATTACGATGATATTTACTTGCATCTGTGTCATTATTTTTTGAGTTGATTGGACATATGTTTGTATACTTAGCTAACTAACAAGTGTTTTGTTTTAATTGTATTCGGGACTGATGCAGAGGATATGGGCTTTGTCAATATTCTACATTAAGAAATACAACAGCACGAGGAATAGAAAAAAGAACAATAATGATCAAGTGTTCACAAAATCTGTCCAGGAATAATAGCAACACTGCTATAAATGGGTCCTCAGCCGACCTTTAATAACTGTCAGAATCTCTGCTTATTTTATAAAGTTGGGTATTTTATTGTATTTATTGTAGAGGAAACTTGGTTTTAGATTTAGCAAGATCCTTTTCCTTTACAACAATATTAACTTCATTCCTTTGCAAAGTCTGCTGTTAATTTCTTAGCAACTATAGTATTTTTTAAGTCATCTATATCAGTAATTATTTGACCAACAGCGCCAATGCGCTATAAAACCATATGTAAAAGACCGGATATAAGAATCACATTATTACCATCAACGTGGGATACGAGGCTGGCATAAAACACGAGCACCAGCACACATCCTCAGAACTCACGCAGACGATTTACCCGGAAAATGTATATATAAATTATTAATTAGCGGCTTCAGTGTAAACGCCACGTTTGAGGCGTCGGTCGTCCGTATAGCAGCCAAAGTTCCTCTCCTCAAAGAAAACGAATCTGCCCGATTAATAGACTGCTTCCCGGAAAAGGCACAACGGTTTCCTGTAAGATCGCTTTATCTTGTCGTTCGTTAGAATAATGTAGGATGCGTCCGTATACCGCGTCCAGCGTTAACTTTTAATAATATCCATTCAACATGCAACAGAGCAAGTTCTCTATACTAAAACACATCATTTTTAACCATTGTACCAAATACTCAAAAAACTTGGAATTATGTAAATTTAATACTTTTATAAGGAACATCAGTGCAACGTATTGCGAGTGATCCTATATTGCTTGCATATTGAAATAAACATCTGATGTCAGCAACTAAA
The DNA here is from genome assembly GCA_004143645.1 of Protaetia brevitarsis. Classification (NCBI taxonomy): domain Eukaryota; kingdom Metazoa; phylum Arthropoda; class Insecta; order Coleoptera; family Scarabaeidae; genus Protaetia; species Protaetia brevitarsis. Next base: position 472,717 of record RXPK01000207.1, read on the forward strand.
TAAGAAATCATTTTTAAAACCGGTTTTAAAAGCCGACTCCAAAATCCAATTTTTAAAACCGATTTCAGCAGCGGTTATACGATGTTTGTTTTAAAGGTGATTAATCGCAACAAAAGATAAAAACCGGCTTTGATCAGCACAGCCCTATAGAATCAATACGTGCAATTTCTAATACGTTGGAAGTCCCTTGGAATCCCAATACATAGAGCAATTACTTATTCTTGTGGACGACAATAACCGATTCCTGTAAACATCTACGTGTGTACAATAAACTCAAAAAATAATGACACATCGGGTTTATTATACAGAATTTTACCTAACCTCGGTATACATCAGCCTTCAACCTTTTTTCCTTTTAATACAATACCCCCAATATTATTGCATTTTTAAAAGCGACAGTAATTAAAAAAAAAAAAATAAGATATCGCAGAAGACTTTAGCACTAAACTCATTAATTTCCAAGGTATCTTTGATTTTCTATAAATTATGTCGCTTGCATTGTTTGACAGAAGCGATTGTAATTTAATTACCACTTAGAATAATTGAATCAAGTTTTGAATTATCTTAGTACAGACCTACTTATACCTGAAGGTCTGTTTATAGTTGTATTTTAATATACTGTGTGTGCAAATTCACTCAACTTCAAACGGGTATATATCTTACTTTTCTTACTGACAAGTCAATATTCACCATTGAATTCACAAAAGTTTTGTTTGGTTATATATTAATTTTAAAATTTTCATTTATATCCTCGACATTATTGTCCTTTAAAGTAATATGTTCTATATTTTCTTTTATTATTTTGAACGTTTTGTCTATAGTGTGAAATGAGAAGGAATGCTACTACCCACGTAAGTATACAAATGTTCAATGTCAAAAGAGATTATAATGGATTGTGAATGTTATTATTATTTAGTTCTTAATTTTTAAAAAAATATCTAGGTATATAGTGTATTTACGTTTATATTTAGTGGCTTTTATCACATATAATGCTATTTTAGTTTAACTATAAATAGGTGAGCTTGTAAAGGTTATTAAAGATCTAATTGGTATGTTATGTTTGTGCAATTTGGGTAATGAGCGTGGTTCCGGGTTCACACTAATATAATTATTGGTTTTTGTATTTGTATAGTGCTTTTTAGTGTTTATTCATATTTTTAGATACAACTAGAATATTAACAAATTTGAAGCTATACAGGGTATATCAGATATAGAGGTAAATATAATAATATGTAGCAACTGTAATCATATACAATCAAAAAGTCTTAATGTACAGGGGGTCTATCTGTAAGCATTAACGAGAAAAAAAGTATTTTATAAATGCCGTGGGCTAGAGCCGCACCTGTGCCCAACCTAAATGCTGTCCCGAGTATACCCCCACATACCACTATCATTCAGCCATTACCGTTGTTAGTTTTGTGTGGATCGCCGCTTGGAGTGCAAGCCACTTCGAACATTTTATTTAAATTCTTCCCGTCTCGAAAAAACGATCCTTTTCAGGACCATCATGATTTCATATAAAAAAAATCGAAGCTTGATGCATCGGCAAAAGCGCGGGAATGTATAGATTCATTTTCGCGCGATATCATAGTAAAAAGGCGTGTTTGCAAATTTTCTGTATCTACATTTATTTCTGTGTAATTCGATTCAATTCATTTTGCGTTGTATGATTAAATAACTCAAAAAGAAATAACTCAGATTCATGTGGTACCGTTTATTAAACAACTAACTCTCGATTCGACAAAGCAAAAGAAAAATATTTACGTTTTTTGTAACTACTGAAGTCGCATATTCGGTGAAACTCGAACGTCTTATCAGGATATTAAAAATAATACTTTGTAGACTTACGTAGAATGCTCTTAACAAAAAGGATTGTTTTTTTTATAAAAAGAAGAAATTTAAAATGCCTCAGTTTTGCTATTTTTACAAGGGCACACTGGCCGATTGGCCTTTATTTATTCAGAATGACGTTAAATGAACTTACGGCATACCATTAAGAATAATACTAAATGAGTGCAATGTATTTATACATAATACCACGTTTAGCGGGTGCTTAACATGACGTTTCCTTGCATCAGGCCCGGACTAAAGAATTTTTGGCTCTAAATTTTACTTTTTTTTATTCTTTAATGATGAAATCCGGTTTCGGTGGATTTGTGCTTTATATGTCGTGTAGTCAACACCCAAGCAAAATTTACTTTTCTATTTGATACACCCTGTATAGTCATATAAATGTTGTTTTTAGTTTTATTTAGAAATTTATACAGATATAAAATTTATAGTACTATTTTGAATTGTATTTACAAACAATACTATTTAAATAATAGCAACACCATTATCAAGTATTTATAGATTGGCATTTGTCTAAGTTATTTATTTATTTTTTTATATAACATTAACATCTGGCATTTCTTATATAATCACATTTTAGTTTTGATATTTTACAATTTATATCAATGATCTTAGTTTATCTTCTAGAAGGCATAGAGGATGCTCAAATTGGGCCGAAACATGTAGATTTTGAAGATCTTTATAGAATACACAAATACAATTATACAGTGACCGGCATAAATATTGCAACATATGGGAAATTTTTTTATTGTTAAAATATACTAAAACCTTTTTTGGGGGATAGGTTGTGCATGTCTAGAAACGCCAAAATTAATTTTGACACACGTCACGTGACCACTAGTATGGCGGTAAATTTAAAAAATATGACGTGAATCTGCAAAAAGTGAGGTTAGATGACATGATATTCAAAAAAGTTATTTGAAAAAGTTGCTTAGAATTCAATTCTGAAGCCGCATGCAAATTTTTATAAACATATTAAAAAAAAAATCACAATTTTTCCAAATATTGTTTCATTGAATTACATATTTCCATTTTTTTCGATTTTAGCAGCTCAACTGCAGTACTATTTCCAAATTTGGTAGATACTCAAACAGCTTAGTCAATTTTTCCATAGTTAACATAGCGAAAACTGAAAAGTACGTTTTTAGTGTGACAATTGTTGTTGCAAGAGGCTGTATCTTGTAGCAATAAATAAAATTTTACAAACATTTTCTCTTTAAACCACTTAGCAAACATTACTTTCATTGAAAATTATCATATTTTTTCTTGTTTTCTGTGTTAAAGTGAAATCGGTAGTCCAGAACTGATAACCTTAACATCTAAGCCCTCACAATGTTATTGCACGCACCGAAGGTATTTATGTAGGTTTCTAAATTACAAAACTCAGTAGAAATAAATAACCAGTACTTTTTAGCTAATGATAGGAATACTTAATACGCAAAAACATTTAAACAATAACTAATAGTAATGAACAACTAAGAAATTGAACTCTAAAAATGCATACTTGTTAGACATACATATCGTTCTGTTTCTTATAAGTAAAGTAGGCTTTGAAATTTAATTAATTAATACTATACAGATACAGTCCCTTGCAACAATAATTGTCACACTGAAATCGTATTTTTCAGATTTCACTATGTTAATTATGCAAAAATTGACAAAACTGTTTGAGTACCAGCCAAATTTGGAAATAGTACTGCAGTTGAGCTACTAAAGGCGAAAAAATGGAAATATGTATTTCAACGAAACAATATTTGGAATTATTTTTTTTTAAATATGTTCATAAAAATTTGCATATCGCCTTAAAATTGAATTCTAAGCAATTTTTTCAAATAACTTTTTTGGATATCATGTCATCTAACCTCACTTTTTGCAGATTCACGGCATATTTTTTTAAATTTACCGCCATACTAGTGGTCACGTGACGTGTATCAAAATAAATTTTGGCGTTTCTAGACATGCACAACCTATCCCCCAAAAAAAGTTTTAGTATATTTTAACAATAAAAAAATTTCCCATATGTTGCAATATTTATGCCGGTCACTGTATATATGTATATATACCAACATACTTAACATTAATTCAAGTAGAAAAGAAAACATGGATATTTTTAAATATCTTTCGGACGACCATAGTTAAATAGGTCCCGTATTAGGGGATTAATATAGTCCTTGGTCTTATACTGGCAAAAAAATTATGGAGAGAAGAATTAGATTAGTAGTTATAAACTATATAAAACTAAGATCAGATTCAAAAAAATTATGTATAGAAAAAAACTGATTGAGGGGAAAAACATTAGATATATCAGCAATCTCAAATTTTTGATACCCTCATTGGCTTTTACTACATAGGATTGGTAAGTAACTGGGCAAGCAAAAAGAAACTATAATACACGCTGATATACAAGCTATAAAGTCTATGTAACGCACAGTTGTTGTATCCTATGTACAAACACGTGTCCTGAGAGAAGACCCAACCACTACATTTGCCTAAATAAATATGGAAAAACGCAGTAGATAAACAACGAATTCGTCTACCGTACAGAGGCTACCACACTGTGGAGAACTGTTCAAACAGCATAATGAAATATTCACAACAATATAAGACGGCATGACGTCCTACACTGGACTCCTGGGTCTTTTCTTGTGTTGTTCTTTCAACCGTTAATACCATCCAAGGGCTATTAACACTAAAAGTAATAACGATAATTCAGACGAAGCTTTTTACCGAAGTATTTTAACCGAGTTGAAGTTATATCTTGGGGAAAGGATCTATCTTATATATTATATAGGAAGTCGGTACATATAGTAAATTTAAAAGTAAATTTAGTGTAACTGTTTCAAAAAGGAAAAGTTTCTTTTGTGTGAATATTGTCGTCCGTGCATGTGGAGATACCTAGAAGCTTAACACCACGTGCTCATATAGATGTGTCATTGTGAGTCAGTTGTGGACGCTTTGATGTTGATGACAATACCCATCACAGAAAAACCGCACGCACCTGTCTTGATGCGGAATTTGTATTATCTTTGGCAAGCTTACATGTGTTGGATATTCCCCAATGATTATTCCATTGTGGGATTTTTATATTCTAATGTCTTGAATGCGAATAGCTCAAAAAATAAGCAGCGAAAAAATGTGTGTATGTACCATGTGATTCAAAATGATTGTCGTAAGAAAAAAACTGTTTCCCGGAAAAATTTATCTATACTTATTACCAATTTAATGAGCGAAGTTAGCTACATACAAATTTCATACATTAAATGAATTTTCTTGACATTTAGCGACATTGGCGTGCGTGTTGTAGTATCTTTCGATTATTTATCTTATAATTTTTTTTCAAATAGTTTATATTTACATCTAATATCACCAACAATAGTATTTCTGAATACTGTAAGAAAATAAGGGAATTTATCTGTGGTAATCTGGCCGGCAGTACGGCTGAGAAGGAAGGGTGCATCATTGCCAATCTTGAAAGTCAAGCAGCAATATGCGGTACTGATTGTTGGTTGGGTCACCATTCTGACAACACTTCTCAGTGGCTCGGTGTGTTCCGGCACCTAGCCAAGGGCCTTCAAGGCCTGTAGTGTTGAGTTATTATTATTATCATACGCTTCAGCGCAATGAGCTGTCAAAAGAAAGTTACATTTTCATCCCTATAAAAGTTCCTACCGTACAGGAATTATTACCATTAGATCACGATAGGCGATTGGAATATTGTCATTGGTTTAATAACAATTTAAGGGACGATGACTTGCTAAACAAATCATTTTTCTCGGATGAAGCCTGGTTTTATCTAACAGACTATATCAATTTACAAAACTATTGTATCTGGTCTGCAGAAAATCCACACGAATTTCGAGAAACGCAATTGCATCCCGTAAAAGTTGGAGTTTGGTTAGCTATGTCCAGGCAACGAATAATAGAGCCAATTTTCTTCGAGGAAACTGTAACACCCCCACGTTACCAACAGATGTTGGAATTGTTTATTGCAGAGTTACAAGAAAATGAGCTTGAAGCAGGTTATTTTCAGCACGATAATGCTCCAGCACATACTGCTCGACAAACCTGCCAATATCTTCAAGAGTTTTTTGCTGACACGGTCGTTAGAGCACAAAGATGGCCACCAAGATCGCCTGATCTAACCCCATTAGATTACTTCATGTTTGGCTATCTAAAAAAATAGGATCTATAGAAACCGCATGCATACCATAGAAGAACTGAGAGATCCAGTTTTGTCACTTAATAATTATACTAATTGTATGTTATGATTTAAAGTAATAAATAAATTTAGTTAAACACCAGTGAGTACTGAATTGTAAAATCATAATTTAGTAAAGTTAAATTAATTACATTTCATTTTTACAAGCAGAAACACCAATCCATAGTCGTTTATATAATGCGAGTTCAAATATAGGTTACGTTTTCCTTATTTATGACAGATCCGTTTACTTTCTTGTGTTTCAACACTGACTTAGTTCAAACCTTCATTACAAACACGCGGCATATACCTACACCCTGTTACTATCTATAGGAGCGGAATTGACAATCATTTTGAATCTCTGTGTATACAAAGGAACCAAGAATGATTGAAGCAGTGATTCTGTGGCTTATTCCAATTTTATCCAAAACTAGTTTCCATTTCTGTTGTAGAGTTTTGTGGCTGGAGTTTTCACTTCTTTTATTAATTGAGAGGTTGTTGTATCGTTTTAAACTACTTATTAGGTAGAACCAGGAATAACAACTTACACTTAACAACTATACAAACTTCTCCTAGACCCCTCACCACAAACTGCACTAAACTGGACGTACGTTTCAATAACAAAATTATCATCATCAACAGAAACACTGAACTCGTACGTTTGTTTGCAGTAATGCCAGTGCCACAGTTTGGAGTACTTATTTTTGTCACTTAACAACTAGTTTTCAATATTAGTTACACTTTTAAACATGTTTTTAGTTCGTGATACCTCGATATTCGGTAATTTGTTTGTTAATGACGTTTACATCCATTTACGCGCAAAAAACATTGTAGGTTATGTCTCATAGTCATGCGCGATAAATGTATTTTAGTTCTCAGAGTTCACAACCGCTAAGAACGAATTTATCAAACAAAAACAACTGTCTGTGCACAACTATTGTGCCGGTAAAAGCGAAAACTGTATAAGGTCGGTTTAAGACTAATGTAAAGCATGAGTAATAGAAATTATAAACAGATGTCGACAATAATGTACAAAACAAGTAGACAAATGTTATGTCATTTAACTTCTAAACTTAATCACTTAAGAGAATATTTAAGGAAAATACCTACACACACAAATGAAAGAACGTAAATTTTTAAATACAAATATCAATAAAACTAAATTAAAATTAAAAAAATATGTTCACAAATACATATAAACCTTAATATCTGTCAAACAAACTTCTACCAAGTAATACAATATGCATTATTAGATGCACTCTGTAGGATTTACTTTTGTCCTTCGCATTTCGAGCTTGTGCATGATTCATTTAATTTTTATGTTGAATAAAATTCATTTCAAATTTTAATTTGTTTGAAATAACGTTATTTTCGTTTGACTCAACAGACAAAAATGTTTCAAAATCTTTACTTGTAATGGTTCAGTAAAAATTTTATGTTGGATTAAACCGACCATTTTTCTCAGTGTAAAGGAAAATGGATGTAAATATACTTTTTTCACAGTAGGGAGAAAAGTGTCCACTTTCCAGTTGTACTTTTCCTCCCTAGGGCGGAAAGTAAGTGACATTGACATAATGAAACCGTACATCTTATAATAGGTATGTGACATTATTGATAAAAGACATTAGTACCCAGTCTGAGCCCATTTATGAGATAATTGCTAAATTATTTGGTATTAAATTTCAATTAAACTATTATTAAGACGACACTAACTTGACAGTTCTCAAAAAATATTTGACAGATTAAGCCTACTATCTATCATGTCACTCACAGGTATGTCTTTATTATTTTTAGACTGTAAGAATTTGCAATTCCATTTGGTATAATACCAAAGTATTTAAATTCATTTTATTAATACGTTGATGATAAGTACTGTGGTATTTGCTGTAGCAGCGTCTACTCTACAGGAAATAATAGTCTATTTGTTTAAATCTCGCATAATTAAGATAATACGGTATTTATTTTAAATTTATCTGCTTCTTTGTCTATTATATGTTACAATTGCTGATCAGCGAATCCCACATTACTTTGTAGAAGGGCGTTTGAAGTGCAGAAAAATAACGCAAACCACAATTCTTGCGCCCTCCTGTAAAGAGAAGCGGTACGAGTGTACCGGTGTGAAATGACGTCATTACTAAAGTTTATAAAAATCCTTGACTTTGACTTTTTGAATTTAATTAGTTCGCGCTTCAGCTTCAGAAAAGCATGCGTTATCCTTCGTTACCGGGCGTTTCCAAATTTGAAAATTAAAATCAAACTTCTCCTATAATTTTGGAATTTACTTAAGCTTGAAAATTCGAGAACAGGAAGCAAAAGCTTTCCTCGAGAAGTGTTTCCAAATTTTGTGTTGAAACCGTTCGAATAAATCCCCTTTTTCTTTTAAATTGTGTGTGTGTGTTGTGTAAAACTATTGTGCCTTTAATATTTTGGATTACGGGAAGATTAATATACCACAACGGTTGGTAAGATGTCCTATATAAACTTTTGCTTAAAAACTAACCATTGCAAACATGTAGGAACCGTAACTCGTTCTTTCTCTTTCCCTCCCTTAATAAATAATTTTGTAAGGTAAAAATTACTCAGTGCTTATGTTAAACAACATTATAAAATTTTAAAATATTCTTCCAATTAATTTGTATTTTGTTTTTTCTTTTTACTTGTTATTTTATCTAAGTCGTTATCTTGTTAATCTTATTCCATTTGTTTCAATTTATTTAATATATAATTGTAAAAATAATCAACAATACTATACCGCTAAAACTATAAGTTCAATTAGTACCCTTAATAAAGTTCTGGAGAGAAAGTCTTAAGTAGAGAAAGACGACGAGGTGGATAAGTTGACAATCTTCAGGCAAACTAACGACCCCGCTTGGAGTGATTGAGAAAAACATCGTTGCTAAATCTTCTAAAACCAATCGTTACCGAACAAAAAGATTGTTTTCCAGCAGTGGCTCGTCGGTCAAAAAAGCAGGTGGGGTTATCTGTAAAACGGGGCTTGGTTCAGTGTAAAAAAAATTTGGGCTGGCCGCCCCAAAATTTTCCAGATAAGAAAACCCGTTCCGTTACAAGACATTTAGTTAAAATTGCACTGGCTCCATTGGTGTTTAAAATATACTATAAATATTCCCTACTTTATCCACAGAATTACTAAATATACATAAAGGAAAGGAAGGTTTCTCGCTTTACATAATAATCTGTTAATCTAGAGTACGTGAATTTAATTTTACACAATACATCATAACCATATTCAGAACACATTTAGAACAGAATTATATACATTTGTTTTGTCCTAACCCGACTCCGTAGTTTAGTTTTGTTACGTCCCCATATTTACATTTAAGTTCCATCAGTTCTAAGAAGTTAATAGTGAAGACATCTTTCCCTTTTTCGATTCTTTCTTTATTCTGTCAGATACCCTCTTCATTTGTAATTTACGACCACTAGAGTTCCTTTGTACACCACACGCAATCACTTTTGTAACCCCAACAAGGGAAAATGGTCAGTGTAACAAGGGACTACTAGTTAAAAACCATATTGTAATAAGCAGTTCTGTTCCGACATTTCAAGCAACAATACATTTGTAAATATCTTACTATGTAAATATATGAAATTACAAAAAAAAGGGTTTTGTATGTTTTGTTAATTAAATACATCAACGTAGAAATGACAAATCCAGCATCAACGCATTCACAAAATTCTACAAGTGTACTATTCTATGGAGGTTATAATTGTCAACATTTTGAACATTTAATAAAATAAAATCCAAACCATTTCATTCTAATCGTATTTTATTACACAGACTGCAAATCATGCACTCTTTGCTTACTGTTTAAAAAAAAAATGCCTTTTTTTGAATGATTATCGAATGAACCACTGCACACGTCCTTTTCGACAAAAATGAAACAGAAAAACCCAACAATTTAAAACTCATTTTTCTCAATCCCCGAGTGCCGCAGCGAGTGACTTCATCGTTCACAGTAGGAGGAACCACAGAGTAACCATCTACTCCCGATCAAGATCTGAAACTTGTTTACGAGTAGACAGGAACGCTATATCAACATCCACAACATCGTCTTACTAAAAATAACCAGCACCAGATATACATTACATGCGTGTATGTTGTATGTTGTACCTATATATATGCATGTATAAAGCGTACTGCCTGCTTCGTACATTCAGCAGCATCTTTCAGAATGAAAAAGTCCCTATTCGTGGAACGGAAACGTACCATTTACTAATAACAAGACACGGCCGTATCTGTATTGCCCGCGTACACATATATAAATGTATACGTTTGTGTGAACTGCCGGTGTATGGAAGCGCGTATGTTTCGTGAAGTTCTATTTTTGAAAGGAGAGACAAGACAAGAAAACATGTTCGTATTTAGAAATGTATGTATCTACAACGTTGTACGCCACTCATTGCCGATGACTGCGGCCTGCGTGCAACAGGAACACGTATGGAAAAGAAGGAGAGTGTGTAGAGTAGAGTTTGTGTATATGAGTGTGCTATTGGTCAGGGACTGGAACAGCACATCGCTGGAGAGCTTCATATGGGTTGTTTTACACCATTCATGACTCTAATAGGATGACTTTCATGAGGCAACCAGTTTTAATAATAATTATGGTAATTGGTTGATTGGTTTTAACACTTCTACTATTATGAATGTTCTGTTTCTATTCATTGATTAAAACTGTTATATAAGCAAGTAGGGTATGGAGATATTGCAGCAAATCTGTGGTATTTTAAATCTTTTTCTACGGTTTCGCTATGTGTTGTTTCTGCCTACTGTGATCGAAATGTTGCTGTTTATTTTCTTCAATATTCGTAAACACGTTGTTTGAAGAAATTGGCATATCCACATGGTTATCAAAATGTCGACCAACATATGGGTAAACCTTGAAAAAGATTGTCAAAAAATATACATATTGTAGTATACATGGCGCTTTAAGTTTTACAGTTGGTACAATGAGAGAAAGAAATGCGTTAACCTAACAATAACTACTATGTTAACACAAAAGGTGTTAACGCAACAAATTTTGTATTTAATCCAACTAAAATGAGTCATTTGCAACTATTTACTTATTTTAAAAAATCTGTTGACTGAAGAAACTTAGATGGTTGAAGGTAAGGTTTTTGTTGGATGGACCGAAATGGTGATGTTAAAACAAAAAAATCTTAGTAGTTGACGGAAAACATTCATAGCATAATATTGAAACTAAAAAATGGTTAACTTAACCAAAAAAAGATGTTTTGCGCTTTGCGCATCTACATATGTAGATCTTAAAAGTATGGGTATATAGGTAGGTACTACGTTATACGTTTTATGTATAGTAATTATTAGAAAGCCCTTTTCTAGAAAACAATATCATAATTACAATGTGTATTATTTCTACTTTAGCTTGTAATACGATTTAATAAGTCAGTATTTGTATATTATGGAATGTACCTATATTAATGTACATAGGTATATTACCTATACCGTCAGATACTCATTTGATCAATGTTGTGGCGTGATTTGATCGGTTGCTTGCTGTTGCAAACCATCAGATATCAGATTGTCTTCGTTCGTGGCTCGTGATATCGTGATATATTGTGAGTTCTAATACTAGCCATGGGGGACGAACGAGTAAAAGAATTGTTAATTCAGTGGGGATTTGAATATCTAACCTCAGTGTTTGCAGGTAAGCACATTTTGATTCTTATGATGTTTTGACAAACGAACGCCATATTAGCTATTAGCACAACATAATGCAACGGTATACTTTATGTTTGAACGGATATATTAAGATCGAGAATATATCGTATTTATTAGGTTGTAGAATACATTTTCATAGGTATGATATGGGATGTATTTTGCATTACTACATAAACGAACGGAAATTATTTACTTTACGTCACTTTAATTCCAAATTAAAATATTATAGTTTTAACTTAGTTAAATAAACCGCCAGAGATTTCAAATATACAGATAAGTAATAAGTGTATTGTGCTTTCAGCCGCTGAAATGAAGGCGCTTTTACGAGTTTTTGGAGTGTCCAGTTGGGGAATTACATAAATCTCTGCGACAAATTTGTGAACTTGTTGGACAGGCATCAATTACTTTAAAGGACGCCGAATTGCTAAAAGTATTAATTGCAGAGCATAATACATTGTATCTTAAGCTTTTTGGAAACCTCAAACCGAAGTATCATTTTTTAGTTCACTACCCTCGAATCATGACGGTTGTAGGACCTCTTGCGAATATTTGATATGAAGGAAAAGATTGCGTATTCAGATTAGGTAGTAAACCTGTTTCTTCTAGAATAAACATTCCTTAAATCCTGGCATTAAAACATCAACTTCATTTTAATTATAGAATTTTGTCTAAAACAGGATTTGAAGAAAATTTCGCTTTAGGGCAGTATATCTCTTTCAAACAATTTAATGAAATCAAATATAGTGGAGCAATAGCAAGCTACTTGATGCCAGAAAGTGTGCCAGACCGTATTTGCTTCTTGTCCTGGGTTAAGAGAAATCGGATTTGTTTATATCCTTTGAATTTAATAATTTTTGTCCCGTTTTTGGCTGTATTCAAGAAATTTTGACTCCAAATGATAAAGATATTTCTTTTGTAATACAAGTGTACGAAACATTAGAATATAATGATCATTTTCAGGCATTTATTATAAGACAAACGGATGAAACACGTTGTATTTATATGAAGGAACTCATTTATTGCAATTCATTTATATTACATACGTTGTCAGATGGTCGGAAGTGTATTCAAATGTATTGTAAATAAATATTTTTAGGCGTTACTTTTATATACCTACTATTATTGTAAAGTGTACTTACATATTTGGTATTTTATAACTGTTGTAAAGTTATTAATAAATATATGAACCTAAGTTAGTCATATTTTGTTTTCAAACCCCAATTTGTAATTAATAAAATTTCCAAAAGATCCAAAATGAGATTATTTGAATGAACAAATTTTTTGCTTCAAATCAACCAAAAAAAATGTTTTTTAACACTCTTAATTTTGTGCACTCAACACGTTTTATTTGCTAATGTAACCATAAAGATGCATTGAAGCAAGAATTTATTTTTGTAGTTTCAACACAATTTCGAAGTTACGCTAAGCAGCAATGCTCGTTAAACAAAACATTTTTTTTTGTTCTAACATACTTAGAGCTGTATTGACAAATCAAAACCAGTGTTACATCAACTAAACTGAAGTGTTGCATTAACGATTAAACTTGTTTAAATTGAAACTGAGGGTTCAGTTGAATCAACGAGTCTATTATTTTTAAGTTAACAAATATATTTCAACAAATCGTAAATTTTAATCTAACAATAAAATTTCGGTGGGCCGTATTTAATGCAAATTTTTTGGTTGGTTATGCGTATTTTGGTTAAATCAATGCATTTCTTTCCCTCAGTGTACTGTTGGTACAATGGTCGTTAGTAATAGGCGCTTTCTATTTTGTATTAATAGTAAATTAAAATAAAGCCTTAAAGTGAACAGTATAGTATTATTGAAGGCCATCATACTACACTTATTAATATAATAATAAACTATGGTAAACCATTCAAACAACGTCAAACAAGAACAAGAGATAAACTTATTACTTAATTAGAAATCACAAGCATGTGTTAAAGATATCAAATACTTAGTGATGGGCACTATAGATAGTTGACTATCGATAACTATCTAGCAGAGCTTGTCAATATGACTATTCCACTTCAATTCCTCATCAACAGTCACCCCTAGTAGCTTAAAGCATTTATCCAACGGAATAAGATTACCACTTAAACAAAAGTGATCGATTTTTTAGTAGTTTCAAACAAAATACACTTAGTTTTGTCAGTGTTAAGCAAGAGATTGTTGTGAGATAGCCAATTGCACAGTCGCCTATATGGGAAGACAGTTTGCAGTATCAAACAAATGTGAGAGGGTGGTAGAACTGAGCAGGATATTAATATAATCTGCATAAAAGGTTAACGTTAGTAGCACACTCCAATTTCACAGGGAGATCGTTAATAAAGATTAGAAATAGTGTTGGTCCTAAAACTGAGCCCTGAGGCACACCTTTATTAACTTCACGTAGGTTAATCATTGATTACTACTATTTGCGAACGATTAGATAGATAGCTACTGAACCAATAAAGAGGGATACCTCTAATTCCATAGTTATGCACCTTTATGGTCGACATTATCAAATGCTCTCGACAAGTCATAAAAAACATAACAAGATATAGTGAATTGGCGTCAACATCAGACGAGATCTGACTTACAAATTTATACAAAGCAGTGTTTATTGAGTAATTCGGTCGGAATCCATGCTGATTTTGCTGAAATTTGTTAAAATATGCAATTACCATTTCATTCGTTAAAGATTCGTAGAATTTAGAAAATATAGACAAAATGTTAATTGGGCGATAAATGATGTATATATTATTTATTCCACTAATACTGCTCGGTGTTAATAATAATAAAACTCACTGCCAATTACCAAAAAATATCTCAAAAGTACCAAAAACGTGTTCATACGATTCAAGAAGAAAATAATGTCATTGAAGTCTACAACAAAGAAAAGCCAAGTGTTGGTACTTCAGCTACAAGATTTAAAATAGGGAAAACGCAGGCGGCGGACATTATAAAAGATAAAGAACTAGTGAATGAGTTTTAATGCGTGTAGGTACCAATGTAAACAATGACAAATTGCCATATTGGAAAGATGTTATTTGAAGTAAAGTTACAAGTCGATAAATCGTTCGTGAAAGTTCCGCACTGGCAAAAAGTGCAGAATTAAAGTAGTACAATGTGCGCAAAATGACTCGCCACTGTCACGAGATTTTTGTTAAGCTATAGGCTTAGAAATAGGAAACCCGATTGCTCATCCATCTTAAGCACACGCAAATAAATAATGTTTTAGGCGAGAAGGTGGAAAAAGCGTTGAACTCGTCAAAATCACTTTTTTAAGCTGGCTAAACTGTTCTCTCGCTAAAAAAAAAAAACTTTCATCGTCATTCTTTAAACAGTATATTATTTTTTCCTTCCTATATTAACGCAAGGATAAATTACCTAACGCAGTACCTCACGCACGAGGGCTTGTAAATATATTTTATACATACACACGCATGTTGTGGTTTTCCTCTGATAGCTTATCACCAATGGGTTTCACTAACCTCGCCAGAACTACCGATTTACACGCCATACCACTCGAGATATCGGTGGCTACAAGAAAAACGATGTAATTTGATGAATATTTTTTCTCATTTCTGCCTAGTAGGTATATATTATGATATAATATAATTTTGTGACATTCCGCTATATGTTACGAAAGATACCTATCATCTAATTTATTTATTTGTTTAATCGGATCTATACACGTAAATAGAGATCAAATGCGTATATAAATTATTTATGTAGCTAGCGTTTATAAGTGATCTCAACAATGTTGCGCGCATTCGAAAGCTCTAAAACGCTTATAATATTATTTTAATATATAATCTCAACGGACAATGTATATCTATATTTACGGAAATGTGCGCATACATCATCGGTAGATCGTGGTTTAATCTCGTATTATGGTGCTACGGATCAACTTAACAGCTACTCATGTTGAGCGATTTAGATAATCGCTTATTATTAAGTATTAACAGCATATTATTATTATACCATGTGGTATAATATTTGCTTCCTTTGTAGATAAGGTATATATTATATTATACATTTATATTGCGGGTTTGTTTTAATAAGAAACAATTTATTATTAATATAAAACGATCATGCCAGGGTATTTTATTAGAATAACCCATATTTCTTTCGCTTAATCTATATATACATATGTTTTACCTATATCTGCAGACTGACTCATCAACGCTTAGCTTCTTATACTGAGAAAAGAGACTGCATTAAAAGTTTTGATTTTTATCATGTTGAAAATCTATTCCCTGATATATTTATTTTATTTGAAAATAGGCTGCTGTTTTACCGGAAAATTGTTTTCTTCAAAGTAACTGTAATTAAGTGGAATACCCTTTAGTTTTCATTTAGATTTTATAATGCAGCAACTTTAATTTCAGACAATATACCTTCACACATGATATTGTGATTATTATATATACAGTAACCGGCAGAAAGTGCAGTTGTTTTGTCTTTGAATTTAGTAAATCTTTTTTCTTACAAATCACCCAGGGGCGGATCCAGAGAGCCAAATTGGGGGGGGAGGGGGGGGGACAATCTTAGTCAATTTTCATCCTTGAGACGAGCATATCATATGTCTGTATAATAAGTCTTTCTTAGTTTGCGGAATTTGGGAGGGGAAATTTCCTTAATTTCCCCCCCCTCCCCCGTGGAACCGCCTCTGAATCACCTCTGCATGTCTTGAAACTAAAATAACACTAATCAAATCTGCCGAAAATTTGATTGTATACGAGGGAAAGTCAAAAATATGAAACTATACTAACAGTAAAATATTTCAGTTTTTGGGTTTAGAAGATTCTTTTATTAATAAATATTGTTTTAAATTCAACGCTATATATCCAAATATGATGAAGTTTAGCTTAGTTTTAGCAAAAAGATTTAATCGTTTTTTCGGAACTAAAAGCGATTGAGGTCATACAGCATTCATCATATCCTATTATGTGTATAATTTGTGAGAGAAAATCATACATACTATGTCAAATTAGTTAGTTTAGAAATTTTCATAGCCTTGAAAAGCAAAACTTCAAAATGGAAATTATTTTTGCTGCACAACTTATTTTATTTTGAAATAACACAAAACAATTACAGCATAAACCACATTTCCAACGTTTTTTGCCCCGAAACTATCAAATGCTTCTTTCTTTTCCTCTTCGAGTTTTTTTCGAAAAATTTCTGGCCTCCAAGGTCGTCAGACCTATCCCCAATGGAATTATTTTTTTGGGGCTACATAAAATACAATGTTTGCAAATTTCGACCATTTAGAAATATCGATCACTTAGATAGATAGATAGATAGATGTATTTCAAAAACTTAGAAAATGTATGGCGGCAATCAATCCAGTTTCTATTTTTTGCGAAACATTGCTAAGAGAATTTAATACTAGATCGATAAAATGTTTGTACCAAACGGAAGACGACTTGTACAAGTTTATTTATTATTTTTTACGTTAATTAACATCTGTTATTGCCATTATTGCAAATGTTTTGCACTGTTTTATTTTTTCTTTTGCTTGTGGTGATCAATATTAACACCTACATAAAAAGAAAGACGAAGTTAAACTAATTGCGACTTTCTAACAATTACTAAAAACTAAAACTAAACTATTA
This sequence comes from Protaetia brevitarsis, assembly GCA_004143645.1. NCBI lineage: Eukaryota > Metazoa > Arthropoda > Insecta > Coleoptera > Scarabaeidae > Protaetia > Protaetia brevitarsis. Next base: position 490,067 of record RXPK01000207.1, read on the forward strand.
TAGTTTTTTTTAAGTAAACAAATGAATTTATAAAACTGCCGCGCTACTCTCACTTGACCGGCTTTCCATTTCCTCTAGTAAACTCCGAAATAAATCCAGCCTGTATATTATTAAAAATATCCAGGTGCATCAGTAAAAAACAAAAAAAAAGAATCAACTAGTATCATACATTAAACGATTGTTTGCAGCTTTAACAGTGTTATTCTGAAACCTTTTTTTTTAATTCCAATAACTAAAAAATTGTAACGTGTTTTTACGGCCAGCACAGATGTTTTTTTTCGGTTAACTTACGATAAACAAGTGGTGGCAAACTGTCGATAAGTTAAATAAGTTTTAAAATACTTAGAAAGCATTCTACTGTAAAATTGAATTTACTTGTTTGCAAACTAAAAGGCCTAAACATATTCAAATTTAAATTTCCCGCAATTACTCTTAGTAACTTCAACGTTGATTCTTTCATAGTTACTTTAATGGCTTTATTTACCAAAAATAGTGGGGGGATTTTTAAATTTGGGTATTAGGATCTTTAAAAATTAACGGTAAATACCCACATTACCCACGTGTATCGGTTAAAAAACAATCAGTTAGTAATATACATTAAACGACAATTTGCAGCTTTAACAATGTTATTCTAAAACCGTTTTTTTTTAATTCCAATAAGTAAAAAAGTTGTAACGTGTTTTTACGGGCAGCACACAGATGTTTTTTTTTTTTTGGTTACCTTATGATAAACATATGGTGGCAAATTGTCGATAGGAAGTTAAATAATTTTTAAAATACTTAAAGCATTCTGCTATAAAATTGAATTTATTTGTTTGAAAACTAAAAGGCATTTATGTAAAAACTCTTCAAAAATAAGGGCTTTAAAAGCTTATAAAGTTCGTTGATGGTTGTCATATTTAAATTTTAATATTTTCAATTTCTTTTTAAGAAAAATAGATTGTTCTCTTTAAGAATAGCTTTTGATTTCTGTTTTGTTTAAATAAGTAAACAAGAAGCGAGGCTCGAAATCATGCTAACGGCATACTGACTACACGGTTAATAGGTAGTTAGATTACTATAAAATTCGTGATGAAAATTGCAAAACTATATTGCTAGTTTAATAATTAATTATAATATGACAATATACAACAGAAAAATATTGAGTATTATGTTATATATTATTTAAAATAAAATATGTTTTCAACTGTTTCGAAAAAGTTACATACTTTGATAAAACGTTGCATTTATAAATAATAATCTTAAGTTATGTTTAAACGTTTTATTTTCATGCCTAGCCATATTCCAAATAATAATGAATTGATTTAAATCTGAAATAAGGGCTAAAAAATATATAAAAACTGCTTTATTATGTAAAATATCCTCTCTTTTTATGCTTTATGTTTTGGGTTTCAAATAATTCATTTCTTATTTTGTGTACACCCTTTTTTGCCAAATTAAAATTCATTTATCCTTTAATAGTATGTAGTAATTATTTAAAAAGCATTGGGGTTGATAAAAAAGGTATAAGCTATAAGTTACGTATAATATATGAAGTATCTATAAATCAGGATTTCTAACCTCAAAAACAGTGGGCTATCAATCTTGTAATGGTGAAATATAACGGCTGGAGAGTATCTAACCAATAAAATTACGCTTGTTTTAAAAGGAGGGAATCAAAAAGATATGAAATAAATAAATCCTAACCTCAAATTAATGCTCATGAACCTAATGATAGAGTTTGTAGGGATTCCAACTATTAACTTTCTTATAGTTTACTGTGTTGAATACCGTGTAAGCTGCGGATTCTTATTGGACTGATAGTGATGCACACAAGGATAATATTTAAAAGGGTACCTATTCTATGTCGCATTTTACACCTCCACAAATGTCGGATATGTGTGACAAAACGCGCACAAATACAGATACCGCTTCGCCAGTTTTGTTTATTTTTAAATAACAATATTCGCTTTTTCGAATGCTGCCGCAGTACTATATACCGCCGGCCAGCGGGTTAATGAACTACTCACACGACGTGCTGTTCAACGGTGAGACTCAATGAATTACAATGTGAATGAACAATAACAACTACAACAAAAACATCAACAAACACGAGAGGAAAGCGCGGGTCCTGAATCGACGCGTGCCAAGGAAGCCGCCTCTCATTCAGCGAGACCTGGAGGACTTTGCCAAGGGCGGCCGGTTCCGTGTGCGACCACGCGTCGTATTAAAAGGATTCATAAAATGAGTTGAAGAAGAAATAATAATGATACACAATAATAATACGACTTACCTCAGCGGCGTTTGCTGCTCTGGAGCAACGGTTTTTCAACGCTGTCGTGTCTCGGTGATGCTGGTGTTTGTGGTGTTGGTAGTCGCGTCCCCAGGTGGTGATGCACCCGCGTCTTAACATGTGAATTTGACACTTGACACTGGTGTAAGTAAGCAGCCCCCACGTTCGTCACATTCGCGCACTCTGGTTGTACAGCGAATCCCGTTTTTTTTTTTTTTTTGTTATCCCTCTCACAATATTTCGATTATAATGCACAAACGGACAATCGCACAGCCTCCCTTATTCTCGTGCGTGGCGGGCCTGGATGAAGGGTTAGAGGCTCTCACTCTCTGTGGTCGGCAGGCGGGCCCCCGATGATGCGGGAAAGAAACAACAGGAACGGCGAAAGAAGCACTGGTCTTTTTTTATAATCACTACGTCGAGATTAGATTAATCCGCGTGGTATTAATTATTTGGTCGGTTGAGGCGGAGATGGGTGGAAAACGGGTGATAAAAAAACAAACAAACAAACCAATCGCGGTGAATAACACACAACACGGGTAGTGCTGTGCGCTTCACGGAACCTTAAGCGGTCTGAGTCTGGGCGGCCGATGTTAGCTCGCGAGAAGATCGCGTGTGCGCACGCGCAGGCCTCGCCTCGCAGCTTCCGTTGTCCCGCTCTCGCTCGTCGCGGCCGCTACAGCACAAGCGACCAACACACATACACACACACAAATACATAGAAACGCATACGTACACTGGTGCTCACGGATGTTCATGCGCTTGCTTTTTCCGAACAAGCCCTGCGAGATGCGAATTATTCCCAGCTCGATTTCAAACACACGGCATAAAACAATTCCTTGGGTGTAAAAGGGTAATGGGCCGTATAATGTATCTTTTAGTGTAGCGGATAGCCGTTATGTTACTACATCTTTTGAATGTATACTGACATATTGAGTATTCAATAGTTTAAGGTTATGTTGAATTAGGTATGAATTTTTAAGCTCGTGTTAAATTCAATTTGAAATAAAATGGATACATACGCAAGATACTCTCCGTTAAATGTAAGTTATATAAATCATATTCTTTTAAATGTTTATATTTCCATACAAGTTTTGTTCCGAAAACTCAAAGCGGCGAATTAGAAAGGTTGCAGCTATTAAAAGATGGACAGAAGAGGATAATATATATTGAATCAGATTGAACTATGAACCTATGTACTGGAATCTCTAAAAACTAACGGACAAATATAAAACCAACTGCACAAACTTTTTATACAAAATTATAAAAACAAGTATAAGTTAGAAACAAGGTTGGAAACTTAAAAACTATATATCGTAAAGCAGTTCAAATCTAAATGAAACAGGGCAAAGATTGGGAGATAAAAATGATGGTAACACAGTACAAGGTAAGCAAAATAAAATATAATACCTGTATGTGTTTATTTATTCTAAGGTTTGCGTTTTAGAATATGTGAATTGTGGATAAAATATATCTGTATTATAACCTACAACAACAAAAAGTAATATTCATGTGTACAGTCAAATTCAAAACTCATGTCTCTTTAAGATATTATTTCTTTGAATTTTATAAATATAATGTCTCTCTGTGTTTGCTTAAGATGTGGCCCTTGTTTTATTAAACGCTCAAGTTTTTGTAAAGTGCTACCTCAGATATGTTTACATTTAAATTAGATGCATTATTTGGTCACAAAGAAATTTTAGGGAGACGTGAATTTTGTATTTCAGTATACCACTTGTGTAAGATAAACTAAATACAAAAGAAAATGGCGCAGAAGAGGAAGATGTTAATGAAGGAGATATTATTCAATTCCAGCAGACAATAAAGAAGTGGAAAGGTTACAATATAAGGTTATGTGATGGCATAATAGAAATTTCTCAGAAAAAAACACTGAACAAAGTGATGAAAATGAACAGGTATCTATATATAAATACATATGTGCTGGTAATGATACTATATATTTAATAATTTTAGAGCAACTGTAGTAGATTCTCCAACAGATTTAGAAAATAATAGATTTTAAAGGTGCAAATTGCAGTATGAAAACAAACAATTAGAATTTAAAAGAAAAAATACTTTCAAAGGAGAGAAACACCCTCTAACACTAGAGAAAGAGGAAATATTAGCAAGATATGTACAAAAAAAAAGAAAAAAAATGTGTTTAATTTTATTCTATGTTTAAAGTTTTTTTTTGTTTATTTTGTAATAAATATATAACATATAATTATTTAAAAGATTAGATATTTTATATTTATCTTATGTTCATTAATTTATGTATATAAATGAAGCATTGCTTTCCATTTGAGCTATATAATCAGGATTTTTCAATCAACCCTTTTTCTTCTGACTCAGTTAATTCATATAAAATCATCATATCACGTGCAAATTTATTATTAACAGCATTGTGAATCCCTAACCTTAATTATTTTCGTCAGTTACCAAATCTATCTTTAAGTAGTCCAATGTACTGGTGGGCATAATCGAATGACAGAAAAGGAGCTATTCGATTATTGACGATCATTCGAGAATTTCTGTATTACAATCCTAAGATCACCAGATAACTGCAATTATTCGATTATGCCCCCACTAGTGCAACGGAATATTCTACTTTAACACAGTATTTACTGACATGACAGTTAAATTCTGTTTTAGATATTTCATGTGCTACTGCATTTTTTCTTCTTTCTTTTTTTTCTTCTTGCTATTTTGCACTTTTGGAGAAAATTTAGATTTTTTTACGGATAGGTCAACGGGTGTGGTACAAGGGCGGAGTTTTTTGTTTATAATAGTCATATTGAAATACATAATTAAAACTTTAAATTATGGTACTGTGATGATTTTTAGTTGTAGTAAATCAGGTAGTACGTTATATTAGCCGCGAGTGGAAATTTATATGGAACGTGCGAATTGTTGCGTGGGGGGATATAAAACTTTTTCGGACTAAGGCTCACGTGGGTACAATCGGCAATGAGCGAGCGAATCAATTAGCCAAAAAAATTAGCTAATTTTAAATCATTTTTATGTAGATATGGGAGGGTTAATGATTCGCATTCTGAATATGGTGGGATATAAACAGCGGGGCATGTTTTTTAAATGTCCACTCATTGATGAGTGGCAGTGGTGTACGGAAGTTAGGACATTAACTAAGCGGTTAAATTGGCTGTGACGCGAAATAGACATTAGAGATAACTAATCGGCCGAATAGTTGGATTTTTTTTAGTGATGCTGCTAAACAGTTAAATACGGTATGCTATTCAGGTAATTAATAGGGTAGTACGTATTTATACATAAACATTTCATACTCTTTAGTGGTATGGATTGATGTTAAATTATAGTTATTAGCACAGTAGGGGTGTATAAAATAAATACCTAAAATATAAATATTTAATTTAATTACTATTAGTTAGACTAGTTAGAGGACTGACTTACTGTTAAATACTAGAATAGGTTGTTTCATTTGCTTTCAGTTCATTGAGATGAAGAATCCTTCCACTGTTGAAGAAGACAGCTTCATGTTTTGCAAAGAGGAGCTATTGGAGATGGCACAGCTATTGAAATTGAATAGATGTGAAGGCTGCCTCTTTCAAACCCAGAAAGAAAATACTAATAATTTGCTGGTTATCAATAACAAAGCTTGGGGCTGCTTCCCAGGTGTTGCTCCCACGGTAAGGTTTTCCATTGTTTTACTCCTTACTCCTTTGGGAATGCTGGGAGATAAATGAAGTCTTCCCATGGGCGCAAACATAATATAACATTAACTGATAGTTGAAATTCATCTAATGCACATTTATTAGATAAATTTGTAATTCAAATTACGAAGACTGAATATGAGGAGCGTGTTACTGAATTAAATATTGAAGAGTCGCTAAATAATGCTAATAGGGAAAAGTTATTAAATATATTTTATGAATATGGCATTAAACCTGTTAAGACGCAAAAGAAAAAAAAAACATTAGTTAATTATAGCATGAACATTGTTCTGAACAATAAACAATTCCTTTATTTCAAACCACGTGTTTATTGAGAAACAGTCTGTTATTGGAATTATGAAAAATTCATTGGAATAAGGCAAAATAACAGTTCTTTATTAAATGGCTTTAGTTAAAAAGAACTATACGGTGGCGTTAGAATGTTTGCGGATTTTAGTAAACTAAATAAGTTAACAGTAAAAGATCGTTACGCCCTTTCATTGATTGACGACATTTAGATCACTTACATGATAAAAAATATTTCAGATGTTTAGACTTAAGAACATGTTGCCTCACGCCTTCTATACAAATATATATCTTTCGTTAACACCGATAGAACGAACCTCAGGTTGAGCGTCAAAAATGTAACTGCAACAAATAGTATAAAAAAATGCTAACAATTACACAATATTGACCGGTGCTCAAAAATCGGGGCTGGATCTTGGTTTTGCCACAACCTAGCCCCGATTTATGAGCACCGGTCAATATTGTGCGCGCCAGCCATAACTATCAACAAGGAAGTCGGACATAATAATAATAATAATAATAATGTTTATTGTCTTTAGTCATAAACAACATAGACATTGTCAATATTATAAATACAATAAAATCAGAAATACAAAAATAAGTAAAAAAAAAACATATAAATGTAGAAAACAAAAGACAACAGTAAAAGCAGAACCATTACCCGTCATGTCAAGTACTCATCAACGCTATAAAATGAATGCTCATGAATATAGGCTTTCAATAGCTGTTTAAACGAATTAAAAGTACTGACCATCTTTATATGTCTTGGCAGCGCATTGAAGTAAACAGCACACCTGTAGTATGGGCCCCGCTCAAACAAAGTTGTTCTGTGAATCGGCACACTGACAAGACTATGAGAACGAGTTGTCATGTTGCTATATACATCGGTGTTTTTAATAAAGTAATTTTCGTTGCGCTTATAAAATATTAATAATTCATATAAATAGAGTGACCACAAAGGCAAAATCTTCAACTGCTTGAATATAGGACATAACAATAATCAAAATAAAACACTTGTATTACAATAACAAATTTAATAATAACAAGCAAAATGTTGGGTACATATAAATTGAAATTATAATTAAGATTGCAAGCTTTTTACAGATGAAACAATTACGAAACGAATTACCTGAGATAAATAAAATAACCTAACGTAGATGTTGTACGCTTCAATGTCAGGAAGGAAGTGAATTCTAAAATGGCGAGCAACCCAGAATGCTATTCTAGCCCCACATAGTAACAGTATACTGTATAATTGCGCAAACTTGTTACAAAAAAAATGCCGTTTGGTTTATGTATTTATTTCCGGGCGCATTTTTGGGCATTTACAAATAGCATCTAAACCGTTTGCGCGAATTTCCACGAACGGCAGTGTACACACCATCTTTCTCTCTTTCTTTTCGCCGGCCATTCATTCATCCTTGGTTTCGAGATTCTGCGGGCAGCGCGCGCTCTATGGCAGTGTGCATGTGTCGCTTACGTGCCCGTCTCCTCTGTGTGCGTTGTATGTTCTGCTGTGTGCAGGCTATGTACCCGACCGACTGCATTCGGGTCCGAACTCGAGTGCTACCGACTTCTCTTACTTTATACATGCATGCATGCAGATATTACGCATGCATACGGACACGAGAAGATGGGGTATTAGAACATGCTGCAGACTGCACTATCTGCACCTATGTATGTATGTATATGATGAAAGGATGAATGGGTCGATGTGAGATGAGCGTCGCCGTCGTACACTCGATTCTGAAGAGATGAACACGGTGTGACAGAGGCCCCGACCTAGCCGGGCCGGAAGTAGATTCGCTCCACGGGCAAAACGCGGACACTAGGTTGGAAAAACGGCGCCGACGCCAACGACGGTGTTTCTACGCCGAAAGGACGCCGCCCCTATAACGCCTACGTTCGCTACCTTAATTTAATACCCGCAAATAACATTAATAAATGTTCTATATAAATAAATTAAAACTAAATGACGGATAATGAAGCACAAGGAATTTTAGAGACATGTACAGAACACAAAACGGATAAGTTCAATAAACACCCTTTATTGATGGAAGAAAATATAAATAGAGGAACAGGGACGACAAGATATAAAAATGGAGAAAATAGAAGCAGCAATACAAAAAAATTAAAATAGGAAAAGCATGTGGAGAATGTGGAAATGATCAAATAGCTTCAGGAGGAAAGGGAAACCAGTGGATATTGAAAATGGTTAGAGAAGCATGGAATAAACAGGTAATACCAAAAGACTTGGAAGAAGATTTAATAATACCAATATATAAAAAGCGAATTAATTGGGTCGCAGAGACATAGATATGAGAGGTGAAAATACACAATGCTGTAACATTACCAGTAATAACAAATTAATGTATTTCTGCTATTGACTGTAATAATTAGGAGTAATTTTTCCCAGGAAATTATTTTCTCCTAGCGCAGGATTCGAACCTACATCCTCCCGCTTACCGGACGGGCGCTTTACCAATTAAGCTATTAGAGGACGAGGTTCGTGCGCTCTTACCGAAACTATGTCGATATTAGATCTTGAAAGGCCCGCAGCACGGCCTTATGTTTATGTTGACAGCTAGGCCATGCATTCAATTGAATTATTAAATGTTCATTTGATAGAATTTTTAGATGAAAAAAAAAAATATTAAAAAATAGTTTTGTTTTAAATTCTAAATAATAAGGAAGTTATGTATGAAATTGAAGAAAAATCATTTTTTTTTTTCTTCTTGAAAACGGTCAGATAAATCTAAAATTTGATTTCACCGATGTTTTTATCTCGAAAAAGTAGCCTGGACTGCTGGATCTTATTTTTTCGTATTTCCCCTGCACAGTATGTTTATTTATTATGTACTATCGACTCAAAAAAAGATGACATAGGGAAAATAAGCCATAGAGAAACATAAAAAAAGATACATCTCCTTTAATCTACCAGCATTTGCGCGTGTGTTGATTCCAAGAATTATTTTGTTATTGAAAGTAGTGATGTGGAGGTCACGAACAACCCGTTCATAAAGACCGAATCTGTCTGAAGACCCGTGATTGATTCAATCACGTTCCGTGACCTTATCGTTCATATGAATGGTGGACAGTGCGCATACAGAACTGAGCTGTGAGTCATTTGATATTTGAATGGTTTAGATTTAACATTGCGCATACGAGAAATCGCCTCTCGTAAGTGAAATGGTCGATTATTAAGAAATAACCCAGTTGTGTACTTTTTGATTTTGGTCCAAGCAAACAAAATTGAGTATACGGCCTATTTTTCAGGAGCATTCTTACATTGTCTAAATTCAGCTTAATAAATTAACGTATACTTTCCGTAAAATTGATTGCCTACTACATTAGTCAACGATTCATAGTGAACGGGGTGATTCGGTCAGAGCAGATGATCAAGGATATGTAAGGTGCTTCTTTTTTACACTCATTCATATGAACGAATCTTCATGAACGGGTCATTTCAATAATTGATCTGGATGATCCAGGGGTCACCAAAAAGAACCGGGTCTTACCATCACTAATTGAAAGCAAAACACTGCGAATGTAAATCTAGCCGAAAAGGTTACGGCATCTTTGTTGCATCACATCAAAGGGATTATCTTTCGGAACGATTGTCGGTATATATGCCTTTCCTTTATTGTTTATTTTAGCCATCGATTACTCGCACGTGATCAGAATGCATAATTTGTGCAAATATTTAAAATATGTTCTTGTATAATTATTTGAAGTATATACTTCAGTTAGAAAATACTGTTTAAGGTATAGTTTTATAAGAATTTCTTAATATGTATAAAATAATCTATCAGACATAAATGCCAAATGGCAATTTTTATTGGAAAAGTCTAGAAAATATGGAAAAAAATCTTATTTTTTATTAAAAATTATTTTAATAGTTATTAAAAATAATTGTTATTCTTTTTTAATATTTTATTTCTATTGCTTTTTATGACGGCAAAAATTAAATTACATTTGTTGGAATCTTCGCATAAAATGTGGATTAGATGTTTTAAGCTTTAAATTTTAACAATTAAGATGATTCGACTTAAATAAGTAAATTTGCATTGATATTTGTAAAGTTAAAAAAGATATATAAAGATTGAGGACATTAATTTATTCATGTAGTAGTGAGTTATATATACCCTATTATAACAACTGAAATAAAACAATTTAAACTAAAACTATATACAAAAATAAATTATTGTTTAAATATGTTTATTATAAATACTAATATAACGCACCCAGGTAACTAAAGAGAATTAAAGTTAATGATAATTCAAATATAAGGAAAAAAATTCGAACAGTTGATTGAAATAAAATTTCGACGTAAACAAGAGAATCAGAAATCAGAATTATTGTATAAAATCCTTTGGCGGGAATTACAAAGGCTTTAATTCCGGGCGGCATCTTTGTCGGGCACCGTAAAGGATATTATCTTTCGAGAGGATAGTTCATTGCGTCGCAGATTACAATGGCATTGCGTTTAAAGTGGATATGTTAGAATTGCAGGTACGAATTCGTTTTACCAACCGCGGTCATAATTTTTTGAGGTAATTGTACCTACATCCAATTTGATTCAACCTGTATATACATAGTTATTTACATTATTTACAGCTGATATCACATCGTCTGTTTTGTTGTTTTCTAGAAGCATGTGTTATCTAGACTAGATTTGTCGAACCTTCTAAATTAGAACCGAATGCTCTTTGTACCAAGTTTGGATTCATTTTGTTTGTTCGCTCAACGTGTGCTTGATTACAATCTTTACATAATATTTTATAAACTAGAAGTCCGGCATTCTCCTAGAACGTGCCCCTTGAAGAAGGTGGTTTTGTAAGTCGGTCTCTTCACTATGACAAATACCACTTATAGTATGTACAATACGTTTCAGATAGCTCTCTAGTTTTTATTTTCAACATTTTTTATCAGTGCTTTTCATATTTTTAAGCTGTCTTTTATATTTGTTTATTTTTTATTGTTTCCTTATTCTTTACCCCATTCTCTCTTCCCTATTCCCTTTTTCCTATTCCATATTCCCTTTTCCCTATTCCCTTTTCCCTATTCCCTATTCCCTTTTCCCTATTCCCTTTTCCCTATTCCCTTTTCCCTATTCCCTTTTCCCTATTCCCTTTTCCCTATTCCCTTTTCCCTATTCCCTTTTCCCTATTCCCTTTTCCCTATTCCTTTTCCCTATTCCCTTTTCCCTATTCCCTTTTCCCTATTCCTTTTTCCCTTTTCCCCATTCCCTTTTCCTTATTCCTTTTCTCTATTCCATTTTATAAGTTACTGAGTTCTCTATTAATACGGGTTTCATGCTACCAACGCTTCAGTTTTCTTGTATAAAAAAAATCTGTATCTCTCAATGAAATCTATCTTCACCATTCTAATGAAATGATTATTTTCTCAGTGTTTAGAATACGGCGTTATCCGAAGTATGTAATACGATGACGAAACAAATAAATAAAAGAAGTTTAAACACATTTTAAAAATTAACCTCTAATCGCCACTATACTTTCACTTCGAAACTCTCTCTGCCGGTTCGCATGTGTATATACAATTACATACATACATAACACGCGTCTATTTATGCGTTCGGTTGCGTGGTGTGTACGTGTATATCGGTGTTTATTATATCGTTAATCGATATATAGAATCGGAATCTGATTCACTGGTCCACACAGCACCCGGTTTCGGCCCCGCCAGGAAGTGTTGTATATACATATATTACATCACCAGTCTTCTAATTCTGAATGCGCGATGCCTTCCTTGCTCGGTATTCGGTTTCCACCGTGCTTGCTTGCCCCCGTCTAATTTCTTCATAATTTACGGGAAAAAGATCACAGGGATCCGTTGCACAAGAGGTCGACCCGAAAAATTTTAATTGACAACAGCGGCGCCGTTGGTTCGGGCGTTCGTAAAGAAGTTTATACGTCGCATTGGGAAGAAAAAAAACGTTAATTGAAATCATTTGGGGAGGTTTTAGGATCGAAATCATGAACGAGTATTTTAAAATTTTGCATGAAGTGGATGGAATATGCGGCACCAGTGATATTTACAAATAATATTTATATAAAATTTTAATTTTACCGAGATATAGATACATTATTTTGGCAAATTATTCTAACGCTTGCTGGTTATACAGCGTGATGATAAAGTTGGGAATTATAAATTTTATAATTGCGTTATTTAATCTTTCGTGAATATTTTAGTTTGTTAAAAGTCAACTTTTGATGTAAAACTTTTAATCACGATATCACATACAGTGTGTTAAAAAAAGGTTGTCGGATATTTTACCCAATTATAGTACTGGTGGAAATAAACAAAAAAGTCTTAGTCAACATGGGTCCGCAATTCAACTGTTTTTGACATATAGTCGATTGCATATATTTAAAATAAAAAAAAAACATTTTTCGGTTTTTGAGAATAATTCCCTTGTCAACAACTGATTGTGACTTAAAATAGTTTCTGTCAGACATATCTGTCATCAGATTATTTATCATTTGCGTCAATTTTTTTTTGGTTCTCGGATTATGCATAAGTACACAAATGCAGAAATGGCCGATATGCATTTATGTTATGGTCGTACGAATGGTAATGCCACGGAAGCACGGCGTATGTATGCCGAAGAATTCCAAAATCGGTGTTACCGAGTGATAAGATTTTCTCAAGACTTCATATCCGGCTGTCCGAAACTGGTTCATTTAAAATTAATTGTGGTTCTGGTAGACCTAGATCAGCTTCTTCTCCCGCAGTAGAATTAGATATTTTGAGACGGGTAGAAGACAACCCAAATATTAGCACCCGAAGACTTGCCGCAGAACTGGACGTCAGTCATCCACTCATTTGGAAAAATTCTGCGGGAACAGCAGCTCTATCCCTACCACATTCAACGCGTGCAAGTTCTTGTCCTCCTCACGATTATAATGCACGTAGGGTTTTTTGTCATTTGGTTTTACGAAAGCTGGCAGAAACTCCTAATTTTGCGACTCAGATTTTATTAGTGACGAGGCTGGGTTTACAAGAGACGGAATATTCAATTTTCATAACAATCACGTCTGGGCAGATGAAATCCCCATGCTGTTGTTGAACTGCATCACCAAAACCGTTTTTCGCTAAAATGTTTGGCTTGCTATTTTGGAGACTGTTTAATTGGTCCAGTATTTCTCCCTAATCGTTTAACGAGACAAGTATACTTGGATTTTAAGAAATGAATTACCCGTTTTGTTGGAAGACGTGCCACTTTTTAACAGATTGAATATGTGTTTTTGCACGATGGAGCTCCTGCGCATTTCCATCGTAGTTAGAAATTTCTTAAATCAAGATACAACGAGAGATGGATAAGACGGGGTGAATCAATTGCATGACCTCCTAGGTCCCTGACCTGACACTCTAGACTTCTATGTTTGGGCCATCTAAAACAATTAGTGTACGCACGATCTGTAAACAATTTGAAGAACTCAGGCAACGAATCGTAAATTGTTGCGAGGAAATTCGGAGGACTCCAGGAATTTTCGAAAGATTGCATCGATCTTTCATAAGAAGGTGTGAAAGCGTGCTTGAGAAATGAACGGTGGACATGTAGAACAATTTCCTTAGTTTTACTTATTTAAATAAAATTTGTTTAATTTACATTGCGATCAGAATTTCTTTGAACATTTTAATCCTACTAAAACAATATGCAATCGACTATATGTCAAAAACAGTTGAAATGCGGACCCATGTTGACTAAGACTTTTTTGTTTATTTGCACCAGTACTACAATTGGGTAAAATATCCAACAACCTTTTTTTAACACACCTGTATATGGTGTCATCATTCTTTTTTTTTTAATGACAACATTTTTTCTACATATGGCATAAGTGCAGAAAAAGAAGGAGCATTATTTGAATAGAAAATTAATATTTTAAGCTTTTTGATAATTTTATTTCATTTTACCCTTTGTTAAATTTATTAAATAAAATTTAAGCCCAATTTGAATTTATTCAGTTAAATAAAAAGTAATTTGTGTTTTGAGGGTTTGAAAACAAGCAGGGCAAATCAACAGGAGTGAAATTTTCTGAGAAACCAAATATAAAAAAAAAATCCTTTTTTAAAGTCGATCCGGGGATATACTGTATATTGCTCTGTTTTACAAAACAAAATGCCCGGGATTTCAAAATTTTAATTTTGTTTAGTTCAGTAAAATTAAATATAATTAAATTCAAAATTTGAAATTACTGATAATTTCTTTGTTTTCTTACCTAAAGAGCGCGCCCCAAAGCTCCTGCTTTTATTATTAAATTTGAGAAAATGTAATTATCAAATGTCGTTGTAAAAACACACTAACTTTATTTAATTACCAAAATGCTATGCTTATACTTTGAGACTCTGAAATCACAGGTACGTATTGCTGGTATTGATCGAATAAATGAAAAATGCAAACCGATTTTAAAATGAAAAAGAAAATTAGCTAGCTCAACGGATAAGATTTTAATGAACGCAAAGAACTATTAAACTCAGAGTTACCCTCGCGAATTAAAACTTTAATCTACCACGAAAAATGAAATCGGACTTTCTTAATTACCGAAAAATTGTAAAGGTTTAAAATAAATAAAAGAACAGAATTTTCATCCAATGACGATAATTAATAATCTATTTATTTCAACAACGGGTTAAAATTATAGATGTGCAGAAAAAAATCCTTGAACTGAAGGTTCTGGCCTAAATAAAAACTGGCACGTGACTCTAAATAAAATAGGACATACTATTTCCTATGCAAAGCAAAATAAAACTATTTGTTCAGGAAGATTATCCAATATCTTTCAATTTCAATCCACGTGGTTTCACAAATTAAAATAAACTAAGCGTGGACAAATACCAGAAATTTACAAAAAATTAAAAAAACTAAATTAACACCAAACGAGGTGATTGAAAAATAAAAATGAAACAGCAAAATTGATAACAGAAAATTAACTCTTTAAAATATAATGAGAGGAAAAAACTATACTAAATCATCCTAAACAAAAAAAATAATAATTGATCTTATATCTACTACGTGTACACGTCAATACATTATTATACTAAAAGTTTTTTAGTTGACTAATAAAAGACAATTAAATTTTAACAAAATCAAAAATGGATTACAAAATGGCAACAAAGATTTAAAAAATACGTCTATTCACGTCAATAGTCGAACAATGAAGTCCTTAACAAAACTCTACAATTGTTTTTCTTACAAAAATCCCTCTCTTAAAATCGTACAACGCAGACGTATAACATTACAACGACACTATTTAATAAAATACACATTAAATCAGCACAAGCGAACAATAGACAATTTAATGACTAGAATTAAATAAAAATTAGCACTACAAAATAAAAATCATACAATAAACTCTTAAACTAAAATTAATCAAAACAAAATTAAATTGTGAAAAAATTCTCGGTAAATCGAAACAGCAAATCGGAAAACAACAAAATAATGCAACTTACAATGCACTCAGTGATAAATGGATTGTCTAACCACAGCAGTATATTGGAATCGCTTCAAGCAGCTCAAGCTTCCAAAATAGTGTTTAAAAATATAGTCAACAAAGTCATTTACATGAATCATAAAAAGGAGAGGGCCGAGGACAGAACCTTGAGGAACATATTTAATAGTGTGAGATTTGGAGCTATTATTCTTCACATCAACAAATTGCTGTTTTCATTGATAACGATTTTTAGTGTATCACTTTGGGAAAACCAGAGCTGAGACAACGCTTATATATAAACTAGAAGAACTAATGTAAAAACATGAGGGTGAAGACTTAATATGATGTATTGGAGATACGTCACGGTGATCTACGACCACTTATGTATGGTGGACAAGGGTGCAGCAATAAACTCCTATAACTGAACTTAGCTAGAGCCAGGGGTTTGCATGTTTAGGAATAATAGCAGCAATGGAATGCCTCCTAAACCTTCCTCCTCTCCATTTGGTGATAAAGAGCGAGGCAAGAATGGGGCATCTCGGATTGCAAGAATTATCAAGTGATAGATATGCAGTATTGGGACACAATAACGGGGTTTAGGATGAATGGTAGTTATTTAGCTTGTCATAAATAAAGTGTATACTAACACTTTTTCCGTATACGTATACATAGAAATGTGTAATTCTTTAAAAGAGAAATGGTAAAAAAAGTTAAAGCAGTTGTCCGAAAGAGACATTTTTCTGATTAACTATTCATCTAGTTCCCCGATCCACGATACGACGGACAATTCCCGCTAATAGATGTGAATAAAGGAACAGGAAAGCGATCGAGTTCAAGGGATGCTCCAAAGGGCCGCCTGCGATTTGTAATTTCAAATCGCGAGCATCATTTCAACAAAGCGGATTCAGAGAAGTAAAGGATCACATCAATCGTGGCATTAAAGCAGCGTAAGCGATTTTAATATGCGTGCTGCGTGCTAGCACGTGTTCTCGACTGGAAACGTGAATCGAATACAGAAATGAGAATCGCTTCTTTTTTTTATAAGATTCGGATAAAGAAAACTGTTTGTTTTTAAGTTAGAACCCACCCACGCGATATTGTCTTTTGTTTAATATGCCCAATTATACGTAAATAACATAGATGGAAGAAATATCATCTCGATTACTAACTACTAATCTTTGAAGTAAACATTTAATAAACGTTAGTGTTTCAGATCATCGTGCAGAATATTTTCTCGCGATCTACTGAATCTGAAGAATCATCTAAAAAATATTTTTTCTGCCGAAAACATCATGTTAATAAATAAAAAACGTTACATTTTTTAGGGAAGTAATTATTTTAATAAAGATCACTAGGCTACACCGACGGGAACATGCCAAAAAAATTCAGCTTCGTGGAAAAAATTCACAGAAAGCTACAAGCGAACCTCGCGAACTGTAATCGCAGAGGTTTTGTTGAATATTGTCGCAGTGTGTCAGTAGACTCCATGGAGTGTTACTCAAGGAGGCTTTCGTGCCGGAACTCTAAAGACTTTAGGGGGTGCAATTCATACTTGCAATTTGGTCAATGGTTTTCTGAATAACTTTCAAACGGTAAGAGATAGAAAAAAGTTTCAAATGGCGGACTAGTACCGTTTAGTCAGCATCTTCTCGATTTGGTGTAGATATTTATATATAGGATGTTCCATACACGTGGCATGCGTAAGGTTTGTGTTTATCTTGACCGTAATTTTAAAAATCGGTTATAATCACCTTCATTGTGATCAGATAGTCTATACGAAAGTAATTTTAAAAAAGTTGTACAAGGGTGTCCACAAAATTAAATTGTAGCATATTTCCTTATTCTAAAGAAAACTCTGTGATACTGTATGTGCTGCTTGTATTCGAAATCAGTGTAACTTATACTAGGCGCTAAATGGTTTGTGATAGTTTCGGAGTTAGACCTTTGATGTATGTAAGATTAATATTATCCGTCCCGATCAGCGAGCGCAGATGCAACAATAATCACAAATCACGAGGAAAAAAAAGTGTTGTATAAACTAATAAAAGAGTGTATGAACACTTTTTTCTTTTCAATATGAGCAATGAATTTAAGTGTCAAGCAATAGTAAAAAAAATAAAATGCGTTAGTTTAACTGAAAAAAATAAATGTGATAAGAAACAGACTACGCGTGATTCTTTGAACATGTTTATTTTCATTAACAATTTCTACCTGCTAATTGAATAATACAACAAATTATCCAACACAGTTACTTATTGTAGACACACGAAGTAATAAATGTCTCTTAATTTTATAAAATTGGTTACACTATAAAATGGTGATTCAAAACTATATGTTTCATTTAACCTAAATGAGTATTCATCGAATAACTATTGCATTAATTCAACACTTTAGGTGGTATACGAAAAAGATTTTCTTGTTAATGAACCATTTTCGATTTGCTTAAAATCACGTTTACTGATCGGCGAGTTTTTAATTTCATCGATGATCCATCGATTACTGATAAAACAGACAATAATGTAAACGATGAATCTATCGATGAAAATAAAAATCCGCCGCAATTCAGCAATTAGTCCATGATAGCAACGCATAGCTTATGCTAATGAAGGAAAACAGCTAGGCATATAGACAAACTTTAGAATTAACTTAATAAAATAACTAAAAAAATATAAAGATTTTATTCATACATTTGAAAGGAAAGTACAATTTAAGTTATAACAAATCATTAATAAAACATTTAAAAAATTCGTTATCGCATTTACGATTTCGTAATACTACCCACCAAATATCATTATTTTCAACGGAATTTGGTTATATATTAATCGATACTTAAACAATAGAGGCAAAAAATTTTTACGATTACATGTATCAACATTTACCCATAGCGAACAACTGTTTGGGATGCGATTAAAACGGTGACACCGACTGTTCTAAAATTGTTCGAATCCGTTACAACATCTTTTGAATTTGCAGCACACCTCTTCCAAAGATCTTCCATCTTGTGACGCCGCGGTGAACGTGTCTTCTGTCTTGCTCCTGCATCGGCTATCGATAGGTATTTTCAACGCAATTTAATATTAAAAAATTTCTCGAACTTCTCTATACAGATAAAACAAGTCGCTACTTAGTTTCGGCTGTTTTCCCACTACAAATCGAGGTAGAAGATAATACCCAATCTTCTTTGAATGCCTCCAATTTGGCTATGCCCTCCCATTTCATCTTTCGCGTTAGCTTATTCTCCTTTGTTTTGTTCCTTTCTAACACTTTTTTTTATAATTTGTTGACTTTTTCCCTTTCATGATTTTTTAGATTTTGTTTGTTTTTATTTCGACTGCGCCATGTTATATATATACTCGCGATGGGTTTTGATTATCTATTATTCAATATTAATGTTACAGAAACTACAAACATAGGTCTTATTGCTACGGAGGTGAACTGACTACTATACGCATGTGCGATCACTATATGTAACAGTATTAAATATTACATTTCATTGAGTTAACACGATAGTAAATTTAAAGAACACCTCTGTTCAAATGTCAAATCGACAATTTGTGGGTTAACCAACAAGATAAATATTGGTTACGCCTGAACACTATATCTGGTTAAATTAATTAAATTGGCAACAATAAAATGCTTGTAAATAGGAGCAATGATCACTTAAAGCAACATGGGTAAATCAATGCTCAAAATTCGTACACAGAAAATGTTGAAATAACCATTTCATATTTCTCTTCAGTGATATACACCTAATTCGCTTGTATCTACTATTTTTGGAGAGATGTGAGTAGCGAACGTCTCACTGAGATATTTTTTTTATCCGGGACAATTGATCAGAATAACTGGCACACATATCCTCGGTGCAATGTATATAAAACCAAATTTTTATTAAATTCAGTTCATATAGTTTGCAGTTGCAGTAGCAACATGGTTCATATAAATCAGCAAATTATTCATCTCTAATACTTTCATATAATATAATGAAAACCAAAATAACACAAATAAGCCAAAATTGCATATCCGGTGAGAACTCTAATCGATAAAATGTTCGAGAAACAACGTTCGCAGTAGAAACAATAGAGCATTAGAATTTGAAGATAGGAATCGTCCGAGTTATAAAAGCAGTTGAAGGCGAGCCTTTATCGTCTCGATTAGAAGATGCTAAAGAAGAGATGAGGAACATGCTCTGGGAAGATATAAGATTATTCCAGATTAAAAAGGAGAGCTGGATTTTGAACTGATTCGAAATCAAAGCGACGATGTTAGTTTGTAAAGCAAAATTAGAAAAGTAACATGGGTCAAGCGATGTACAGATGGGAAAAATACATAAAAGGGGTGGAAGGAATAGGGATAAATGGCTGAAATTGCAAAACACGTAATTATGTAAAATTTTCATCAGCACGGATAAAAACGCCATAAACACGATATAGACTTGTGGAGTGGCCTAGAAGCAAAAGCAATCATTGGGCTGGAAAATCCGACATCTAAACCTGGATTACATGTACAAAAAGAAACAATAAATTTACCTCTAAAAGATAATAAATATGTTGGGCCGCACTTATGGACAGGAGAAAAAGAAACGGAAGCGATGCTACAAACTTTGTCAATTCCGTAAAACCGTACATTAAGTATGTGGAGTAGAAAATTCTATAATGCGACGAAATGATTAATGAAATTGCATACAGAATATCTCCTTAGAATAATAAAGCGAAAATTCCTCTGGGAACCAAAGCAGAGAGTTTACAAAATACACAACCTGAGCTTAAAGAGAGATGAGAAAATGCAACGACATATTTTAAAACTTGTATGCACCACAAAGTAATTATAAATTCCGGCAATGCAAATGGACACATGCAGGTAAGGTGCACACGCGGAATATACCTTAAGTATAATGAGCGGGCGACCGACCGAAAAAGTGCATTATTATTGCTAATTATAACCGCAACTAAGCGTTACAATCACTTGCGGACTATATAATACAAGTACGCGATAAACACACACACGGACAACAGGAACGAGAAAATCACGACAACTATCTTTAACGCGCGAAAACCTATTAGGTTCGTTACAACATGATGGCTCGCGCTAATAAATCCTAAGATTACAGGAATGATTTAGATGCAGAATTATGCCGAAAGCTGTTAAGAGGAAATGCGAGTCTCGGATGTTCTTCAAGTTTACTCAACCTTGCTTAACGTTTAACTGAACCGATTAGTTTGCTATATGTACACTGTAAAAAAGGTGCAGTAAAATACATGTAAATCGTTGTAACAAGTTGCCTACAATTTTGAGGTAAATTTGCGTCATAGGTAAAATTTTACCATCTAGTAAAATGCACATGCCTGATGGTTTTCAAAGATTGTACTGTAAATCGGAATGTAATAGATATAGAATCATCATATACCGAACATGAAGTAAATTTTAATATCATATTTATTAAAAAGAGCAAGCAAACTTACCTAATTCTTTATAGCAACTAATGGTTATACTGAATCCTCAACCAGGAATCAAGAATGACACGCTTACGCGAAACCTACGATTGTTTGTTTGAATAGAATTTACCTACGCGCACAAGATAAATAATCATAACCAAGCACATTGCGGGTAATGAATTCGTATTTTCCATGATATCTATAATTTTACCCGAAAATTCCAAGTGAAAAAAAAATAAATATAAATAACCTCATATTTTTACAGCAAAATTAATAGTTCAC
Source organism: Protaetia brevitarsis (assembly GCA_004143645.1). Classification (NCBI taxonomy): domain Eukaryota; kingdom Metazoa; phylum Arthropoda; class Insecta; order Coleoptera; family Scarabaeidae; genus Protaetia; species Protaetia brevitarsis. Next base: position 511,503 of record RXPK01000207.1, read on the forward strand.
TAGTAAAATTACTTTTAAAGTGCACTAGATACCCCAAAAAAATCCAAATTTTACACTTTTAAGGAAATTTTGAGAGTAAATACAAATTGTACATGTTTTTCCTGTATTTTCCTTTTGAATTTTTGTTACATCTTAAACTTACATGAAAAAGCTATAAATTTTACCGAAATTTCTTTTTCCATGTTAAATATCCTAGAAAAAAACGTAAAACAAAATTTACATGATTTTATATGGTAAATTCACAACGTATTATACATGTAATATTCGCTGATTTACCATGGCAAAATTACTATAATTAAGTAATTTTTTACAGTGTATCAGTGTTCTTAGACGGCAGCTAGGAAAATTTTGAGGAACCTGCGATGTTTTTGTACTTTAAACTTTTTTGTTTTTTTTTGGGTTGTGCCATAATGTTGTGAACGTTATTTGACGAAGCAGACACAATAGCTTTAACGAGACGTCAATCACTACAAATAACATATGACCAAACCTGGAATATATATATATTCTACACTCTATTTGAAAATAATAGTTTTCAAATAATAATAATCACATTAAGAAAGAAGAAAAATAATCATGAGCACTGCCAACTATATGTGGATTAAAGTACACACTAAAAAAAATTGCTTAAATTCGTATACAATTTTGTGCTCCCAAAACCGTATAGGTATTTTAGTTTTAGAAGTAGTATTTCTAACTATAGGTAAGTTTTTCGAAGGTTTCAGTGCGGAAAATTATAAAAAAAAGTGATTTTACCAAGAAAAATTACCTAAATTTTTAGTATGTAAAATTAAAAATATTCAAATTGAATTCAATTAAGAAAAATCAAAACAAATTAAGTAAATCCTCTTCATGCCTATTAGCTACTTTCGAAAGTGTGTAAATTAAACGCCTGTCTCAATGAAGTCTAATCTTCACAAATGGAACGAAAAAGGTGCTGTTATATTCTTGAACTCAACCTTGGCATGTGAAGATTTATTACTTTGAAGTATAAAGAGCAGTCTATATTATTGTTAAGTAATTTACGAAGAAGAATTTTCTGATAGATCTACTCCCTTCTCACGCTTAAGGCCAAGGATACCAGTGAAAGAGATTCAAGCTTTCGCAGTAATTCGTCCTGAGGTACACCTCTTTCAAGATAGATTTTATTGGATTTATATAATAAAAGATTTAAAAAATTACGGCTAAATATAAACGCATACAGCAGATTCTAAATCAAAGCAACATATTCAAACTTACTCAAAGCATACGCGGGATACAATGACCTTAAGAGCCTGTATTCTTTAAACGTAATTAGAGACACGCATAATAAAACCAGGAGATTCCATGGCCGTAAGTCAATACCAAGGAATGTGAAGATAAGGGTGGTATCCAAAAAGTACACCAAGATCCCTATATTCAGATTTTGCGAATTAAAGCGCTAACCTTACCGCTGCACGCTGCAATCGACAGAAGAAATTTCCCAGAAAAATTTTAATGTCATTAGCGTAAGCAAGTATAGGAAGGTCAATTTTTGATAAAAAGCATGAATAACAGAGGACCCAAATCGAGCCTTGGGGTACACCAGAGGAAGAATAAAATTATTGGAGATGTATCCCTTAAAAATGATATAACATTTTCTCTGTTTTGGATAAGATCTACGCAAACATACAGTAGATGGAAAAGAAAAGCCAAGTAACTCAGCTTGGCGAGTAAATATCATGATTGATCAAGTAAGAGCTTTGGTTAGACCAATGTAAATCACGTCCACCTATCCAGGTGTGTCCAAGAGCCTCACTAATGAATTGAGATTTTGATGCAAGAGTTGGTAGCTGTAGATCGATTTGAGATGAAACTGTGTTGACAAGAAACCTTAAGAGGCTTTTGATTAAAGTGTGGAAGTATTATTTAAAATACTTGTAGCTTCTAAGCGAAAACCAATCGAACCCATGTTCATTAAGCGAAAAGTGTTTGGAGTCAATCCAACTATCATCTGTCAAAGTTTGTTTGACTCATACAACATATTCTGCTTTAGAAATAACTTAGAAATAAGCTTTCCCAAAAGTGAAAAGCATATAATAATAATAATTTATTGGTTATTGTGACACAGTTGTGTGTGTAACAAGTCTACAGAATACGGAAAACGAAGGAAAAGGAAAAAATACCCCACATAATTAATAAGTAAAACGAAAGTAACCAAACTTAATAATTAAAGAATTCATCTACAGAATAAACATTTTTTTTTGAGAAAAGTTAATGTTTTCCTAAATTCTATATAGGAATTGCCAATACTTATGATAGTGGATATCTTATTAAAAATGTTGATACCTAAATTTTCAGGGCCCAAGCTAGTAAGATGTAACGTATATTCTAGTCTATGCAAATAATTTCTATCCTGGTAGCATATGTGTGCATGTCGACATTTCTTTTTAAATATTAGTCTGTTTTTATATATATAAAAACATAATTTCTAAGATATACAAACATAATAAGGTAACATTTGATAAAGAGGAAAAAAATCGTGTCGACATGAATCGGATATTTTTGCACCTGCAATAGCTCTAACAATCGTTTTTGCGCCAAAAAGACCAGCTCTGGAGTGAGGGTGTGCAACCCAAAAACAATGCATACTGAATTCTTACTGAATTGCTATAAGTACTGATTATCAAAGTACTGGTAGATACACAAGGTTTTAGACTTCGAAATAGAAAAGTTTTTGCAGAAATTTTCTTGGCTAGTTCATCACAATATTCTTTCCAAATGAGATTCTCGTGAAGTATACCGCCTAAAAATCTAGTGGATTCTGTGACAGAGTAGAATCGTGCAGCTCCAGAGATTGTCTTTCGATGTATCTCTGCCGAGTATGGAAAATCGTAAATTTGGTTTTTTTCAAGACTCATGGCTAAATCATTGTAAAGACTTTCTAATAGATCATTTGCCAGCTGTGTTTCATCACCAGACTGCGCTGTAACCAATAGGGAGATGTCATCCGCATACATAACAAGATATGCGTAAGATAAAAACAGAGCAATATCGTTTATGTACATATTGAATAATACCGGTCCAAATACGGACCCTTGCGGTACCCCACTAGCTACAAGTAGGCAATGAGATGCTGTCGATAGCAAGTTACGATCTTGGTTTAAAAATGATATTTTAAGAAATTGCACTCTAGTTTTTAAATATGAAGTAAACCATTCAAGAACGTTTCCTCTAACGCCATAGGCATATAGTTTATCCAGTAACTTATTATGATGGACACAGTCAAAAGCTTTCTGCAAGTCACAAAATATCCCAAAAGGTGCAGCTCTTTTTTCAATCTGTGTGCAATATCTTATTATAAAAATCAATTAGTGCTGTAGACGTCGATTTCCTTTGGTGAAACGCGGTGTTGGCCCTGTGAAATGATATCGTTATTCTTTATAAAACAGTTTAGGCGGATCCCAACATACAAATATTCCAGAACTCAGAAATTCACAGA